>JAPKLY010000009.1:1117335-1207762 GCA_026898435.1 Prunella vulgaris | reverse complement strand
TATTATGATTATTTTTTTGTTTGTCTTTGATTTTTTTTTAATTTGAAGGTATGAAAAAATCTTGAATTCATATCATGTGACACAAATCCATGAAATTCTGTAAAGTCTATAAAGTCCTACAGAATCAATTAAAATCCTGATTTTAAAAGTCTTGCAAAATCTTAAAAGTCATCAAAATCCGCATGACTTTTTTCAGCTAAAAAAGTCTTTTAAAATTCTAATTCAATACACCCCCTAAATTTCTTATTGAATTAAGTGGTATTCTCTTCGTCCCAGAAGACATTGCGGTGTCTTTAGGTACGCAGTTTAAAAAAAATGTATAAAAGATATATTTTAATAAATATTATGTGTGTATTGTGAAAAAAGAGTTTAATAAAAAATTTTAATTTTTAAATATGCAAATTTTTTGTGGGACAGCCAAAGAGTATGGAGTGTCTTTTAATACGGAGGAGTATAATTGAAGTACTTATTGAATTTACGAACCCCCACGATATTCATCCCGCTATCATCTCAACTCGCCGGCGCCGTCACCATTTATAGCGTTTCTTTCGATCAAACGCCGGAAGTTCTCCATGAAATGGAACCACCAAGCTTCTCTTAGACCATCCATGACGATCCTTCTGGAACCCCTCCTCAGATCATCTCAAATCGGAGTTCAACCCTCGGCCTACGCCGCCGTATTCAGGGCACTCACCGGGAAAAACCTCCTCAAACAAGGGCAGCAGCTGCACGCACGCGTGTTGCTCCGCGGCCTCCGCCTTACCGCTTTCATCTCCGCCAGAATGGTCGCAATGTACGCTAGCTCCGGCGACATTGTCTCCGCCTCCCGGATATTCGAATCCGTCCAAAACCCCTCTCCTATTTTGTTCAATTCCATCATTAGGGCCTTCAGTTTGTACAAATATTCACAAGAGACTTTGCTGATTTTTGTTAGGATGCATTCTATGAGTTTCCGAGGGGATTGCTTCACCTACCCATTCGTTTTGAAGTCTGCTGCGGATTTGGAGTTCGTCAATATAGGAAAATGTATTCATGTTTTGAGCATGAAAGATGGGTTGGGTATCGATATGTATGTTGGGACTTCATTGGTTGATATGTATGTAAAATGTGGCGACCTGGGCAATGCGCGTAGGCTGTTTGATGAGATGCCTGTTAGGGATGTGGCGTGTTGGAACACCCTGATTTCAGGCTACATGAAAGATGGCGCCATTAATTTAGCTAGAGAGATGTTCGATCAAATGCCAGAGAGAAACATAGTGTCTTGGACAAGCATGATCTCCGGGTACACCCAGAACGGGCTAGCCAGCGACGCACTGCAACTGTTCGATGAAATGACGAGGCAAGAATCAGAAGTGAAACCCAACTGGGTAACAATCATGAGTGTCTCACCAGCCTGTGGGCAATCATCTGCGTTAGAACGAGGAAGAAGGATTCATCGGTTTGCTCAAGAACATGGCTTGGACTCTCATCCTTCAGTCCAGACAGCGCTCCTCGGGATGTACGCTAAATGCGGCAGTCTATCCGATGCTAAGTGGTGTTTCGACAGAATCAAACCAAACATGAGGTATTTGGTTTCTTGGAACTCTTTGATCGCGGCTTATGCTTCTCATGGGCATGGCATGGAGGCAGTTCAGGCGTTTGAATCGATGATTGAAGCTGGGATTCAACCCGATGGCATTACATTCACAGGCCTCTTATCAGGATGCAGTCATTCTGGTCTAGTTGATATTGGTTTAAGATACTTCGAATCTATGACCTCATTATATTCTGTTGAGAAAAAATGTGAGCATTATGCTTGCGTCGTAGACCTTTTAGGACGAGCCGGGAGATTGGTGGAAGCCTACGATCTGATATCAAGAATGCCCATGCAGCCAGGAGGAAGTGTTTGGGGAGCTTTACTGGCTGCTGCTAGCCGTCATCGCAATCTTGAGATATCGGAACTAGCAGCTAAGGAGCTATTCGTTTTAGAACCCAGCTGTAGTTCCAACTACGTCATACTCTCGAATATGTATGCTGAAGCCGGAATGTGGGAGGAAGTGAAGGCGTTGAGAGCACGACAAAAGTCACATCTCGTGAAGAAGAATCCGGGATGCAGTTGGATAGAAATGGATGGAAAAGCGCATTCGTTTTTGGGGGGAGATGCGTCTCATCCCCAAACTAGGCAAATTTACGAGCTGCTTGAGGAACTCCGGAAGAGGATGAAGGCGGCAGGGTACGCCCCGGATACTAGGTATGCGTTGCACGATATCAGCGAGGAGGAGAAAGAGTATTCTCTGGCGATGCACAGTGAGAAGCTGGCTATCGCGTTTGGTTTGCTTAACACGAGGCCAGGGGTAACTCTTCATGTCACCAAGAACCTTAGGATTTGTGGAGATTGTCATATGGCAATCAAATTCATTTCGGAGATATATGGGAGGGAAATCATTGTCAGGGATGTGAATAGGTTTCATCATTTTAAAGAGGGGCATTGTTCTTGTGGGGATTACTGGTGAAATAAAGCTTGGCTGAGGCAATTGTGATCTTTATCTATTTATTCTGGTATGTTTTGTTAGAAATTTATGTTAATAAATTGCAAAATATATGAATTTATTGATACCATTAAATTTATAAAGTAAATTTACATTATAAGATATTATTATATCTCTAAAAACAAATAAATTTCTTGGGACTTGGTTAAAAGTTAAAGACATAGTGAATGGATTACCAAACCAAAGTTAAATTGAGAAATAAAGAGATAATGAATGATTACCTACCATCTCAAAATCCCTTAAACTGCAAAAAGAGTCTTCCCCACGCAGGGATGATGAAGTAGTAAGAAAAGAGACATTCGACCTCCAAAACTACATTCCTCTCAACAACCTAAAATCAACATCATACCTCTCTCTCTCTCTCTCTCTGCTCAACATCTAGTCCTAACCTTCCTTTCTCTCTTTCTCTAAAACTTCCTAGACTCTCTTCTCCTTCCTCCTCTCGACTAGACCGTATATCGCTCCTACTCCCCGCCCGCTCCCATTACACTACTGTACAAAGAACCAACGAACAAAGAAATCGAATAAACTTCTAGAGTAGCAAATGACCCATGAAATAAAGTAACAGAGTGAAGACATACAACCTAAGATGGTAGGTAGGTGGTACGGGTACCCTCTTCTTCTAATCTTCGATCTATGGATTCGAAAGATGCTCAGCATTTGTGGTACCGATCTTGTTTCTCATCTCGACGACCTTCTTGTGCGAGTTCGAGTGCAGAGATGGAACGAATGTAGGGCTTGCAGCTGGACGGTACTCAGGGTAGAGTCGACCCGACTTGTAGCGGACCCCACAAGCGTTGCATAGTGTTTTAGGCCCCATGGGACCAGCCCTCCATTGAGGCGTCTTTGTTATCTCACAATGCAGGCATTTCCGGACTGCTTGCGCTGTAGGGGTCAGGTCGACCTCCTCTTCATTCTCAAGAATAGTTATCTTCGTCTTCTTCTTCTTCTTCTGTTCGGGTGTAGGGATCTTCTCCACGGGCAGAGACTCAGCAAAATTCTCCGACTCCGATGAGAATCCCATCGGGACAAAAGTCGGGGGTGTCTCGTAGAACGAGGACGAAGACGAGATGAGCTGAATGGCCGCTCTAGGGTTGAAAGTAGCTGGGCGGGGACGCTTGCTTCGTGCACGTTGCGTGGCCGCCCGTTGGCTCTGGCTCACCGGCATGACTTTCCTGCTTGAACACGAGCTGGTGCTGCTGCTGCTGCTTTCTAAGACGGAAACTGGGCTCGAGGTTTGGAACTGGCTGTGAGACGGAGACGGCTCCTTGTTGACACACGCATTCTCTTTCCCGACGGTCAGCCCTCCGCCCGAGAAAGAATCCTCCACAAAAGTCGAGAGCCACTCAAGCTGCATGATATCCTCGTACTAGTAACACAAATTTTTTTACAGAATCAGTAATTTCAGTAAAATACGCATAATTTTTTTTTATATCGGTAAAAGAAATTTTATTGACATAGAACATTAGAGTTACAAGTATAAGAAAGACTTAGAAAGTTGTTAAGAAAAGAAAAGTTCTAAAAATCTCAATAGAACTTCTAACATTACTTCAAAACTCTCAAAGCTACACTTGGATTGATTGCCCAAATTTGAAAGTTGAACTCCTTATATCTTCTCTCTTTAGTTGCAATCCAACTCCAACTTCCCACCTTTTAACTTTTTAGTAAAATGCTCATCATATCACGACAAAATTGAGCTAAATTCCCCAAGTTTGAGTGGACCACCAAACCAGTAACTTGAAATTTAAAATGAACTCAACAGTTTTAAATATCAATTCAACGGCTTGTCCCCACCTCACCATAAGTGATCAAAGGAGCTATTGAATTATCAAAATAGAACAAAAAACTCTCCATGATTGCAGTTGTTAATTCGAAAAACCCTCATCAAACATTGAGGATGTGACAACTAACAAGAATACTTCTGCAGCAGCCCCACAGGTATTCGGACAGCCAAACAAGATCGTATACGACAAATTTCGTCAACACATATCCAACATCGCCTAATACAAGATTTAAAATTGCAGTACAAACAACCAACATAACAATTAAATCTTAACTCAAGGTTTACACTTTCCTAATCAATTTAGCTCTGCTGTCACACCTAACAACTCCCAACTTACCAAAGACTTGAGACGACTTGAAATAAATTTTATAGATTAAGTTAATGACATTTTGTTTAGCCATCAGTTAGTTAGGTCCAAAGACAAAGATGAGTAAGTTTCAAGAATTCAGTTTGAGTAAATTGAATTGCAATTAACCGAGATTGCAGATGCTCACCGGAATGGAGAGCTCAGCAGAGAGGTCGGAGGCCGCGTTTTCGTTGGAGAAGAGGGGTTCCGATTCTGTCAATGCATTGCTCCACATGCTCGGAAAATCCTTGGAATCGTTGAAGCTAACGAAATCGCCATCACCACCGCCACATTCATTGTCCGGAGGAAACTCAATTAAGTCATCAATTTGATCAAAGAAGTTTCCACAGTCAATCTCATCCATGAAATTTGGTACCATTTTCCTGAAAGAAAAGCAGAAAAATGAAGAACTGAAACAAATTTCAATGGAACTTAGAAAACATACACCACTATTGAGGTGCCTACAGACCCAATTTGGGGGATTGAAAATGGGGTCACTCGGCGCATGTTAGCAGAAGGGGCTAAGTATTTAAGTTAAAGCAATTTTGTGTTCATTTTTGTTCTCAAGAATCTAGTAATCTTGCAAGGGTTTCACTGAAATTCTGTTGATTTTGTAAAATTTTAAATCAATCTTTAATATTATTTAAAGAAAGAAACAAAGACACACACATACACAGAGAGAAGAGGGAAACAGAGATGAAAATGCAGTGAATTGAACAGAAATGTGAACACATGCTTGTGTTAAATGCACCGACACTAAAGATTGTGAGAATTTCCCAAGTTTTAGAGACAAAATTAAAGAAAAACAAACCTTTGATTATTTTTTGTTTTCCCTGCAAAGATTTTGGCAAAAAAAACCTTGAAAACTCAGTCTCCTATGTAAGAATTTTCCTGCACAGAGAGAGAAGAATGGTGAATTAACGCAGAAATGGGAAAATCCAAGCATTCAAATGAATAATGGTGAATTTTCCTATGTAAGAAAAATTACTGCAACTTTTCCATTCTTCCTCTCCAAAAATGGGAAAAAAAAACAACACATTTTTCATAGAAAAGAAACACAAAACAAAATTGAATCAAAATGGCACAAAATTCTCAAATAATCTCATATTTACCATCTTCTCATACTTGTTTGCCTCAATAATTTGCAGAAAGAAAGAAAGTAAACCCAAGAATCATGCCATTCCCAAGTCTATAGAGAGAGATGAGAGAGAAACTTAGAAAAATGCAGCCAAATACCTGCGCTTAAAACCCCACAAAACTTCCCGCCTAAAAAAGCCAATCTTTATCAGAAGAAATTTGCAGAACCTCAGTGGGCACAACTTCCAACCAACACAGACAAAAGGGAACAGAGCAATAAGAGAGAAGAACACCGAAGAAAGATGACAAAAGGTGAAGCCAAACACGCCCTTATCAGTTATTTTTAAACTATTATTATATCATTCTTCCTCCATTTCTACACTACTATACCACTATTCACTGATACTGATACAGTCTGTTCTATATATATAATATATCAATGTATCTCTCTCTATATACATATATAGGAGGAGAGAGAGAAGGGGTTGGACCTAGAAACAGAGTGGTGTGAGTGATTATTATGAAGGTGAAGAGAGAGAGGGAGTGGCTAAAAAGAAATGAAATACGGTAGGTGAAATTCTTGCTTCATTGCAAGCTGTCCTTCACCTCTCTCTCTGTCTCTCTCTCTTGATGTTTAAGTCTTCTTCAATACCACACGGGTCCCACGCCACTCCACCGCTCTTTTTTTCTTTAAATTGAGAACATTTCTTTTCGTGCTTTTCTTGATTTTTTTCACACGCACACGCACTCCTTCCCTATTTCAATTTTCAAATACACCCCCCCACATTTAATATAATTTTTTGTTGAAACTAATACTCTTTACTATATTGAAATTATGAAAATCAAAACGCCATTAATGTGGCACAATCTGATATACCATTCTAGGGCAAAACGACATTAATGTGGCATAATCTGATATACCATTCTAGGGGCGAAACGCGTATATGCGTATGTATAGCAAGTATTATACGCGTTATGCGTATATGTATGGTATTTATCTTGACCACAATAGCAAAATCTTGCGTACACCATTTTTACATGCATGTTGCTATTTCTGTTACTGTCTTCGATATTTCTAGTGTGTATTAAGTGCATCGTATAATTTTATTTTATTTTTAAAAAATAATATAAAATATTACTGAAAAATTACACATATTGTTATTATTAAAAAATATATCTTTAATAATATGATTTTTAAAAAGTCTTAGTTTTGTATGCAACCGGTGTACCGTGCAACTTAACTTTATTATTTTTAAAAAGTTATACAAAATATTGTTGAAAAGACACACATTATTACTGAAAAGTGTATATTCAATGGTGTAATTTTTCAATAGTAATTTGTGTAATTTTTCAATAATAAATAGTGTAATTTTTTAAAATACACTTAAATTGTACGATACACTTGACCCACAAGAGAATTACTCTTTTAAAAATACACTTGAATTACAATGTGCACCTGCTGTACAAGAGACTTACTCCAAATAATAGTACTCCAAATTCAAATTAGTTGCATAATACAATTGGTTGATATCAGTATTGCGCTTGCCATTTAAAAAATTTTTACATTACTTTAGTTCCTTTAATTGATTAAATATAAAATATTAATAATATATTATTTTATTTATGTAGTAAAATAATTTTATATGGAATTTCAGCTTTCACACATGAGTCCGGATATAAGGAGGTAATTAAAGTTAGATTCTATTTTAAGAATTAAAGTGATATTCTATCATTCCGTTGCCCTTTTGCTTTTTCAATTTCTTTTTTAAGCAACATTTGTGTGTAGAAATTTCTACCGTAGAAATATCAATTTTTAAAAAATTTGCGGATCTAAATCAGGTTGGGTCAGATTTGGACTTTTTTTTTCAAAATTCGCGCAACTTGTAATTCCAGATTTTTTCGCTCCCAGATATGTTACAATTTGAGCAAATGCGTGTTACAATTAGGCAAAATCTGTGTTATTAATTCTTAAAAAATTATTTTTTTATACTTTTCAAGTAATTATAAAGAAAATATGTATTTCTGCAATTATAAATATGTGTTACTTAATTTTTTTTTTATTCTCTTTGTTGATTTATGTTAATAACATGTTATTCATGTACTTAATACATCATTTAATACCTTATATATGTTATATAAAATATAATATATGTTTTTATAAGGATAAATAAATGTTTGTGTATACAGTAACACACATTTGATCTTGCAGTAACACACATTTACTCTAATAGTAACACACATTTACTCTAATTGTAACATACATTTGCAGTAACACACATTTACTCTAATTGTAACACACATTTACTCTAGATGTAACACATATTTACTCTAACACAAATTTACTCCAATTGTAACATAAATTTGCAGTAATACATATTTACTCTAATTGTAACACATATTTGTTCCTCAATTTGTGTTATTATATGAGCATATATGTGTTACTATAGGATAAAATGTATTTTTATTAAGAATAAATATGTGTTACACATACAATGTAACATATACATGTGTTACATTGCATGAAAAATATTTACTTCTACAAAAATAAATGAATATGTGTAGAAAACAACATTTAATCTGGTTGTAACACACGATTTGCCTAATTGCAACATGCATTTGCCCAAATTGTAACATACCTGGGAGCAAAAAACCTGAAACTACAAGCTGCGCGAATTTTGGAAAAAAATACTCAAAGTCGACCCGACCCGGTTTAGACCCGCGAATTTTAAAAAATTGATATTTCTATGGATCTTAGATCCGTAGAAATTTGTGTATAAGTTTGTTGTCTAATTTTTTAACAGTTTTTAAGGAAGAATGTATACTTTTTTTTTAAACCCCACCCCCAACTCCCTTAATTCGTTCCTGAAGGAAAACGAACCAAGACCACCCACTCAAGTGAGGAGCCCGGTATGTATACTTAATACAGTATGATTGTTTTTTTAGTATTATGATTTGCAATATTAATTATTGTAGTAAAAAAATAAAAAAATTGTGTGAGGTCGTCTTATGATATAAAGCGGATAAAAAATGATGATAAGATCATATAATAAAATGTAGCAATATTTTTAAGAAAATAATAGTCACTTTGAACTAACTTTTTAAAAAAATTAGTGATAGATTTCTAATAAAATGCAACAATAATTTTTTAGAATAGTGATAGTCATATAATATATTTTTTAGAATATTTTTTAAAATGTAAAATTTTAAAATATTATATATTTTTGTTAAATATTTTTCAGAAAAAAAAAATTAAATTAATGCATAATATATTTTATATTGCTCTCACGTAAAAATTACTTTTCTTATATATGCAATCCTCATAAATTCATCTGGCAATGATTTGCAGGTTTAGTAACAAAACTGGAATTTGGGTACTAATTGATCGGATTTGGCAATGACACTAATTACACTTGTGTATATGCAATCTTCATAAATTCTTTTGGAAATGACACTACACAAAAAAAAAAAAAAACACTTCCGTGTAATTTAAATTTATATTTATATGTAAATATAGTGTACTAATTTATAAATATAATCACTTTTTTAATTAATAAACAAGAAAAAAGATATGCTTATGTGCATTAGAAAATTATATTTATGTACAAATATTGTTAACCAATTTATAAATATAGTTATTTTTTAAAATAATAGGCAATGACCCCATGTTATTAGATTAAATAAAATACTTTCCAAAATTATAAATTGATATTAATAAAAATTGCGACATTTTGAAATTTATCCGCAATATTTTTCGATATTCATCAAATTCTGTATTATGACTGAAATAGTGATAACGATATTTTGCGATGTTATGTAATATATCAATAATACTCGAAAAAAAATACACCAACACCAACGATATTAATATCGCAGTTAATATTCAAATTTGTGAAATACATGTGATATTTTTATCACTGAGTAAATGTAGCAATAAGTATGGAATGGATATAATATTAATCATTTAATAATATAATACTAATCCATCTCATAAAGATAAACTTCTGATTTTCATCCCTCCAACAAAGATATACATGATTTTTATTTCCATCGTCCAAAAATGATAAGTTATTTACTACATTTAAAATATTGTTAAATTTATATTTTTATATTTAATGTATTTAGTTATTAATAATTGTTTTTAATTATAAGTAGTATGTAGTCAAAGGGATATTTAATGTATTCAGTACTATTTTTTTTTAAAATATAATTAATTATAATATTTTAAAATAATCAATTGTAATACTCCCTCTCTCCCGAAACTACTTTCATAGTAGTTCCGGGCACGTGAATTAAGAAAAAATAAATATTTTAGTGTAAAGTTAAATAATAAAATAAGAAAAAATTTATTTTATTAACTTTTGTGAATGTAAAACTTTCCTTTTTAAGTGTGTGAAAGAAGAGTTGAGACATCCAAATAAGAAAAATGTGTGAAAGTAATTTTGGGACAGAGGGAGTAATATTTTTCTACAATCAAGTATATGACATTATTTCCTCTCGTTACAAGAGAGACCATAAAAAATTACAATTTAAAATAGTATTGTAACAGAAATCACAATCTTTACTAGAAGGGATTTATTTAAAATAAGCACAACCTTGTGATATTTATAAACCAATTTAAAGACATGCCTTTACAAATCATCAAATAAATTTCAAATACTTACAGCAGTTGGTATCGACATTTATACTCCCTCCGTCCCATCTTTTTCTTCCTGTTTTTTCATTTCGAAACGTCCCAACTCTTTTTTCATATCTTAAAAAGGAAATAATTTACACTCACAAAAGTCAATAAAATATATTTTTTATATTTTATTATTTAACTTCACACTCACATACTTCAACATTTCCTTAATATGTGTGCCCTGATCTTTTTGAAGAAAGACCCGGGACGGAGGGAGTATAATTTACTGTGGACTTGGTTTCAAACTGTCATTTTACAATAAACCAATCATTTTTTAAATAAAATAATTAATACTATAAAATGAATTTATTTCTCTAAAATAATAAATTAATATTGTTTGAAAATATAATTTTAATGAAAATTTCTCTCATAATATAACTTATGTAAATTTTTATATACACTTAACTGCATAACATAGAATTGAATTATAAATATTTTTTTATAAATATATTAAAAGTTAGAGTATATATATATTCCTATTTAGGACATTACCGATTAATATTCAGTGTATTGTTGATTGAAAGACAATTTAAAATACTCATTTTCAACTTTAAAAATTATTTTATCCACTTAAATATAAATAAATTTTTATTCATTTTCAATTTTAAATATTTTTTTTTTACTTGCATGGTCCACAAACATTATCGTCTAAGTTATCTCACCCCACCCCATCATATTAAAATTTATATCAATTAAACATTATCAAATAGTATATAATAATAAATAACACAATAAAATCTTAATAAATACAATTTTAACAAATTAACTAATTACAGTATTTTAATCATATATATTCGATTGTTTGTATTTTTTATTTAGATTACTTTAGTGTATAATGAATATTTACAAATTAATGAATATTATAGTCTATAAAAGTATATAAAATTATTTGATTTTTTATATTTAAAAATATATCTATTAAAATTTAATTAACACGAGAGTATTACACACATCAAAATTAAATAATTTTTTTTAATTTGAATTATCTTCATAAAATTTAATTATAAACTTATAATTTTATGAAGCGGGTACAAAATTAGTGATTAATTAATAAAAAATTAATATAAAAATACTAATTAAAAAATGTAAAATTTTTGAAAAGAAAATTTAAATATTAAAAAAATCAATAATATTCATAAAGTATACTACTTTAAATAAATATAGAAAAAATAAAAACTTATAATTCGGTAGGATCCAATTCAAATATGTTAACTCTTTTATTCTTATTTTACGTGAGTATTTAGGTCTTATACCAATAAATAGGATATAAATTATTTCTAAAGTAATAAAATAATTTTTTAAAAATTGAAAATAGATAATGGTATTTCACTTGTTGATTTGCACTTGGATTATTAAAGTATTACTAATAATTGACGTATTGTTAATTATATATCAATTCAGACATTATTACTTTAAACACAGAGTACGTATGTCGTCTGTACAATTGATTTTTTAAATATATATATAAATTAATTGTATTTTTTTTTCTTTTTTCTTATAAATTAAATTCTTATATCGAGTTTGTATTGTTGATCTCTGCGTCGTATGATATTTGGTGAAAATTAATTTATACTTTCAATTCAATATTATCGTTTTGAACCATTATTACAATTTCTTTTTTTTTATCAGTAACCATTATTACAAATGTTATGTTTCAACATTGATTTATTTTCGAATCGATGCCACCTTTTTTTTTATATTTTTTTTTCTAGAGAAAAAAACATCTATGCCACTTTATATATTTAATTAATCTGAACAATTGTTTTATAAATAAAGTTTAAAACTTATATATTTCTTGATAGTAGGTATTAAAAGCTAGAAAGGCATTAGTTGAAACTGAACGTGCAGCTTAACATAGAAATCTAAACTAATAAAAATGACTTCACATCTGCCAACTCTACCTATTTTATTTATATATTTACATATACTAGTATTAGATATGCAATCATAGATGTCATTGAAATATTATGTGTGTTAATTAATTTGATGGTCGGTAACAACTAAAAGAAAACGTTAAATATTACTCCATTCATCCCATAATTGTTTTCACACTTTTCTTTTTCGTCTGTCCCACAATTATTTTCACACCCTATAAATAGAAACTATATATTATTTTAACTTTATCCTCACAATCCAACTAATCTCATTATTTTAATAATATAATTTTACACAACACTCTACTTTTCTTAAAAATTGTGTCATCCCAAAGGTGAAAACACCTATGGGATGGAGGGAGTACTAATGTTTCATTATATATATTATAATATGCTTGTGCAATTTTTTTTTTTTTTTTTTGTAATAAAATGTACTCCCTCCGTCCCACTATAAGTTGCTCATTTTGTTATTTTCTTCCCTCCCATCATATATTGCTTATTTGTTTTTTTACTTTTTTTGGAAACTACTAATATTAATTTGCACACTCAAGAAATAAAAATATTAATTTGTATTTACACTCATAAATATATATACTAGTACGTAAACCCGCGTATTACGCGGAATTATTAAAAAAATATTTTTTAATATATATTATATTATGTGAATTAATAAATTTTAATTTCTTGTATATTTATATATAAATTTATTCGATAATATAAATCTATAATTATATAAGTTGACACTATCTTATTCACACAATATTTAAAATATAAAAATAGTGTATTCCTTTTGTATTCACACAATATTAAAATATAATTTGAGGCTATCTTATTCATACAATAATTAAATTTTGTATCTATTTGAAAATAGTGTATTACTTTTTTACCAATCTATGATTATTTCTAAAATTTTATTATTATATAAGTATGTTAAAAGAAAATCAAGAACATATCAAAATATATGATTAAAAAAATCAAGAACATATATTTTATAATATAAATATTTATTATTATATAGGTATGTTAAAAGAAAATCAAGAATATATATAAAAAAATGTTATTAAAATAATCAAGAACAAAATATTTTATAAATTTTATTTTGTTAAGATTTATTGAGTTTATATACACGTGTATTAATGAGTTATAATATATATATATATTTGCGTGTCTGATTTTCTGAATCTATTATATACGTGTATCAATGATTTATACATGCACAACACATAAACAATATTGCAGTAAATAAATTAAGTACTTAAAAAATATGTACACATTCACAACGCATACACAATATTATTTCTATAACATCTTTGGTTCTAGAATTATAAATAACTTACGGTGTAAAATAACTTACGGTATGTATGACACATACACAATGAGCACTACAAAAAAATATGCTTATTACCATGCATTTATATATCACATCATAAAATTAATGACAGAATGTGATTACAGTTTATTTATATATATAAGATGTACTCCCATATTTATTATGTCACTGAGTTTTAATGTGATTACAGTTTATTTATTATGTCATTGCTTTTATGATGTGATATAAAATTATGTGGTAATAAGCATATTTTTTTGTAGTGTTGTAATACTAACCTTCAATTAAAACTGAATATAAAAAAATAATATCAGAATATTTAAAACATGAAAAAATATATTAAAAAGATAAAAAAACAATTCAAACATAACAATTTTAAATCAAATAGATTTGCAATTGTAGCAATTAAATATTACCTAAAAAAAACCATGAAATTTGTGTAGCAATAGAAAAAAAAACAATTCAAACATCAAAATTTTAACTATTAAAAACATGAAAAAAAGAAGACAAATAAACAATTCAAATATCATAAAATTAAAATTATATACACATGGATAACGCATATACAATATTATGCTCTAGAATAAATATGCAATTCAAACATCAAAATTTTAAATCAAATAGATCTGCAATTATAGCAATTAAACGTTACCTCCAAAAGAAAACCACGTAAGTTGTGTAGCTTTAGAAAAAAAATATTATTTCACCAGATTATTGAATGTGAAATATGAACCTGCAAAAAAAAATAAACAATTTGAATATTAGAATACGACGAAGAGAAATAAGAAAATTCAAGAGACGCACGAAGAAATAAGGTTAAAAGATGAGAACAATAATGTTTATGGAGTTGAAATTTATAGAAGTATAGAAATTAAAATGAACGGTTGAGATTAAAAAA
Source organism: Prunella vulgaris (assembly GCA_026898435.1). Lineage (NCBI taxonomy): Eukaryota > Viridiplantae > Streptophyta > Magnoliopsida > Lamiales > Lamiaceae > Prunella > Prunella vulgaris. Next base: position 1,193,251 of record JAPKLY010000009.1, on the reverse strand, counting down.
TTAGATATATGATTTGATATTGTGAATATATTTATAAGATTTATATAAGATATATATATATATATATATATATATAAAATATAAAATGTACGGTTAAGATTAAAACACTTAAATTATAAGGTCGAGATTAATTCTTAATGCCAGAATGAATGGGAATAGAGGAAATTCGAAATTGACCATTCTGGTTGATTTCATAACTTCGTTTTTATATAATATTAAGATATATATATTTACTCATATACTGCTAAAATCTCATTTGGTTCGTTAGATAAGTTAAGATAAATTAAAATATTTTATCTAATTTAATGTTTGGTTTAATACTGGACAAAGGTAAAATTCAATTATCTTATGAATGGTAGATACTATTATCTTAAGGAAGAGGTATAATAATAATCTATTGTATTTATCTTTAATAAAATACTTTTCTTATATTGGAAAGAAAAATTATAATTCACTTTATTTTTGTTTACGATATAGAGGGCAAAATTGTCAATTGCATATTTTTCTATATTAATCTTGTAATCCAAACATTCTAAATGAAATTATCTTACATTACTAATTATCTTAATCCATCAATTTAAATATACTATTTAACTCACAAATAATAATTTCTAGATTATAATTTTGTTTAATATATCTTGAGTTATTTATTTTTTCCATTAAATCAAATTAGCTCTAATTACTAATTTTTTTTTATTTGTGCCACAACAATTTACATTAATTTATCCGAGACAAAAGAAAATGTATGTGTTAATGTAATTAAAGTACACATATTAGATTTAGCTGAAAAATATAATGCGTAAATTAATTTAAATAAATATTCATATAATTGAACGCACAAATTTTTATTAGGTGTATATTATGCATTTGAATTTCAAATTTTTAATTTTTATTTTTATTTTTTAAAATACACGGCGCACGCTAAACTGTGTATTTATTGGTTATCAAGATATTAGTGAGTTATTATTGGGGTATTACTTAGGTTGCTCTTGGTGGGTATTAATAAGTTGTTTTTTAAATATTACAAACTTATTCTTAGGGTGTGTTTTGTTTTATGAATAAACTAATCTATCCCGTCGAAACATTCATGTTTTTGGCGGGATAGATTAGTTTATCCATTAAACAAAACACAACCTTAGCGTATTAGTAAATTGGGGTACTGTTAATTATTTTTTGTGCATTACTTAGACTTATTCTAAGTGTGTGTTTTGAATATAATTATTCATGTCAAAACATGCATGTTTTGGCAGGATATATTATTTTGTCCATTAAACAAAATATACCCGAGTACTCCCTCCGTCCCGTAGAAATTTACACCCTACGTGACGGTACATTTTTTTAAGGAAAATGTGTTTTATATATAAAGTAGTGGCATATGGGTAAATATGTGTATAAGTTTGTGAGTGTGGACGTAAATCAATATTTTTTTTTCTAGTAGTGTGCAAATTTATGTTAGACGTCCAAATAAAAAAAGTGTGCAAATTCTTGTAGGACAGATGGAGTATTACATAAAATTGATGGTATATTACTTATATTTGTTCTTAGAATATATCATGTGTTATTACTCAATTATTTTTCGTATATTATAGATTAGTTTTTGTTCATAAATTTATTAAATTCTTGCACCACTGGAATCACAATTCATCTTGCTCAATTCCCAAGTGTATACTTGATTCTTTAATTCCAAACTGCAGAAGAAGAATTGAAATTGGAATGTGAAGCAGCACAACCCCTTCTGTTCAATTCCTGCTGATTGGTTCCAAAGTCGAATAATTGGAATGTGAAGATGATCCAATTGCAGCTTGATTGGGAATGGGATGCGAAGACGATAGAACATCGTGATTGTAATAGTATTAGATTGTTTAATTTAAAGAATAAAATTATCTATTTCCAAAAAACATGCATATTCGTTTAAACCTCCACGGCAAAAATTGAAGCAATAAATCACAGGTGATTTTAATTGTGGATCCATTGAGAAACAAATCCGTGAGTATTTTAATTGAATTTGGGTCGGATTTAAATCAATTGAAATTAAATTTAATTTTGAGTATTTAAAATAAGATTAGTCTTGTATGCACCAGTTACACTGTGCAACTCAAGTTCATTTTTAAAAAGTTAAACAGTTTATAACTGAAAAGTTAAATTATGGAAGAGACACTTTTCAGTAATAAACTGTTTAACTTTTTAGTTATAAACTGTTTAACTTTTTAAAATTGAACTAGAGTTACACCATATAATTAGTGCACAGGAGACTTACTCTTTAAAATACATCCGAGGACACTCAAAACACACTTATAATTGAAATATAGTGAGTGCAAAAATGCATAGTGGCGAGCAAGATAAGATACACTCTACCGCTAATTGAAATACGCAATTAATTATGGTCGCACGACATGTTGCATTTTTGGATAGGAGGCAGACTTTCTTTGAGACAATGATCCTCTTTAAGGTTAATTTTAGATAATAATTATATTTATTATGCTTACTTTTTATTCAACTACACAATTATTACTCCACATCATAATCACCAAAACAGTTTTTTTTTTTTTCTTAATTATCTTAGAATTCATTAACTGTTAGAATCCTCCAACATATTCATGTCACAATATTGGGGATAAAATTTAAAAAAAAATTATTATAACAGGCTTTCTAAAAATAACCTCACATAGACCTCTATTTGGCAAATTTATTTATTTAGAGTGGTTTTAAAAATAAATTATCGAACTAGGGTGAAAACTAAGACGTTTATGAAAATGAAGCTAGTCAGCACCTGCAGTACCGACTGGTGACGTGTGGCATCACTATACCTCTCTCACATTCTCTCTCTACATACATATATATATAAATATACATATACAACCAACTGTGGAAAAAAATAACAAATACTACTATCACTTTTGAAACAAGAATCTAACTCAGAGATGAAAAAATGTGATAAACCTTCAAAGAAGATGAGATTTTTGTTGAGATATTTTTGTGGGAGATGAAATTATATGTTACAAATACTATAAATTAAATATTTACATATTTCTCATATAATTAATTTTAATTACATGGATACTATATCAAAATCACAAATCTGATGTATACAAGGAAAATATTATATATATATATATATGTACACATAAATAGTAATGGAAAATATAAAATGGAAGGAAAACATTTAAAAATATACTCTCTCTCATTTTCAAATACTAATATCATATATAAAAAAATTAATTTTGTACGTAAGTGTATATATTTAAATTATTTGACATTTTTAAATATTAGTTATACATATAAAAAAATTAATTTTCTACACAAATTTATAGCAAAAAAATTTAGTTTTTATTTTACCATCTTCATTCCCAAAAATTTATTGTTTATTCTGCAGTTAATTAATTAAATTTATAAGTTAATGAGAATTATTTTAGTGGGATGTGGGAGTTATAAATTAATAAAAATTATTTTAGTGGAAAGTTGGGAGTTGATCAAATGTCGTTATGATTGAGATTGTGAATATTAATATGTTTTCATATCTACGTAAATGAAGTTGAATTTTTTTTATATTTCTATAGTTAATATTTGAAAAGATCAAATAATTTGAATATATATAAATTTATGTAAAAAATTAATTTTTATATGTATAATTAATATTTGAAAAGGTCAAATAATTTATTTATATATATAATTACGTAACAATTTTTTTTTTTTTTTATATATGTAATTAGTATTTGAAAATGAGAGAGAGTATAGATTTAAAAGTTTTCCTTCCATTTTATATTTTCCATTACTACTTCAACAATTTGAATAATCTTGCTTCTCATGCACGTGTACACACACACACACACACACACATATATATATATATATATATATATATTCTGTATACATCAGATATATAATTTTGATATAGTAGCCAGTAATTAAAATTAATCATATGATAAATATATAAATATTTAATTTATAGTATTTGTCACACATTACTTCGTTTCCCACAGAAATATTTCAACAGAAACTTCATCTTCCTTGACGTTTATCACCATTTCTCTTCTCTAAATTAGATTCTTTTTTAAAAAATGATAGTAGTATTTATTATTTTCTCCACAGTTGGTTATATAAAAAACAATGCATATATATATACATACGTGCATATGTAGAGAGAGATTCTACACAGTTGTCTAGTGAGTTTGTCAATTCCAAAGGAATATTTTTTTCAGAACCTAATGTTGATGCCACATCATCAATCAGTACTGTAGGTGCCGATTGACTTCATTTTCATAAACATCGATCTTGCCTTTCACCCTACTTGGATAATTTATTTTCAAAACCACCCTAATAAATAAATTTGCCCCTCTAATTCCACTAAATTGCCCTTAAAAGCAAACAATATTACGTTAAAGTAAAGTGGCAAATGGCAATAGAAGAATACCCAATTGCGCTAAACGCGGGGATCACATTTGCGGCGGAGTTCGAGGACCCCACCCCCCACGTCCATGCGGGTCCTGCGCCACGCTGAGGTTGGTGGCATCTTGACCGTCGATTAATCCACGTGGCGGAATCGAAGGCTGAATGACGTCGCGAGGAGCACACGCGGTGGAATCAACTGGCTGTTGCCAGCTGGGCATCTGGCTCAGAGCAGACAAGGGTCACGTGACACTATCTAGGGATTCAAACTTGACATATTCTTTCTATTTTGTTTTGTTTTAGTACTCCATCATTTCCCTTTTATTTTTTATATAAATTGAGATATTATAAAAGAGGAGGCATGTGAATATAAAATTATATGATAAAATATAAATATATATTTAATCTTATGATTGTGAATTATTTTTTTAAAGTATGAAGAAAGAGTCTGAACATTCATATAAACAAATATAAAAATTATCTTGAAATAAAAGGATTAATGTATTTATTAGATGCCTCACAAAATCATATATTCTCTGAATCTACAAAACCTGTATACTCATTTATATGTAATTGAATATGATATATTAGATGGTGATAAATAGAGAATATTTATAGATGGTGCATATAACATTTTTTTATAATACTTATTTTTTATAAATGTATCTCATAATATTTTATAATTAATTTTATTTTTGTACAAAGTAAGTGATACTCCCTCTGTCTGCAACACAATGTATAGTAGGGTCGTTTTTTTTACGAGACTACATTTGATCATAGAGATTGAACTAGGCACTTTAGTACTTTTCAACCATGTCTATATTTGATAAATAAATATATAATTTGGATTAAAAGAATAAATCCAATTCAAAACTACCGAATACTCAATTCGATTTGACTATAACAGATCTTTAAAAGCGATCATGTTTATGGAGAGAAATTGAAGTTAGAGTGACTTTAATAAGCTTGAGCAATGATTTTCATTTCCCCAAACGAGCAATTATGAATTTTATAAAATGAGGAATCAAATAATAATTATAGTTATTCTTTTACCCAAAAAAAAAAGTTATATTCATCTCGAAAAATGGTAATATTCCACTAACAGTAAAATCGCAAATTCTGTGTACATCCCAGTGCATGATATGTACTTGGATTTCTTATTTTTATTTTAAAATTTTGAAAACATACTACACGATGCACTATGTTTTTTTTGTAATTAGGGTATTGTGAATTTTTCTAGGGGTATTGAGAATTGTTCTTGGGGTATTTACTTAGATTGTTCTTGGGATATTGTGAGTTATTCTTGGGGTATTTACATAAATTTGTTCTTGGGGTATTATCAGTTGTTCTTGTGGTATTGTGAGTTGTTTTTGGGAAATTTACTTAGAGTTGTTCTTAGGGTATTATAAGTTGTTCCTAGGGTATTTATTTAGACTTAGGAGGTTGATGAAGAAAAGAATGACGAAGCCCTGACAGTAGAGAATGATCTGATCGAAGAGACCAGAGCTTCGTCAGAAATGAAGAACGCCACCTACAAGCGTAGATCAGAAAAATATTACAACTCTCAGGTCTGAGATCGGAAATTCAAGGTCGGAGACCTGGTGTTGAAAAAGAAGTTGATGGCCCCACCAGGTGTACTCGGTTCAAACTGGGAAGGACCGTTCCGGGTCACCGCAGCCTGGCCGAACGACACTTATGACCTCGAGGACGCAGAAGGCAACGCCTCGTCATACACCTGGAGTGCGGCCAACCTGAAAAAATTCTACCAATAGACTAGAATTCTGCAATAGACTAGTCGAAGGTCCGTATCAGAATTAATAAGACATCTCTTGTACTATTCACACAATTAATACATTTCCTACACTCTACTTTCTCTCTAAGCTTTCTCTCTCTCTCTACATTATCTCCTCTAAGAACATTAATTCTTAGTTATTGTTTGGTAGAATTAATCCGACATAACAAGCCACATCAACACACGATTAGTAAATTCTATCAACAGAGGTGTTTGGTTGGAGACTCTTGGACGTGAGTATTGGTAACCAAAGTCATAGTGTGTGTTTGGAATGACTATACTATGACTTTGATTCCCAAAAACTAAGGAATCAACCTTAGTTCAACTGTATGAGAATTATGACTTTCATTCCATACCTTTTCCAATCTATACTCTTTTTATCCCTTACAATTATACAACGGTCCCTTATTCTTGGGGTATTGTGAGTTGCTCTTGGGTTAATTAATTATTTATATTTATTCTTGGGGTATTGTGAGTTTGTTCTTGGAGTATTGTTCAGCTACCCTTCTGGTATTTCTAATTTATTCTTCGGGTATTATGATAAATGGAGCAAAAAATTATTATTCGAAGTAATTATTCATCATCTCCATTGTAATTGAGATAAGACCTTTCCTCCTCTTCTCTGTTTTGCTCTCCACCTCCTCCTCTACCTCCCAACCACCGCTTCTTTTGTCAGCGCCGTTCAATCCTCACCACCACCGACGTCCCTCGACCCCATACAACCAAACCACAATATCCAACCAGCATCGTCGCTTGAAACTCTAATATCGCCGGATTTAATGGAAGACACTCACGTCGGAGATGTGTCACCTACAACCCAAGCCACCGCAAGTCCGCAATACCAATCGGAAACCACTTCAGCCCCATGCGACGCCGTCCACCATGTGCGATTGTGGAAGATGAATTGAAATTAAAATTCAATTTATGGTGCACCCAAGATACACTCCAGAAAACTAATAATAATAATAATAATTATTATCTATAATTTTTGTTACTTCATAAGAAAAACACACCTATCTTTTCTGTTTAATATTTTAAGATAATTTTATAATACAGTTTATAAACTATTTTATATAAATTTTTTTAAACGAGAAATCAAGTAAGTATTTGGTATATTTTCAAATGGGATAGCACACTCAAAAAGATATTTTCTTCTCAAAGATGATGCATGATTCTAGCTTGGGCCAAATCAATAGATGACACATGGTCATGGAGATGTCATGTAATTACGGCTGTTAGCATTATGGAATCAATTTTACTCTCCAGTCCAATTTAGGCTTGTTTTAAAACAAATATTAAAATATTTTTTATCCAAAAAATTGAGTTTTATCAATTTAAAAAAAATATAATTTTACATTTTTAAATAAGTTTAAAAACATATTCTTAGTATACTTAAAATTTTAACACGAATCTAACAAAAAATATTTTTATAAAAGAAATATATTAAAGGATATTGTGGACCTTTTAAGAATAAAATGAATATATGTCAACAAAATTAATAACAATTTAACTAACTAAAAAATATTTTAAGAGTGAGAAATAAGAATAAAATATTCCTTTTATTTTAATTTAATATATGCATACTAAAATCGAACAAACTAAAAAGAAAATTTAATATAATAAAATTGGACATAGGGGTAATAATTTTGATAATTACTTTTTTTTTTCTTTTTTTACCAAAAGATATAAGAGGGATAATTTGAAAAAAAAAATGTTTCTTTTAGAATTTAATTGTATTGCAAACACCCCTTTAATGATTGTAAAGAATTGAGGCTTAGTCAACACCACTTTTCCTGTGTCTCTAAATCTTAAGAAACCATCATTGGGTGTAAGTTATGTTATGGGCGAATGGGTTTAATAAATCAGCATTTCAAGTTAATGGGATAAACTTCTTCTCTCCTTCCCACAATAATATATTGTATATTTTTATTTTAATTAAAATATTCCACCAACACTTTATATACTTAAAAAAATTATTTATTAAATTTTATTCTCACAATATACACATATTTATAGCAAAAATTTATATGTACTTGGGTATATACCATACATTTGAAATTTAAGTTCAGTTTTGACTCTAATTTTAATTTTTTAAAAGCACACAGTGCGCAATTGGATTATTAGTGACTTGTTCTTCAGGTATCTAAATTATTCTTCGGCATGGATGTAAATGGCGGCCGCCTAGGCGCTTGAAGGCCCTCGGCCACTGATGCCAAGATCAAATCGCCGAGAAAAATCCGACAATAAATTTGGCACTGCCAAGGCCGTCAATTGGCACCGCCTAGATGACTATTACTCTTCTTTTTTAATTTTTATTTCAACTTAAAAATTAGAAATAAAATTAAAAATCAATTTACTAAATTACTAAAAAAAATGGAAGCTTAATTGAACTATTTTATATTTATTCGTTCTATGTATTATTGCTCTTTATGTGTACTAAATTTCTCTTTTTGTATTTCATTTAGAAGTTGGACAATGTCGTATAGTTTTTAACATTTTGTTGACTTTTTATATTTTGAGATAGTTATTAATTATATTTTAAATTTATAATTTAAAAATATTAATACTAATAAAAAAATTAAAAAGAAAAACCTTGGAACCGCCTAAGCGGTCTTGACGGCACTCGACCGCCTGACGACCGCTCAGCGCCATTTGCATCTTTGTTCTTCGGATATTACTAAGTTATTCTAGCAGTATAACTTATTATTGCTTGAGGTATTGTTGAATATAGTATGATGTATAGTTCAATTATTTTTCGAGTATTGCTAAATTGTTATTCAGGTCTTCAGGTATTGCTAAATCGTTTTTGCAATATAACTTATTAATTGTTTGGGTAGTGTTGAGTATAATATGAGATATTACTCAATTATTTTTCGGGTATTAATAAATTATTTTTTAGTAATACTCATTTAATTAATTTATATTTCCTCCGTCCCGGTATAAGTTGTTCGTTATTTTTTTTTTGCACATGGATTAAAATAAAAGTGAAAAATTCAAGTGATCTGATGGAAAAAAATGAAAATGTAATAGAAATAGTGTAAAAAGTAATGAAAATAATAATAAAAAGGCGAATAGTATTTTGCAGAAAAAGTGAAAAGTAAATGAAAAACATGTAGTGAGACGGACAAAATGAGCAACATATAGCGGAACAGAAATAATATTTAAAAGTATGAGTGAAAATTTGTTACTGATAAATGATTTCAGAAGCCCCAACCTAGTACTTCTTCCGTCCATGATAATTTGACTATTTTTATTGTGCACTATTATTAAGAAAAAGTAGATGTGATGTGTAAAAGTGAGAGTATTAGTATTAAAAAAATATTTGTTTATTAAAAAAAATTAATGTGTAAAAGTGAGTGTATGTATTTAAAATGAAAATAATTATTGTAATATTTCTATTTTAGATAAATGGACTATTTATTGTGGATAGTTATTTAAGGTAACGTGGACCATTTATCGTTGATGGAGGGAATATATAAGTAAGTCTCTTGTGCACCGTTACAACGTGCAACTCAAGTTTATTTTTGAAAAGTTGCACAAAAGAATACTGAAAAGTTACACAAATTATTTACATTATTAAATATAAACTTTTTAGTAATAATTTGTGTAATTTTTCAATAGTATTTTATATAACTTTTCAAAATTACACTTGAATTGCACGGTGCACCTAATGCATATTTTAGCAAGTGTGCTTCTTCAACAGACCATAATCCTTCTGCCAATTCTCCACAACAATTAAAGTTCCCAATTGAATATTTTCAGTTGAAATGGTAAATTAATTAATACAAATTCAGAGCTCTTGTACTTTGGCCATCATTGCTTCCCCAAACTCACACATAATAATCATTGATCAATATTTGTACGTAATTCCATACAGTACTTCCTCCGTCCCAAAACTACTTTCACACTTTTCTTATTTGGACGTCCCAACTCTTCTTTCATACACCAAAAAAGGAAACTTTTCTCTTTCACAAAAGTCAACAAAATACACTTTTTCTTATTTTATTATTTAACTTTACACTCACATATTTATTTTTTCTTGGTTCGCATGCCCGGAACTACGTAGTTCCGGGACGGAGGTAGTATATGTTATGTTGTACAAACATATTATTTATACCTATAGGCAAGGGCACATGCCCTATTGAAAACCCATGTGACCTCCAATACCTCCACTTATTCTTTTCATCAACTCATAAAACTGTTATTAAATATAGGCCACTGTAATACTTTTACTAATAACTGTATCCAATAATATTCGTAAAATATTATTTTGGATTGTAAATTAAATCAATTTACACCCCTTATACCAATTATGAAAGATTAATATTTGTGTGTAACAGTTTTATTGAAAACAATAACATATCGATTATTACTATTCAGTAACAACAATTAATAGTATTTATTATTTAATAATATTATTATACTATAAAAAATTATTAATATTATTCAATATGGGAATTTGCTATTTAATAAAATCACATAAGCTAATAATATCAATAAATATATTATTAATAAATATATTTAATAGTATCAGTAAACTAATCTAATAATATCAGTCTTACAGGAAACTTGCTCTTATATTAGAAAATTCAAGTTTTAAAGCCATATATAAAATCGAATTCATATGATTAATTTAGGAAAGGTCATAAGATTTATAAGCCCTATAATTTTGCTTCATTTTGAATTTGGTCCTTCAAACTACACATTTTGATTTTGGTCCTATAAATTTGAATATATTTTGATTTTGATCATGTAAATATATAAAATGATCAAAATCAAAATAATTTCAAACTTATATGATCAAAATCAAAATATGCAATTCATATGAACCAAATTCAAAATTTTAACAAGTTATAAAACAAAAGAAACTTTAATCCCTTAAGGTGTATTTTATTTTATGGATAAATTGATCTATCCCACCAAAATATATATTTTTTAAAAAGATAAATCAATTTATTCATAAAACAAAACATACCGTTGCTCTATTGAAACGAACAATGGGCATAATAAAATAAAAAATGGAATAGTGAGAAGTAGTGACTACTCATACTCTTATTTAGTCTTTGAGGAGTGGGTTGAGGCGTCGAGATCGTGTTGGTTTGACAAATCCCTTTTCTTGGTTGTACGTCACGTGCATACACCTAAGCTTTTAAAGTCAAATTATTCATGTTCATTAACTATTTTACATTATATTTATTTAAGAAATACTATCATTTTTATTCTTATTTGTTAATAATACTCCCATTAAAGCAAAATTACTTTGTAACACATATATTAAAAAAATAAAATATACTATGAGAGCATTAAATAAAAGAATATTTTATTAATATTTATGAGTATGAATTTTATTTTTGGAGTGTGAAATTGGAATGTGAAAAATACTAATATTGGGACGGAGAGAGTAGTATATAACACTTTCTCATTCTATTTCGAATTTTGAATTGTTAAATGATGACTAACATACAAACCAGGTGAGTTAGTTCACCTGGTCACAGGACTTCTCACTTGAGTGGGTGACCTGATTTCGATTTCCTTTGGAAACGAATTAGTAACTACTAACAATTAACATATATCGATAAAAAAAAATCATGTATGCGTTGTGTCATTTTAAAGTTTAAACTAACAAAAGTTCAATTGCAGCTGTGATCTTATTTGCACTAAATTCACCAATTAACTCATATCACATGATGATATTTTTATGTTCATGAAAACATATTGTTTATGTCCTGGGCTTAAAAGTTGTACATGGCATTATGTTGGAGTATATTTAGAAAAAATAGTAGAAAATTATAAGATTTTTCATAATTAAAAGAAGTTATTTTATCCTTATATAGCAGGTAGATATTAAATGGCCTGTTTTATTTATATATAATCGTAATTAAATCATAAGTGTTATTTTTCTTTTATGGATCTGGATCTCAACCAGCATTATTATGAACTGGGCCCAAATTTAGGTAAGCTGGGGCCGCATGCCCACTGGATCAGCCCATTAAATAAAAAAATAATTGAATTAGTTTATATTTACTTATGAATTCAAAATATTTACACATATATATTTTACACATAAGCGTACATTTTATTTACATAAAATTAATTTGTAATTAGTCTTTTTTTTTTTAAACATTTTTGTAATTTTTCCATAATATCTTCTTCCCATTTCTAAAACTTCTCTCTAAAAATAGTTTCTTGGTTTATTTTCCCATTGAATTTTTTGAGAAAAGTTTTTATTTTTATTTTCTCTTAAAAAGCCTTCAAAATGCAACATTTTCTTTTTAGTCTTGTATTTTTTGAAGCACAGATTTAATATTTTAATTATATAGTTTTAAATGATCATATTAAACCTTCAGCTGTCTCAACATAAAATTAAGCACAATTATTGAAACAATATATTCTAAACATTATACTATCACTATATAGTGTATATGCATAACAGTGATAGTGAATATACATATGACAATGATAATTGAAAAACCGAATTAATCGTGAACTCGAGTTCATACAAATTTTTGTCTATTCAAAATATCTTCTTCTCATTTCTAAAACTTCTCTCTAAAAATAGTTTCTTGGTTTATTTTCCCATAGAATATTTTTGAGAAAAAATATAAAAAAAAATTCTCTTAAAAAGCCTTAACATTTTCATTTTATTCTGGTATTTTTTCAAGCACGATTTAATATTTTAATTATATAATTTTAAATGATCATATTAAACCTTCAGCTGTCACAACATAAAATTAAGCACAATTATTGAAACAATATATATTCTAAACATTAAATGTTGGTAATATTATTTGATTCTTTCACTATACCTGATTGCCACAACAAATAAAGATTCAATATATACTGTTTGGCATTGACCAAAAATGTGGAACACAATTCATTATAAACATAATGATTTTTTCTTAATAAAGCTTTTTCCTATACAAGTTGAATAGGTTTAAGAAGGCTTCTCTTCTCTCTATTCCTTCAGCCAACTTCATCTGTTTTCTAGTGCTCCTAGGCCATTCCAATCGAATCGGTGGAGACGGACTTGGACGCGTCGAGATGGTTCAGACGACACGTCCCGAGGAGGAACTCGGGCAGCTCTTCTTGAGTGTTACCCTGCAAATCCGTTGGAAAACAACCAACCAACCTTCATCATATGAACATAAACAGCGAAACATGTCTAAAAAATGTTCTTCATCATTATATACTTTATGGAAATTTCATTTTTTTGTACAAGTACACGACGCTTTAAGATATCATGCGTAATTTAAAATACGAATAGAGGTGATAATTTAAGTCCAGTCCGATGAATTGATAAAACATAGTCGGATTTGACTAAGTATGTTTTGTGATACAGTGTTAACTATAAAATGAGCATTCTAAGTGTCAAGTGACATTACCTGTATCAAGAATGCCAATTCTATGACAAGGTTGTTCAGATATCCGAGAATAAGGTTCATTACACCTCTTGCCACAGTTGACGAACCAACATCAATATCGAGCTGAAAATTGTGAAACTAGGTTAAGACGACGACACCAAGAGCATAGGTTCGTGTTTTTCAGAGCATTCGTGTTACAATGCATCATAGTACAATGTTTACCTCCAAGTAGTTCTTCCCTCGGAAATAATTGACTTCAAGTGCTTGGCCTAACAAGCATGATTTCCGTCCGACACTCTGCTTTACAATCCAAGATCCCTGTGAAATCAACCACAAAAAGAGGTAAAATTCCAGAAAAACAGATTGAATATGTTGAGATAAAAGGGCTAACCTTAGAAATGTAGGGTATGAGCTTGAACCTTGAGTTCCTATAAGCATCGTCTCCATTGACAAATCGGTGTAGCAGAGGTGATTCTTCTAAGGGAGTTTTTAGCATGAAATATGAGGCCAAGCTATACATTGTCGTCCCTGGAATCTGATAACATGCATAGCTCCATGATACGCACATTCAATTGCTCGTTGTTATAACTAGTTTAATGAACGTAACTAAGTACCTGAATGTTGATGACGAAGAAAAACTCCGGCCCATCACATGATGCATATTTCTGTATTCAATTTGTATCAGAGACTATCCTAGAAATTTTACTCGATTATATGAACGTATTATAGAAAAGACCTGAACAATGCCACCATATCGGCCAGCAAGATCATCTTCTCGTTTATCAGATCGTAGCCAATCTGCAGCAACCATTTGCAACAATGTGCCTTTGGCCTTAACCTGAATTGGAAACCATGAGATTCCTTGTCAGAAAATCGACCAAAAACATAGTAAAATGTTGTTAAGACATGATCTTCACGTGGACCTTTTGATGGTCGCGTAGATAATTATCACCACGGATCAAGAAAGCAGAAGGATCGGTTGTCGCCCAGCTACACGGCATGTTAAAGGTGGAATCTTTAGGAAGAGTCGAACCGTAAGAGTGAGATACGCTTTCTTCCCGAGATATCTCTTGCAAATCCATGTAACCCTTCTTTTGTGCTACAAAATTTTAAATATTTTTCAACTCAATTGGAATCATTCATCTGTATAAGTAAGTGGACCAGATTTCATCTCTATATGTATGCACATATATGTATACTAACCAGCAAGATTCTGCAATTTTTTCACAAAGTTGGAAGCAGACATTTTTGGCTGGTAAGACTCCTGCATAATACACTATTAGATTTGCAAACATATTAAAGGAATAAAATTGGGAAAGGATTAGATATAAGGTACCACCATATAGCATGATTCTGGACTCTCTCCTTCATCATCAGAAGGTTCCGGAACATCAAAAAACTCGTCGCCTGCATCGCTTAGCCCAAAAAGAGTGGTGGCCCCCCCGGATGCGTGTTTGGATACCTCAACTTCAGCTTTGATCTCCTCATTCAGTGAGACCCCGATATCTGATTCTGAGAAATATTCATGGCTACCTTTTCCTGCTTTTGCTCGGAACAACTCTCTCAGAGCTGCAAAATCGAGCATACAATTTAGGAGAATCCGAATATATACCAAAAAAAAAAGAAAAACAGGAGATGAAACCAACTGCATGCACCTGCAATTCTCATGAGCATACTAACGGTAATGTCTCTGCTGGACGCCTTCTGGACGTACGATTTCCAGCATTTCCAATCAACGGCTAGCATGTGCTTTATGATGCATTCTTTGCCTTCCGGCACAGGAGTTATCACGTATCCACCACCTATCACGACGAAAAACCTTTAATTACATCCTATGTTTCAATATAAATCATAAATCGCCATTAGTTTCTTGAAATCGTGTGTTTTAATCTAAAACCGTGAATCATACTCTTAAGGCTGGCGCGCACATATCCGTCTTGTGGTGGACACTTTCTATTGAATACAGAATGGTAGAGAATAACTGCAACCAAGAATGCATGAGATAAAAAAGCTTAAGAAGCAACACGTTTTGATCAACACTAAGCTAACCATATGTGCCGTCTTCTTCTCGTCTCCAATACCGTCTCAGCAACAAGTCTCTTCGTTGCATTCCCCTAAAACACATTGATTAGTTATATACCATAGAAAATGGATTGGTCACTTGAAGTTACAAGCCTTACCATGGCAGCCAATGCTTGTATAGTTGAAGATGAATTATGTCCGTATGACCATCGAGATTCTCGATCACACTTCCCCTATTGAAACAGAAATCCCACCTACACCAACACTATTTCATCACATCAATCACAATATTCGACCAACAATAAATTACAATAAATTTTAGCGGGAGATAGTGTAAGCAGCCTTACTCGGTCCTAGAGGTTCCGATGGACATAAGAGTATGGAAAACAGCTTCTGGAGTTCCATCGATGAGTCCAACAGCCATTACAGCTTGATCATCCCAAATCTTCTGATAAGAGAAAAACCTTATACTTGTTAAGGCAAGTTCGATCCAAGAAAAGATTAGATAAATTTTGAGTTGAAAGAAATGTACCCTTCCACTAGAATCCCTCTCTTTTGCTTCTTTGAAGAGACGCAATCCTAATAAAAGCAACAAATAATTACCAACATTGATTGTAAAACAGCTCCAGGAGCAGGGGATTACCATTTTGGCAGCCAAATATCCTCCACGGTGAAGGGCCAATCACATCAGAAGCCATCGCATTCACATGCATAGTCGTTTCAGTCCAGTCGATAGACCTTATATTTCCCCTTCTCTTCGAAACACTCATCCTGCGTTTACAAAAATATAAAAACGTCGCCACATCCATTTACTGATCCTAAAACTGTTGATTTTGAAACATGATGATGGATGACCTGAAAGGCTGCCAATTTCTTTCGGAACAAGAACTCAAATCCTTTCCGGGGTCAAGTGCAGCATCTTGCAAGGCACGAATCCATCGAGCAGCGTCCTCTGAACTGGTCACGCCCAGCTATGAAATTTCGAACAACATTGTCATCCGTGCATGCACCTGAACTATACATGAGCATATATATGTTCAATCAAAGCTTTGAAAGCCAATCTTTTTTCTTCTTTACCTTGAGTCTATCTTTATGATTGGAGGTATTGTATATGGTGAATATGAAAAACAACTGCCAAGTCAGAAGAATAGTCATATGAGCATCAACAAGTGGGCTTTGTTTTAAAGTGAATTTGAATATGATGATGTACTTTTCTATGGTGGCTCTCTCTTCCATCGTCGACAACACGAATGCAGGAGTCTATTATAGCACTTCTCATAGGCTCCTGGAAAATATTTGTCCATGAAATTATTACAGGTTTCCTGTGAAAGAATTGGCAAGAAACTGACTAGAGGTGATAAAAATATGATCAAGATTGAATTGCTACTGAGGTCCCTCATTTTTAGCCTAACAAGAACACAAGCAGTCTAAATGCATCAAGACACCAAAATTGTGTAAACACAAACATATATGCACACAAAAGAAAACATATATGCATACATAATCTCAAATAATAACACCCAATAAATTCAACATTTGTCATATATGATCCAAAATATAAGGTTGAAAACAATATGCATTCAGAGAGAGAGAGCGAGAGAGAGAGAGAGAACCTCGTTTTCAGAAGTGGGAATTGATTTGAAGCTCTTGAGGCAATGATCTTGAAGAACAAAGTACCTTTTGCGTGAATATTGAATCCCCAAACGATTGTTACGAATCAAGTAAAGCCATCCCTGCATTATTCTCTCACTCCCAGACATTTCAAAATTCCAAAAAAAAATCAATTAATTTTTTCTTGATTATTGTCAAATTAAGCCCATATACAGGATCAATTGTTCTACTACCAAAAAATACACACACATTTAACAGAGATAAAAGCACAAAATGCAGGCTTCAAACCAAAAAAAAAAAAGGAATTTTTTTTCCTGGGGAAGATTTAGATTGATGAATGATCCTCTGATCCCACAAAATGGGAATCAGAGAATCGAAAAATTAGAACTCACACAACTTCTAACAAATGCAAACAATGGATTTCTTCCTTTTATTTTTCTTTAAAAAAAAAATGTTTTTATCCTTTAATTTTGTGTAGTTGTTGATTCTCTTCTCCCGCCTCACACAAAACAGTTTCTGTGTTTATAGAAAGTTTGCGGGTTCTTTGTGTTTTTTACAAATTTGTCCTTGGTTCTTAGGTTATTATTGTCAACGACTTTTCTTCATTTCTGTTCCTTTTTCGTCTTTTTGGTTCTTAAGAAATGATGCGTCGCCACCATATGGTTTTAAAAAAAAATAAAAATTGAAAGGTATGTTTTAAATTTTTAATAATTATATGCACCAGTTACACGGTGCAACTCAAGTTCATTTTTTAAAAGTTACACAAAATATTACTGAAAAGTTACGCATATTATTACTGAAAAGTGTATCTTTTCAGTAATAATTTATGAACTATTAAGTAATAATTTGTGAACTTTTCAATAATAAATTATGTAACTTTTTAAAAATGAACTTGAGTTGTACCGTGTAACTGGTGCATATGAGACTTACTCATTAATTAATTAAAAAAGATTACATTTACGGTTTTGCGAGGTTCATTATTTCAAGGAAGCAAGAATTTTGTGATTTTATTATGTATGTATGAGAAGCATTTAATTACTGATTCTTGATTGTTAATTATGGGTTTCTTAATAACAAATTATTGGTTAAGATAATGGTACAATTTATTACTAATTCTTTACATCTTATTGGCAGTTAGAAAATTTTATTCAAGATGATTGAGGAAGATTTTCCCAAATGGATGAAATGATATGTATAAAATGACATAATTTAAAGGAGAAGTTTGTTTAATTTGTCGATCACGTTAAAAATATAAAATATGGTGACATACTATATTATTTGCCTTTTTAAGTTTCAATTTGATACTATCAATTGCTTGTTTTATATACTACAACTCCACAAATTCAAGTTTGACAGATTTATTAATGTTAGTTTTCGTGTATATATCAAATTGTCCGATTCTTCAAGCCCACCATTTTGATATATGAATTTTCTTTCGATCCCTTCTGAAAATAGTCTCAATTTGAGAATGAGTTTGAACGCGATTTCAGGTGAATTTTTTCTTTTTCACTTCTTTCGGTTTTGATTTTTCTTTCTTGATTGATTTGGTTGCTTCAATTAGTGCTTTCACCAGTGGTGGTGAAGGAGGATTTTCTTTGATTTTTGACATTCGATTTCAGGTGTGCTGAAGGGGTTCGATTTGGTTTTTGGGTTAATTTTGTAATGAAGAACAAAATTTTTTTGTGTAAAGTGTAACGAGATTTTTCAGTTAATTTTATAAATTCCAGGCTTGTGCAAAATTTATTTCTCTTATTTGCAAGTTAACTTGAATCCAAAATGAATAAATTTTAAATTTGTAAAATTAAATTGTGTGCAAATCGCAAAACTATAAATTAATAATTTATGTAAACTAATTTTACTTTATTGTGTAAACACTTTTCTGCTTATTATATAAAATATTGTGCAAATAATTTATACCAATTACGCAAATATTTTTCTACTTGTTGCTCAAACTAGTTTCTGCATATAAAATTAAAATGTAAACTTATTTATAAGTTTATTTTTTGATGAACTTATTTTAAGATATCTCTCAAAAGTGAACCAATATAAGTTTCCATTTTTTACCTTCTATCATACAAACAATTTTTTCTACCCCATGTGCAAATTTGCAGTTTTTCCTCTTAAAAATTAACTTTTGTTTGATAAAGTCACACTAGATGCATTATTCAACTCAAATATATTTTTAAATAATTAAATTTATTTTCAATAAATAGGTATAATTGTTTCCATTTGAACATTTACAACAACTCAACCGTAATTGTTCAATGCAATGAGTCATAACTATTTAGTAAAAAACAATCTCGACTGTCTAAAAATGCACTAATATTGTATTGATGCGCCTCGTTCATACAAAATTTTAGCTTGTTTGATAATATCTGTAAGTCATTAGCCAATTGACTTGCTAATTGAAAAAGAAATAACACAAGTAAAATCTCATCATATCAAGTCCGTTTGTTATGACTAGTTAAATACCTGCAAAAGTTCAGTCCATCTTCTCTCTCTAAAGATACAATATCTATGAAGATGTAATCTGTCTATCTGTAAATTTTTACTCGTGCCACATTTTGGCTAATCCTCATAGGAAATTTCTCACCTATAACATTTAAAGGGGCGTGTCCATATTCGTTGCTGCTTCAAATAGTGGGTAAAGCTGAACGAACGTCAACCTAATCAAGAAAAGTAAATGTGGCGAGACTAAATATTGGTGCTTTTACAGATGCAACAACTTGTATAAGAGGAAATAAGTTAGGTTGCGTTTAGATAGAGTCATTTGAAATCAAGAGATATGAAAATAAATGGATTTCAAATGACATGATTTTGCTAAATATTTGAAATTCCCCAATTTGAACAAGAGTTAAAGCTAAGTATTTGAAATCTCCATTAATTTAAATATCTTATCCGAACAAGTGGAGTGGATTTAGTTTGAGGATTAATTCATAGCCTCAAATCAATCCATCCAAACACAACCTTAAAGAATTCAAGTGCAGCAGAAAGGTACCTTGGTAGAATGAAAGACATTATTAGGCAATTTTTTTCCGCAACGAAAGATCAATGTGAAGGTATGCAATAGAAGTGACGAAGAAAAGGAAAAATGCAGAAATCAGCATCAAGGGTTCAGCAAGCATATATATTTGGTTGAACTTGTAGTGCACCTGCATGTATGAAATAAAATTAGGAGTTGGAAGTAAACTTAACAAGAATTACTGAAAACTACATCACTTTTTAACAATTTGGTCAGCCACGTTATTGAGCATTTTCCATATGATATTCCAACAGTTAATAAACAAATCAGTAAAAAGGGAGTTCATAAAATCTATAGAAACATCTCAGAACATATTGGAGAAGGATGAATGAAGTTATAAAAAACATATTGGTACTGGGTCTTGAAAGATGATATATTGGATTCATAATGTCCGACTGTGTAACTCGATGTGGTTATATATATATATATATATATATATATATATATATATATATATTGGTTGTCTAGTATATGGACCAATCAAGGTTACTACATTTGGAAGATACCTGGAAAGGAACATTATGCTCAGGAACTACATTTTTCTTTTCCAGAACCACAACAGTTCGTCCAACCACATCAAGGTATGAGTACTTTCTCTGCAAAAATAAAAACACAAAAGCATTACAGCCTGCACAAATTTAAATTACAATAATACATGTGGCATCCGTATATATTAGTTGATTAAACTGACAACAAACATTTTGCAGCACAAAAACGGTGGACCCATAATTCTAAGAAAGGGGCCTTTGTAATGAAAGCATAAGACTCAGACTAGCAGACCATTTCTCAATGGAATTTCATTAACATATGGGGAGAAAATTGCAATCGCATGACTAGTAAATTTTGGAAACTAAGGTGATCCGAGCATATTTATATTATATGAGATTCAATTTCGTTAAGCAGATACAAGAAATGGCATTGCACAGGAAATGGAGCTAACTGGAATGCAGAGCATCCATACATAAGTTTGCGGTTAACAGAGATAATAAATTTAGTCAATTTCAAAATGCATACCTCCAAACTCTGTTCAACTGCAAAAGGAACTTCAATGGAAGGATCCTTTGACCCCTCTGGGAGGACAACCTAAAATTGTAATAGATATCATATTAATTGCTCTTAGTTCCAAAGGGAGAAAAAAAAAATACTGAGGAACTTAAGAAATAGAATATGCAATCAATAATATGATACAGACTTTGATTCTCAGTGTGTCAACTACAGTATCAGCCAGAGGGCAGCCAAAAGTGTAATTCAAGTAACGAGCACCAACAGCTGACTCAAAAAGGAAGTCCTGTAGTGGCACCCCATATCCAATGAGAAAAGTTGCTTTCCAGCCTCCAAATAAAGGATAACGTGGTTCTATTAACAGCTCAGACTGCAAAAAAGGGATAAACAAAATATAGGTTAACTATTTTTTCTATGATTCACTAGTGACTCTCTAGGCAACAACTGCAATTCTAAGAGAATAAAACACTAATTATTCTCCTTTTTAGAATGTTCCCAAAAAAATTGTATAATTTTTTTATTTTCTTAAGCATTTGCAATATAATAAAGGGCATAAGTACCCACATAAAAAAATCTGAGATATGTTTAACCAGAACATTTACAAAGAAGAAATTGTTAGTTCACAAAAGAAAAAAGGTTTGCTTTGCAGCCTGTAACAGGATCCTCTTTCCCGGTCTTCATATGTTTGTCAGCTGTGGACACATAAGGGGGACAGACCGAGAGGTACCTTCTTTGAGTTTGTACGTAAACGAGATGATGATATATTCCCTATATCATCCCTGTAGTAAACAGAATGAACTCGTGGTGGTAGTTCTGCGCGAAGATGCTTGAAAGAGGATACACCACTGGCAGCAGGCCTTGATTGGTACTCCACCCTGTAATACAAGAAATATTGTAGAGATTAATGAAGTAAAGACACAGGTCTTTTGAGTGAACATGATGATAGCATAATTAAATACTCAAAAATCAAAATATCACTAACACAAAGATTTGTTTCATTGCTGTACACTATATTTTCTTTGTTAAGCTACATAAAAATGGACAGATGATAATAGTGCTAAGCATATCATGCATCTTAAAGTCTACAAAAGGACTGATTTATTTATTTCTCTAAAATAAATCCTCAATATCTAACCACATTTTTCATCAACATGATTGAGTGATATGCTGCATATTCAAAACCACATGTACCTTAACCAACACGCTATGCAAACAATTGAGACATTGAAATAAAATTTCTTGCATTTTCAGGTGACCGTACCTTGAGAAAGCACCTTTGTGTTTTGCACCAGCATGAGCTAACTTGTAATGCTCAGTGACCTGGATGCTCCCCCAGTGAGAGATTTCAATTTCGCGCTCAAGCTCCTCCACAACAGCAAATGGATTATTATTTTCAAAATGAATGATTACAGGAGAGTATGAGTAAGGACCATGGTCCTTGTATGGACCATATCTCAGTTCAGTACCACTACGATGAGTGGGTTCAACTTGGGTGAATGACTCAACCTTCTTGGTTGGTGTTTTAACCACTGTTGCCTGTTGCACGATATGATATGGTGACAGAACAATCGCACTATCACGGAAATAAACCAATTGAGAATCGGACTGGGTTATCTCCAATGGAAATGGGTCAAGAGAGTGGGTCAAGATGTAAAGTACTTCTAGGGTTGTAGTTTCACCCTTTGCTAATGGGGTTATCAAAGAGATAGCATAATATTTGGCTCCATTAGGTGCTCCAGGTTGCTCAGTTGGTTTGTTTTCAAGAGGGGCATATGATTTCTTCCTCTTCTTTCCAAAAGTTACAGCTGCTTTAACCGAGGCTAGATGGTCAAACTGCTCAGGTGAGAATGCTAGAAGGACTTCTTTAGCTGGGGCACCATCAACATTTTCTACCTGCACTATGGAAATTGATCCTGTGAACACAGTTTACAAAAAGATTTGCAACTTGGGTGTAACATAGGTGTAACTAATATAAAGATCTGAGTCATGCAACTGGATACAAGTAGTCTTAGAAGGGTACATCTTTTGTAGCCTCAAGTACTGAAACTAACTCAATAGATATGCTTAACTCCCTCTTTGTATTAGCACATAAGTTGCTGATCCACCTGATTCCTTTTCAAATGCAGGTAAAGTATGGCCTCCACCAATAAAACATATATTTCACTTGAGTTCCTTAGGCTATGTTTGTTTTGGGACTCCCACTTATGGATTTAGGACTTTGCGATGCACACTCCATACGAATTTGGGATTTCAAATCTCCTACTCAATCCACACTAAAATTACCTATACAAGTATTATTACTTTTCAAAAAATTTAATACAATTACATCATCACTTTATTATTACTTACTCATTCTCTTTCCTATTTTTCTCTCACCCAATACAATAGAATAATACAACAACAACAACAATTATTAAACATTGCTTTGACATAAAACAAAATCCCAAAAAATACACGTTCTTATATTATTTATCAAAATCTTTAATCCTAGGATTTCAGAGTCATGACTTCATCCGCCCACTAAACCAAACAAACATACACTTAGGGTGTGTTTGGTTTAAAGGATAAAACTATTTATCCGCCAAAAACATGCATGTTTTGGGTGGATAGATAATTTTATCTTTTAAATCAAACATACCCTTATAGATTTCTCACCAAGTTCCGTATTCGCTAAAGAAATACTGTGTAATTTTACTATTAGTTTTGGACCAAAATTCACCAAACACCAAAGATCTTCCGATTGCCAAAAAATACTTGCCACCTCAAAATATCGTAACCGCATTTGTGAATAAGTTGTCCATCAGATTATCGTGCGAAGAGAAAGCGGTATAAAACTATAGATCAACAAAACAAAACTCGCTTATATGTGGCTGAATTAACCGATTTCAGAAAAAAATAAAAAATAATAAGCGGAGATAGCTAAAAAGGAAATTACCTTTAATGTCAAGTAAACCCTAACAATGTGAGAAGTCAATTCAATCTGCACCAAATTCAATTGCTCAAATGTGAAACAGGATGGAAAACACAAAATAATGAATATGTAGAAATTTAAAAAAAAAAATCCCAAACATCAAATCGGAATGTGCTTCTTCATGGAAAACAAGGGAATAAGGGATCTAGAGAGAGAATTTACTTGGCGCTCAGCCTGTAGGATCTGGAGGCCATTAAGGGAAGATGCCGACGATGTTTTGATACTCAACGAGATGATCAATAGTAAGACAGCGAGAATTGTAGCTGCCAATGCCATAGCTATGAAACTCTGGAGTGCTCCGACTCTCTCTCTTTCTCTCGCACACACAGTGAGTGAAGTCTTCTTCAACTGTTTCAAGTCTGAACCTGGGGTCAACGTTTGGCCGGATATTGGAAACGGGTAGGATTCATGGGCCGGGCACTCGGGCCTAGGTGAAGACGTATTTACTGTTTAGTTGGGCCAACAAACATGGCCCAAATGTTCTTTTACAAGTAAATCGAATCAATAAAAATAAATAATTCTAAATATTGTACTATTAATATTTTTTTATGATTCGATTCAAGAATCGACTAATTGAAAATTTTAAAAATAATTATTTTACTAATCAATTGTTAAAGTTAAGTCTCAGTTGCCAAATATATTTTTTTTGTATCACATAGCCTTTTTAAATTGTAATTTGTCATTTAAAAAAAATTATTATAAGCTTATAATTTAAAATAGTAAAAATTCATAACTTAGCAAGTTCTATGCTCCTACAGGCTATAACTACAAGCCAAATACTCAATTTGATCTGTTGGGCTTTTTGACCAATAGGCCCAAATAGCTTCAAAGTGCCAAGTTTACATATTGGGTTGGTTTTAGATTTGTTAAAAAAAGGATCAGGATATTCTCCCCCCATAATTGAGCAGTTCACCCCATTTAAAGATTATTTGTAAATTAAATTTATTAGAATAATTATACCTTTATAGTAATTAATTAATTTTTAGTCACATCAGTTCACCCCTCTTTATGCTCCAGGTTCGACAAATAAATTGTAATGGCGGTTATATCCTCGAATCGGCGAGAGGCAGCGTTTCCAGATTCAGATGGGATTGAGGACAGGCGCGACGGGGATTGAATTCAGGAAGAGCTTCAGTCGAAGAATCGACCATGACGGAGCTGGCGTTTTCCGGCAGACGACTTCGAACGGACTCCGGCGCGATTGAGATTCTGGCGTCGGGTTCTGCAGGGCGGTGCGACTGTGAGCGCACGGCGGTGCTGTTGCAGCTAGGGGTGAGCATGGTTCGGTTCGGTTACCGAAACGAACCAAATCACCAAAACCGACCTAACCGAATTTATTATTATTAGAAACCAAAAACCGAACCATATACATTAAAAACCGAAAAAACCGAAACCGAAATTTTCGGTTCGGTTTCGGTTCAAAACCATATTAACCGAAATATCACTAGTCAAAATTGTGTGTGCAAAAATAGGGAGAGGGGAAGTGGTGACTTGGTGGCCGCCTGCCGTGAGCTTAGGCGGACAACGACGGATGGGAATGGGGTGAGCGGCGTCAGGGTAAGGGAGGGAATTTCTGTAAGCGAGGCGCCGTGACCGTGAGGGTGAGGGAGGGAATTTGGAAATGATAACTTACTGATTTGAGAGTTAGGGTTTTATTTATTTATATGTAATGTAATTATATATATGTAATATAATATTTATTTAATTTATTTATATATTTAGTAATAGTATTATACATTTATAATTATATATATATATATTTAAATTCGGTTCGGTTTTCGGTTTTTCGGTTTTTTTATCTTAAAAACCGAAACCGAAACCGAAAACCAAAATATTAAATATTTAAAACCAAAACCGAACCGAATACCAAATTAACCGAACCAAATTCTTATTTCGGTTTGGTTCGGTTCGGTTTTTCGGTTAAAACCGAATAGTGCTCACCCCTAGTTGCAGCGGCGAGAGTGGGGTCGGTGGCATGGCTTCTTCCCAGCCTCGCTCAAATCAACGCTGTTCGAGCCTGGTGTACTGATTTTTCTTCATTTTTTCGATCAATTTTGTCGAACAAATGCCCAATTTTTTATGCAAATTTTTGAAAAAATTAATTAACATTTTTTCCACCAAAATTTTCGAAATAGTGCTTGTTGTTCGGAAATTTTTTCCGAAAATTACCTACAAGTTCGGTTCAATTTTTCAAAAAAATGCTATATTTTCGGTGTCCGTTTTTCGAACCTTGTTCGACTACTCAAAAAAAAATATAGGGTTTCGATCTCTCTTGTTCGGCAAAATTGGTCGAAAATATCAACACAAATCGGTACACCAGAGTCAGAAAAGAGCAAATTCACATTCAAATCTAGAAATCTACATTCAAATCAAGAAACCCACATACAAGAACTCTTACCTTTGTCCATTGTAAACGATTGCGGACTTCACAGCTCCGTTCGCCGGCACAGGTTGCTCCGCTCGGCGGCGTCGCGGGGTTCGACCGTCGTGGTTGTTCTTGAAAATTTTGTTCAAAGAGGCATTGTCTGTTCTCTCTCTCTCGTGTGTGTTTTTGCTCTTTGAAGGGGGGTGAATTTACAAAATAATTAATTCATACAATAATAAAGATTAATTAGGATAATTAAGGGTGGTGAAAAGAAAATATAAGGGGGTGAAGTGAAGGAGGGGGTGAAATACTCAATTAGGGGGGGGGGGGAATATCCTGATCCTTAAAAAAAATGAACCCGTGACTGAATTACCCCAGAGAGTGGCATTGTAAAGATTTAAAATAAAATTCAAATGTACTCCCTCTATCCACTAAATATATGCAAATTTCTTTGCACGTGGTTTAATATAATATATCGGAGGATATTTTGGAATATTGTAAGATCCGTTTATTAATAAATATTATATTTTTGGAGAGTACATCATATACTTTTTAAAAAAATATTCACTTTATTCATAAACGGACCTCACAATACCCCAAAATATTCTCCGACATATTGCATTAAATTACGTGCAAAGAAAGATGCATATATTTGGTAGACAGAGGGAGTATAAAAAATTCATAGAATTATTTACAGTTATCTCCAAAAAAATTATTATGCAAGTTGCGTACGATAAAACCAGACAATTGACAATAAAAAATATTAACGAGTAAATCAATAACGAAATATCTCTCATCAAAGAAGGACCATAAAAAAATACTCCCTCCGTCTACCAATTTTTTCCCTATTTGTGAAGTGACGCGAAATTTAATGAAAAGTTGTATTATATTAAAATGATAGATAAAGTAAAAAAAAAAGTGGAGATATTGTGAGGCTCAAATTTTTATTTGCAAGTGTGAGTTGTTTTCAAATAAGGAAATAGAAAAAAAGTTTGTGGACAAACAAAAAAGAAAAGTGAAAAATAATTTGGTGGATAGAGTGAGTACTAGGAATTGGCGAAGGAAGTTTGAGATCTAAGTAATGTACTCCTTTAGATTTTAAATAAAGCTTATTCTTACATGTGCTGGTGGTGCAATTTAAATGTATTTTTTAAAAAAATATACTATTTATTATTGAAAAATCGCACATATTATAATTAAAAATTGTATTTTTAAAAAACATTTTTTAAGTGATAATATGTGTGACTTTTCAACAATATTTTATGTAACTTTTTGGAAATACCTTTGAGTTGAAAGGTGCAATTAATGCACAAGAGACTTACTCTTTAATAAATATTTTATAAGTTATTTTAAGAGTTTACAATGCGTCAATTTTAAGTAACTCATAATTATTAAAGTATTGACTAATATATTCATTTATAATTTTAATATAATTTATTTTTTTATTTTTTTAATTGAAATAGAGTTGTGAAGGGGGGTGGGGTCTGAGGTCAATGGAAGCAATGAGAAAAATAAATTATACTCCCTCCATCCCGTACGAATTTGCACCCTATGAGATGTCACATTTTTTAAAGAAATTGCGTTTTATATTTAAATTAGTGGTATATGGGTAAATATGTGTATAGGTTTGTGAGTGTGCACGTGAATCAATATTTCATTTTTTAGTAGTGTGTAATTTTGTGTGGAACATCTAAATAAAGAAAGTGTGCAAATTACTGTGGCATGGAGGGAGTAATATTTATCTTTTTTATACCGTTGCAAGAAACATGTTATAGTGATACCCAATTATAATAGAAGGTCAGAAAAAGCTCATGACACCATACATCTGATTAATATCCAATCACTTTCCTTGCCTTCCATATATATAGTCCTAACAAATAGGCCCTTCTCATTACAAGTTTCTAAAAATAAATCTAGAGAGAGAGAGGAGAGAGAAAATGAGTGGAAAGAAAGGTGGGGGTGCAGATCATGGTTTGGTAATAGTATGTGCATTGGCAATGTTCATTTGGGGGTGCAGGTGCGAGCCGCCGGCGCCGCCGGAGGAATCATTTGACGAATGCAAACAACGTTATTGTATGTCGACGTGTCTCCAGTTAACCGGCGCCACCAATCAAAGCTGCGACGTCGCCTGCCACGGATACTGCTCACAAATTAATCGTCAGATCGATCACCATCCTGGTTGGCTAACTGATTAATTCATTCCTTTTTTTTATTTATTCATATAGGAATTTTTTTTATTTCATTTTTAAATTTCTGTGTAATTATATTTTTGTACGTGTTAATTTAAAAGATTTAGAACATTAATGTCGGGATTCGATATTAATTTAATTTGTTGGATGTGATGCCGGTCGGAACACTTATTCACGGCATTCAATTCCACGTATGTCTTATATGATGTGATTGATACTCTCACAAATTAAGAAAAAAGTAGGGTATGTGAGTGTGAATTAATTAATAAAATATAATAATAAATTTTATTGATTTTTGTGAGTGTAAATTATTTTATTTTTAAGATAGATAAAAAAAATTGAAACATCCCAAAATAAAAATTGTGGAAAAAAGAATTGGGACGTATGGAATACAACTAAAAAATGTAAAGAAAAGCTTAGCTTAGCATAAAATCATCAAATACGGTGGACTGGTGGTGACAGATCCAAAAAATTCTACTTCCTCCGTCCCAACTTATCTTCCATAAAAGATATGACACATAGTTTAAAAAAAATGAATATAAAATTAAATAATAAAATATAAAAAATATATTTAATTAACTTTTGTGAGTAAAGTTATTTGAATTTTTTTAAAATATAAAAATAAAAAATTGAGACATTCCAAAATGGTAAATGCGAAAATTATTTTGAAATTGAGGGAGTAGATAAAATATACGCAGGTTGAGACAATTTGACTAACTTACACAAATTAACATTTACCATTTTCAAATTATTAAACTGTTCTTTTAAATTATATTTCGTCGTATGTAAGATCTTCTCACACAATACTTATTTAATTTTATTTAAAAAAAAAAACCATACAATTCAAAGTGTTAATCAAAAATTTTAAAAACAAAGTAGCATAGCCAAAATTTTGGACAACAAATTTTCGTTAAATTAATATTAATAACACGAAAGGAATTATAATATGATTTATTTTAGGTTTATCAAATTTTTTTGAATTTAACACTTTTATGTGAGGACCCAGTGGACTTGAGACTTTTGATCTTGAAAGATCTTTAATTTACGAATTTATAATGCTAATATGAGGACATCAAGTCTTATTTCAAATTTAAACATTATTTTTTAGGAACTTTTGATGAAGAACACCCTTGCTGGTTGCTTTGCACGAAGAACATCTTTGATGCTTAAAAAAATGTTAACTTGTTATCAATTGACTTAGAATGAGATTATTATTTATAAGTGTATTTGATGAGTCGAAAGGCTTGATCCATCTAAAAATATTTGAGTTGGGGTAAAATTCAAGACCAAATTTAATGAATTAGATAAGATTTATATTTTATAATTATCCGAAATATATATTGGGCTTATTGATGGAGTTTAAAATTTTGGATCAGGTCTGGCATAATTTGATGGGGCTTTGAGGGCTATTTCATTTATTAGATTTTTATGGGTCTAATTTAATTTATTGTACTTTAAAAACTCAATTTGATTTATTGAATTTTAGAGACTCAATTTAATTTGTTGAACTTTAATTTGTTGAATTTTAGTGGACCAATTTAATTTATTTAAATTTTTCGAGATCCAATCAAGTTTATTATTATATTTATTCTAGGAATTAAATTCATTTAAATTTCCGACAAATAATAAATATAATTTATATTCAACACATAAATTTTTCTGTGTTATTTTTCATTGGACAATTAATTTTATTTATCTAAAGCCCCAAAATGAAATGTGCGAGTATAATTCGACTAAAAGAAAAATAATGCTAAATTTGATAAATATCGTAAATAGGGTAAATTTAATTATTTGCCCTTAATGCAACAAACTTTACACTATGCAAATTATTTCTATTTTTACTTTGTAGATATTATCTGTGATACCCGAGATTCTCACTACTCATTGGTCAATATATTTCATGTTTTGTGTACATTTAAATTATTTATGTATTAATTTATAATTGCTTGAAAATATTTCACATTTAAATATTCTCACTACTCATTGGTAAATTATTTTGTGTTAGGCGCACTTTAATTATTATCATGTTATTTACTATTTGAGTACATTTTATATTATTCACATATTATTTGTGATGTTTTGCTAATTATTTTTAAATATTAAATTATTTATTGAATTGGTATATGTCTTTATTTGTTTATGAATGAGAAAGTTTTTGTTTAATTTATTTGAGACAATAGTAAAATAAATATGTTGTACGGATTATTTGGGGATTAGTGGTGTAAGTTAAATGTAAACTATTTGAGGATTAATTGTAGTAATTAAATAGAATAATTAAATAAATAAGTTATATAATATATTATATTATTCATATAGTAATATATATATATATATATATGTATGTGTGTGTGTGAGAGTTAATAATATAATATTATATATTATAAGAGTTATAGGCAGTGGAATGGGGGATTAATCCCAAACCACCCCAATTCCATTTCACATTTATACACACCTTCCACAGTTGAAGTCGAGAGAGATCTCTACAGTTGCGAAAGAGACTCGTGAAGGAAGAAAAAAAAAGATAGTTAGAAGAGATGATCGATACATGTAAATATTTAATTAATATCTATATATTTGCATGTTAGTTCCTGGAGTAAATTATCCAAGTTATTTTTAAGGTTTTGCTATAAAATTGAGAATAGTCTATTAGCAGGTGATATTAAAATAGTTCATTATTGATTTTAGTTAGTAATTTAAAATAATATGATGTAGCTTGTGTTAATTAGATTTGAACTAACGAGGTCGTGAAGAGGTCAAGGAACTCATGTCTATTTATCACCTCTATTGTTCGAGGTAAGTAGAAATTCATTTGCAACTACGATGCATAAACATATTATTTTGTATATTATTTATGTTTAAGTGATAATATGTGAATTTGAGTGGATTGTAATATGTGAATTATATTCTGTGATTATGTGGAAATGAGCCTAAGAGCTCTATTTGATGTGGAATGAGCCTGTGAGCTATATGTGTGTTGTTGAAGGAGTCTGTGAGCTCCGTAATTGATATGGACTGAACCTGTGAGTTCAATAATATGTGAATGTTGTTAAATGTTATTGATTGCACGAGCATCATGCATATCATGCATTGAAAATTAATTGATTTTCTGAAAGTGGCCACTGATTATACACCGAGGGTGGTAAGGGGCGACCTAGGAAGAAGCGACCTAGGGAAACCCAGTGTGGAAACCTAGTGTAGGCTACCTGGTGTGGGCTGACACCTTATTTGATTATGATTTAAGTGTTTCCCTAGGGGGACTTCCTGGGCGGATAGAGGGTCATGTTTGGTGATGGACCTTGCTGGTCGCTGGAGGGTAGATCCTTGGATTCACTATATGGGTCGGCGTGGTGGGATGATTTCTTGGTGGACATGGGGGCGTATGTGAGATCCGAACCCTGAATTGGGCCACAAGAGGATGGGCCCCACGTCGATATCATTATTGGCCACTTGATTATGAGTATATTGGAGCTGTGTGCTCGTGCCGGTGTATGACAGTATGTCTAGATAAGGCCCTGGAGAGTCTTCATAAATAAATTGGTGATTTCAAAAGAGAGTGCATGTGGAGGTTTTCAAAAGAATCACATCATCATGCATAATTTTTACTTACTGGGATTTATAAATCTCATTTAGTTTATGCATTGTAGGTAATCCTGATGATATGTGATCTGGTGATGAAACTGGAGTAGCTGCGGCGCTTTTGCAGGCTTTTTGAGTTGCGGTGTACATAGATGACGACCTGCGGGCAGGACCGTGGCTTATTTAGCTTCCATTGTAGTATATTGTGTTTGTTATAAACCTCTATTGTATTATGTTGTAAATTATGGTTTCTGATGTATGGTTTTAGAGGTGATGTAGTTTGCTTGTGTGGTTTGAAACTACTCTTGTGAATGAAAACATGTTGTTGGGTTTGATATAGTGTTATGCTGTCGAAAAAAAAAATTATAGCCGGTTTTCAGGTTGAGTTTTATTTAAACCGGCCGTATGTTTGTATGTGTTAAGTGTGATCGTGTCAGAGTGGTATCAGAGCACGGTTCACTTCATGTAGACTGTCTATGTACACGAGCTCAGAACTTGCGGGAGGCCGGCTACGTCCAATAAGTGTTTATTTAAATTTATTCATATTATGTGTACTATGAATTATGTTAGTTTATAACTTGTATTTGATATTGTATAATTTGTTTTTGAATGATTGTACAATGAATGAGAATTAATTCTCAGGTTATGAGTTCTTTTATGTATCAAACTTATGTATGGATGAATGATGATATGTTGTATAGTAATCCCCGTTACCTTACTTCTGCACAATGCTACTGTTTCTAAGATGCTATTGTGTGATCGCCGCCACTAAGCCGCTGACTGCAGCAGTGTGCTCGTGAGCGTGTGTGATCGTGCATGTGTATTGAAGTACGATATGCGTGTGGTAGTCATGATAGTTATGGGTCTAGGTTTGTGTTAACTTATATTGGATGCATTGTGAATAATACGCATGAGATCTGAAGTACATAAACTACATGTTGTAATAGGATAGAGACAAGTTGTTTCTCATTCTTGCGCTATGTGATAAGTGCAATTACCTTGTGTTAATACACTACTGATTATGAGGATTAATGTTATTAGAGTGAATTAAATGATGGTTTGTGAAGAAAAAAAAATTCATTTATCACTTGTAAAATCTTTATCTTTATCATTTCCTACTTTTGTGTTATTTGATATTGGATTATATGTTCATTTGCATCCATTGAGTATGTGAGAAAACTGGGTAGAACACCTAACCTATCCAAAGCTAAATTCGATGTGATGATTCCTTCCGGTGATTTAAAACAAACCAATAAGATTTTACGAGGATGTGTTATTCCTATAGAAGGCAGAAAACTATATGCTGATTTGATTGTTCTGGACATGAATGATTATGAGGTGATATTGGGTATGGATTGGTTATCGAAATATGGTGCTACAATTGACTGCCAGAAAAAGAGTATTAGATTTCAGCCAGAGGGAGAAGAATTGTTTTATTTTGTTGGGGTGAAGAAGCGCTTCAGATTTCCTATAATATCAGCTGTTAAAGCACAAAGATTACTGGAAGTGGTTGTGAGGGTTATTTGGTAAGCCTGATGAGCATTGAGGAGCATCAGTGTTCAACTGTTAGTGATGTACCAGTTGTACAAGAATATCCTGAAGTATTTCCAGATGAGCTACCAGGAGTGCCACCGGATCGTGAAATTGAATTTGTGATTGAGATACAACCAGGAGCGTCGCCTATTTTCAAATCACCATATCGAATGGCACCTGCTGAATTGAAAGTACAATTACAAGGGCTACTAGACAAAGGTTTTATTCGTCCTAGTTTCTCACCTTGGGAAACACCAGGTCTGTTCGTTCAAAAGGAAGATGGTACATTGGAAATTTGTATAAATTATCGGGAATTGAACAAAATCACAATCAAGAACAAATATCCTTTACCTCGGATCGATGATTTGTTTGATCAGCTTCAAGGTGCATCTATCTTTTCGAAGATTGACTTACGATCTGGATACCATCAGCTGAAGATAAAAGCAGAGACATTCCTAAAACAACATTCAGTACGAGGTATGGGCACTATGAGTTTCTTGTAATGCCATTTGGACTGACAAATGCTCCAGCAGCGTTCATGGACTTGATGAATCGAGTATTTAAACTTCTTAGACAGGTTCGTGATTGTATATATCGATGATATTTTGATTTATTCCAAGACTAAAGAAGATGACGAAGTGCATTTGAGAAGTGTGTTAGAGGTTCCGAAAGAGAAACAGTTATATGCGAAGTTCAAGAAATGTGAATTCCGGTTAGATTGAGTTGTATTTCTGGGACACGTGATATCTGGAGCATGAATTTCAGTTGACCCAAGCAAATTTGAAGCTATTAATAACTAGCCACAACCTACAAATCCATCAGAGGTGCGTAGTTTTCTCGGACTGACAGGGTATTATCGTCGATGTGTAGAGGGATTTTCCAAGATTGCTTCTCCTTTGACACAATTGACCCAAAAGAGTGACTTATAAATGGACAGAGGCATGTGAACGAAGTTTTCAAGAACTGAAGAAACGTTTGACACCAGCTCATATCTTAGCAATTCCAACCGGAACCGGGGGTTTCAAAATTTACAGTGATGCATCGAAGAATGGACTCGGGTGTGTACTAATCCAGAATGATAAAGTGATAGCTTATGCTTCGCGACAATTGAAAGAGTACAAAAAGAATTAACCTACCCATGACTTGGAGTTGGCAGCAGTGGTGTTTGCACTCAAAATTTGGAGACATTGCCTATACGGCGAACATTGTGAGATCTATATTGATCACAAGAGTTTGATGTACTTCTTCACTCAGAATGAACTGAACTTGTGACAGCAAAACTTCCGGTCTTAACACTTAGACCAACTTTGTTGGACCGAATTCACACAGGACAACAGAGTGATGAATACTTTGCTAAAGTGAAGAAAGATATTACTTCAGGTGAACCTTCTGATTTCTAGTTGACAGACAATGATGTACTTCGATACATAAGCCGATTGTATGTACCTGATGTTGATGTGAAGATGTGATGACTAAAGCACATTTGACACCCTATGCTGTACACCCAAGAGTTACTAAAATGTATAGAGACTTGAAATTGCACTACTGGTGGCCAGGTGTGAAAAGAGACATTGCCCGATATGTGGAACAATGCTTGACTTGTCAGCGGATTAAAGCAGAGCATCAGAGACCTGTAGGAATATTACAACCTTTGCTTATTCCGGAGTGGAAGTGGGAGAATATCACAATAGACTTCGTCACAGGGTTTTCCAAGACAGTTAAAGACTATGATGCAATTTGGGTGATTGTGGACCGATTGACTAAGTCAGCTCACTTCTTACTGATTTGTACTACATACTCTATGGACCATTATGCCCAGATATATATACAAGAGATTGTCAGACTCCACGGTGTACCTTTCACAATTGTTTCAGACAGAGATTCCAGATTCTTATCTAACTTCTGGAAGAGTTTGCACAAAGCATTAGAGACTCAATTATCTTTCAGTACTGCGTATCATCCACAGACAGATGGACAATCAGAGAGAACAATACAAATTTTGGAAGATATGCTCAGAGCTTGTGTGTTAGATTTTCAAGGTCAGTGGAGTAAATTTATGCCTCTGATTGAGTTTTTCTATAACAACAACTATCAGTCTACTATTGGAATGACACCATATGAAGCACTTTATGGTAGAAAATGTCGATCTCCAATACATTGGGATAAAATCGAAGAACGAAAACTTCTGGGGCCAGATTTGATTCGAGAGATGGGTGAAACAGTAGTACAAATTCGAGAACGAATGAAAGCCGCTCAGAGTTGATAGAACAGTTATGCTGATAAGAGAAAAAAAAACTAGAGTTCGAAGTGGGTGATCAAGTATTTCTGAAAGTTTCTCCAATGAAAGGAATAATGCAGTTCGGAAAGAAAGGAAAGCTTAGCCCAAGATATGTTGGTCCATTTTCTATTACTGAAAGAGTTGGCGAAGTTGATAACAGACTTGATTTGCTTGCATCTATGTCCCAAATACATAATGTGTTCCATGTGTTGAGGAAATATATTGCAAACCCATCTTAGGTTTTGAAAAGTGAACCCACAGAGTTAAAACCAGATCTGAGTTATGAAGAAAATCCAGTGGAGATTCTCTTGCGAGAAGTGAAACAACTTAGAAATAAAGAAATTTCATTAGTCAAAGTACTATGGAGAAATCAGTCAGTAGAAGAAGCCACTTGGGAAAGAGAAGATAAGATGAGATTCAAATACCCAGAACTCTTCAGGTAAGTGAAATTTCGAGGACGAAATTTTTATAAGGAGGGGAGGATGTGATACCCGAGATTCTCACTACTCATTGATCAATATATTTCATGTTTTGTGTACATTTAAATTATTTATGTGTTAATTTATAATTGCTTGAAAATATTTCATGCGTTAGGCGCACTTAAATCATTATCATGTTATTTACTATTTGAGTACATTTTATACTATTCACATATTATTTGTGATGTTGTGCTAATTATTTTTAAATATTGAATTATTTATTGAATTGATATATGTCTTTATTTG
Source organism: Prunella vulgaris (assembly GCA_026898435.1). Lineage (NCBI taxonomy): Eukaryota > Viridiplantae > Streptophyta > Magnoliopsida > Lamiales > Lamiaceae > Prunella > Prunella vulgaris. The sequence goes on along the minus strand of JAPKLY010000009.1, from coordinate 1,156,418 downwards.
TTTATGAATGAGAAAGTTTTTTGTTTAATTTATTTGAGACAATAGTAGAATAAATATGTTGTACGGATTATTTGGAGATTAGTGGTGTAAGTTAAGTGTAAACTATTTGAGGATTAATTGTAGTAATTAAATAGAATAATTAAATAAATAAGTTATATAATATATTATATTATTCATATAGTAATATATATATATATATATATGTATGTGTGTGTGTGAGAGTTAATAATATAATATTATATATTATAAGAGTTATAGGCAGTGGAATGGGGGATTAATCCCAAACCACCCCAATTCCATTTCACATTTATACACACCTTCCACAGTTGAAGTCGAGAGAGATCTCTACAGTTGCGAAAGAGAAACTCGTGAAGGAAGAAAAAAAAAAGATAGTTAGAAGAGATGATCGATACAGGTAAATATTTAATTAATATCTATATATTTGCATGTTAGTTCCTGGAGTAAATTATCCAAGTTATTTTTAAGATTTTGCTATAAAATTGAGAATAGTCTATTAGCAGGTGATATTAAAATAGTTCATTATTGATCTTAGTTAGTAATTTAAAATAATATGATGTAGCTTATGTTAATTAGATTTGAACTAACTGAAGAGGTCAAGGAACTCATGTCTATTTATCACCTCTATTGTTCGAGGTAAGTAGAAATTCATTTGCAACTACGATGCATAAGCATATTATTTTGTATATTATTTATGTTTAAGTGATAATATGTGAATTTGAGTGGATTGTAATATGTGAATTATATTCTGTGATTATGTGGAAATGAGCCTGTGAGCTCTATTTGATGTGGAATGAGCCTGTGAGCTCTATGTACTTTGTTGAAGGAGTCTGTGAGCTCCGTAATTGATATGGACTGAACCTGTGAGTTCAATAATATGTGAATGTTGTTAAATGTTATTGATTGCACAAGCATCATGCATATCCACTATGCCAAAAATGGCTTTCGACCACGGAGAAAAGACCACGGATACACATTCTGACTGTGGTCTTAAGTGGCGAACTCGTGGTCTTAAATATCCCCGTGGTGTTAAGTTCCGTGCTCACAATATAAGACCACGGGTTTAATATTCCGTGGTCCTTTTTCGTGGTCTTAAATTCAGGTACATAATAAACACGACAGTAATAAAAACCGTGGTCTTTTTCCGTGGTCTTAACTTTTTTAATGAAAAAAATAAAAATTATACATCATTTGTATCTATAATTATTTCTATAATATTTCTATAACACAATCCCTTATTTCCTAAGTCTCGATTAAATGCTCTCTACCACATTCTTCACCCACACAAAACCCTAACTCACGCTCACTCACCATCGGACTCTGTCCTCTCCCTCCTCTCCGATAGAGCTATCACACAACACACACAAACACAACCTACACGCCGCGACCACTGTATGTAACCCTAGATCAAGACTGTGCGCCTCCGCCTCCCACACCATCACACGCCGGCGCCGGGCCTGACCCACTCCCACGCCGGCGCTGCATCCCACGCTCTCCGCCCGCTGCTACGCCGACGCCGCCTCCGTTCGTGAGTCTGCCACGCTGCCTTCGCCCAATAAAGTTAATATCTACTTGCCCTTTGCTTCAATTTTTCTAAATAACAACTTTTCACTTGTGAGTCTATGGAATTCATGCGCATATGAAATTGATTTCTATTTTTGTTCTATTTTTGTTTTAATTGGTACCTTCATCTTATTCAGTATCTGTGCAAGTATTTTGTGCTACTGGTTTGAATTTAATGTTTTGATGGTTTGAAATTGAAATAAATTAGAGTTGTGATGAAAACAGAGCTTTTCTTCCCACATACTGTAAATTGTTACCCTTGTGCACATTAAACCTACTTATGAAAATGGATATGTAAAGCTTGTGCAGTTGAGATGGCCTCTCATTAGAATGGCTAACACGTTAAGTTGAAGATTTATGTTTTAAATTTATTAGTCTAATAAGTCAATGTTTCTTATTTATGTCTATGTGTTGTTTCAGATTTATATTCTCATAGATTTGTGTTGGGGATAAGATAGGTATTTACACGCAGATTTATGTTTCAAATTTATTAGCCCAAGTTTTAGATTTTTATGCAGACACTCTAAAAGCTTTTGAAGTCATAGACACTCACTCCTTTTAGATTTATGCATTGTCTTATTAGGCATTAGCTGTTGAAGGTTCTCAGACTTGAGTAGGAAAATATTTATCTTTGATTCATTGAGTTAGTGTTTCTTACTCTCTTCTGCAATCTCTCAATTTTAGCCAGTATCATTTCATGTTGTTCAAGTAATAAATAAGTTCAGTTTATTATTAGAATATACAAAACACTACAATATTTTAGTAGTGTGAAAAAATAGCTGGTGTCAATTGCAATATTGTTGCATTTTTTCACACTACTAATATTGTTTCCACGTTTTAATTAGCTGGTGTCAAATTCTGTGCTAATTGCAATTTATATTTTTTATTAATTTCTTGTAATTTGTGTTTCTAGATATTGTCCATGGTTGTGTGGTGGTCCTCTCTGACGGGGTTGGTTACTTGGTTGCATAATTGAACCTTGGTCCTTGGGATTATATAGTGATAATGAGGACTCCGTTCTTATTCATTGACAAAACTGAAGGGGCTGTAGTTTTTGAATTAGGGGCCTCGTACCATTGGTTGAGGTGGAGATTATGGGTATAAAAAAAGAAATTGCAATAGGGAAAGTTGAATTATATTTACCAGTTTAATCAGATTAACTCTCGAGGCATACCCTACGGAGAGAAAATCCTCTGGGTTATTAATTTGTGTGATTAGGAGGGGTTGTTATTCTGTTGCTGGTATAAATATTCTTAAACTGTACATGTTTAACTATGTTAAAATGTCTTAGATTAGTAGGTTGGATTTGATGATTTGGATAATTTGCATTGATCAGGCTGGTGTAATCTTAGGGCCATCTGTTTTGGGGCAGAATATGTCATACTTGGGCAGAGTATTTCCAAGAAAATCTAGAATAGTGCTAGATACAGTATCTAGAATATGTCATATAATGATAGTTAACAACTAGGCTAAGAGTATCTATCTTTGAAATAGTGGGGCACTCTCACCAACATTTATTTGCATAGTATATTATATTGAAATTTGAACTCACAGAGGAACTTTATAACAAACAAGTCAAATTTATTTTTGTGCTCAACAGCTACCTTCTTTATGCAAAACAATCACAAAAAAAAAAAATGTATAGTTGACCTCTATCAAACCAACTGTATGGTTAAAGGTTCATATATAAAAATATTGGTGAGTTAATTAATTTTTCTTGACCCAATGCCTACAGGAAGGATCTGAATAAAGGAGGCACACCACAACTGTTTTTGTCCTTATTGAAATTTTACTATCCTTAAAAGAGGTATTCTCGCCATTTATATATGAGCTCTGTTAGACTTTTATTAGTACATGTATTGCATGGTCTCCTTGAACTTATATATTGATGAATTGTACTATTTTAGTATAATGTACTCATGTACTTGAACTTATACATGGGCTTATCTTCTTTGACTTATTGAAAAGTGGTTAATAATATAAATCACTTTCACATAAAATTATTATAATCTTTTATTTATCTATCTTTTCAATAATCTATTAATTTTCATTATATACCGTGCTCAAAATTTATGGTATTAAATTTCATGGATAGCTGTAATATAAACATCTAAGTTAGAAGAACATATTTGAATTCTAAATTTAAATGATAATTAGTACCTCAAGAGAATCACATATAAATAATGAATAAAGACCACATTTGTACATATATTTGTATAATATCTACCTCTTAAATTAGGAACATCCAAAAAATGGATAAAGAACGGATGTGGAAGGATAGATTGTCACGTGAGTATGAGCTTGGAGTGGACATGTAAGAATTTTGATGGATTTTGATGGATTATGTACAATTATGTTTAATTAGTTGATTTGATGGTGATTAAATGAATGTGTTATGTATTATTAGTTAGATTTTTTTGTGTATATGAGATTAAATAATTCTTTGATTATGTTCAATATTATAAGTTGAGGTTTTATGATGTTAATTAATGTTTTAGTTTATTTAATTAAATAGTTTAATTATATAACATATTCATTAATCAACCTTTTTTTGATTGTTTTTACTTTTACAGTTTCCACAAAAGGATTACTCTGAAAAAGACATTGATGATGTTCGAGAGGAGTGGGCTGACTGCCTGTCAATGTACATGGAAAACTGATGAGCAGTACTTCAAGCGGTTGAAAGATGAAAAGTTTACTAGTTATTTATGATTGGAAACATTTGATTTGGAAAATTATTGACCAATTTATTTTGACTATGTATTGATGTTACGTAGAGAGTTGTATGATGGATTTGTAATATTAATATGCATTGTTATAATGATTTAATTTTAAAAAATAATATTATTGCTCTACGACCACAGGAAAAAAAATCGACCATAAATGGACTACATATGCTTTTGACAACGGTTTAAGATACATACAACAATGGGTAAAATTTGTGGTAAAAAACACCTATGACCACGGGGATTCCCCGTGGTCATAGATATTTCCCACCGTGGTAGATGGACTGGTGGTTGTAGCTCTACACTTTTGACAACGAATTTTTACCGTGGTCGTAAGTGGTTAAGACAACGGGTATTTTAAAGTTATGACTACGGTTTTTTACCGTGGTCGTAGGTGGTTAAGACCACGGGGATTGTGAAGTTATAACAACGGTGTTTCACCGTGGTCTTATGTGGTTAACACAACGGTTTTTTACCGTGATCGTAGGTGGTTAAGACCACGGTGGAAAACCCTGTGGTTAAAAGTATGGAGCTACGACCACCCCTCCATCTACCACTGTGGAAAAACACCTACGACCACGGGGAATCCCCGTGGTCGTATCCCTTTTCTGGCATAGTGATCATGCATTGAAAATTAATTGATTTTCTGAAAGTGGCCACTGATTATACACCGAGGGTGGTAAGGGGCGACCTGGGAAGAGGCGACCTAGGGAAACCCAGTGTGGAAACCTAGTGTAGGCTACCTGGTGTGGGCCGACACCTTATTTGATTATGATTTGAGTGTTTCCCTAGGGGGACTTCCTGCGCGGATAGAGAGTCATGTTTGGTGATGGACCTTGCTGGTCGCTGGAGGGTAGATCATTGGATTCACTATATGGGTCGGCGTGGTGGGATGACTTCTTGGTGGACATGGGGAGTATGTGAGATCCGAACCCTAAATTGGGCCACAAGAGGATGGGCCCCACGTCGATATCATTATTGGCCACTTGATTATGAGTATATTGGAGCTGTGTGCTCATGCCGGTGTATGACAGTATGTCTAGATAGGGCCCTGGAGAGTCTTCATAAATAAATTGATGATTTCAAAAGAGAGTGTATGGGGAAGTTTTCAAAAGAATCACATCATCATGCATAATTTCTACTTACTGGGATTTATAAATCTCATTTAGTTTATGCATTGTAGGTAATCCCGATGATATGTGATCTGGTGATGAAACTGGAGTAGCTGCGGCGCTTTTGCAGGCTTTTTGAGTTGCGGTGTACATAGATGACGACCTGCGGGCAGGACCGTGGCTTATTTTGCTTCCGTTGTAGTATATTGTGTTTGTTATAAACCTCTATTGTATTATGTTGTAAATTATGGTTTCTGATGTATGGTTTTAGAGGTGATGTAGTTTGCTTGTGTGGTTTGAAACTACTCTTGTGAATGAAAACATGTTGTTGGGTTTGATATAGTATTATGCTGTCGAAAAAAAAAATTATAGCCGGTTTTCAGGTTGAGTTTTATTTAAACCGGCCGTATGTTTGTTTGTGTTAAGTGTGGTTGTGTCATTATCTTTCCCATGCCTATCATAACCCATTTTGTTTTTAATTAATTGCTTTGCATTTATAACACGTGATTGAAGATATTGTACGATTATGCTATTAAAAGTGTGTGATTTCATGTGATGTATTTACTATATTCAGTTGTATTCGGCTATTTTTTTTTTTTTTATGATTTAAATGCATCCGGGTAAAATTGTTAAATTTAGGGTCACTTACATATTGGTTTAAAAAAGTATCTATATTTACAAATTGATTTATAATTTCTGCATAGAAACATGGTTTTTTTTTCTGTAGAACCAAATTTAAAATTAATGTCAATTTTGTGAATTATTTTGTAATTTTTTCATAGAAATATTTAGTTTTAGCAATGTAATTACTTTTGAATTTAGATAATCACTATCAGATTAATTTTGAAATAATCTTTTAAGCATTTATTTACTCTTCCTAATCTATGATTTACAATTTTTTCAAATCCTTATTGAGTCGAACATTCAATTTATGTGATCTCGATAGCTCTTGTGATTGCGATGACTTTTTCTTTTAACAAAATGATTGTGATGATTTTTTTTTCTTTAATAACTCATATTTTGCTCTACCTTTTCAGTTTAAATTGACATTCAATAAAATGGATAAGGAAAATATTAAATGCCAATAAATGTAAATATATCTTTATTTGATTTCAAGATCAACTCATAAAGAAAATGATAATCTCATTGAATTGGTGGTTATCTCTATATATTTAGGGCTCATTTGGTTCGTAAGATAAAAATATCTATCCGTCGAAAACATGCATATTTTTTACGGATAGATACTTTTATCTTACGAACCAAATGAGCCCTTAGGATATTTAGACAATTATTGTCTAGCTCAATTGAAATAATGTTTTAAGTATTCGGTACTAGTCCTTGTGAAGTCAAGTATATAAAATCAGGCTTAGTCTTATATGCACCAGTTACACCGTGCAATTTAAGTTCATTTTTAAAAAGTTACACAAATTATTATTGAAAAGTGTATCTTTAATAGTGTAACTTTTCAGTAATAATTTGTGTAACTTTTCAGTAGTAACTTTTTAAAAATGAACTTGAGTTGCACGGTGTAACTGGTGCACAAGAGTCTTACTCATAAAATCAAGTTCTCACAATTTACAAATGTCAATCTAAATATAACAAGTCAACGTTTCAAAACTATATATATATATATAAGACTATTAACAAACAAGATGAATACCAAGTTTCAATGAACAACACTAATCCACTTTTACAACAATGTTCAAATACATTATTTTGTCTCTCGTTCTATGTTTCCTTTTCCACAAAGTAAATAGTTGTATATTTTTCAATAGCATGGAAGTTCATGTCTATAATGATCTTCCCAAAGAGACATTGTTTGTGCATTGCAAATCGAAGGATGACGATCTTGGAATACATTATGTTAAGGCCAAAACAGATTATAATTTGAGTTTCTGTGTCAGGCCTTTTTCAACTCTATTCACTTGCCATGTTCAATGGGGCAAAAATACAATATCTTTTGTGGCTTACAATGCAAAGTGGAGTTCATGTGCTCCACATGAGTGCAAATGGGCTGCAGAAACTGATGGTCTTTACTTGCAGGGACTAAAAAAATATTTTCAAATTATAGTTCATTGTGTATATATTTTTACACTTAAAATTTAAAATATTCAATCACTAATTGGTAATTAAACTAACTCAAGTGCACCTCAACCTAAGCACCCATATAAAATAAAACTACTTTTAATAGTAGTATTACACTATTACTATTAACATCGACTAATATAATTTGCCGCCGTGCGCGTCAGTCCTAGTCTCATTGGCGCTAAAGTGCGCCGTAGGAACATTGAGCGCACACAGAATCCAATGGGCCCACTGAAATCAGATAAATAATAAATCCTCCAAAAAGTAACAGCCCAGCAACAGTGAAATTCACGTTGCGCTACGTTGGCCACAGCGCATGTTAACTATTCTCACCTCACAGAGTCTATCTTACGCACATAGAATTTTTCCCAAATCAAAAAACCTAGCCCTCCAGCACCCACCGCAAATTCGGACTCGCTTTCTGTTGCCCATTGGGACTCCAACCCTTCTTGATTCAATTGAAGATAAAGGTTTTTCTGTTCTCTAATTGATTAAATTTGTATTTTTCTTAACTTATGCTTCATATATTCTGGTTATTTCACGTTGCATGCGGTTAAAAGAAATCTTACGAATCAAATGTGGTTTTGTTTCACCGAAGAAAACCCATGAAGTTTTCTCAGTCAATTACTGTATCTTAGGTTGTACCTGTTCATCTTGTGTTCAGTTGTGCATTGGCTTATGCTTGGAATAACTGCTGTTAAGATTACAAGGTGGGTTGTGGATATGGGTTTGTTATGAATTTTGGGGGTGGGTGCAATGAAGAATGTGGAAATACCCAAATGGCTTGAAAGGTTGCCTTTGGCGCCGGAATTTTACCCAACTGATACAGAATTTGCAGACCCAATTGCTTATATATCCAAGATAGAGAAAGAAGCAAGTGCTTTTGGTATATGTAAAGTGATTCCACCCTTGCCAAAGCCGTCAAGAAAGTACGTACTTCATAATTTGAATAAGTCTCTTTCCAAGTGTCCCGAGTTGGATTTGGATGCAAATCTTGTTACACAGTCGAAGGCGGATGGTGGTGTTAGAAACAATTGTGATAGAGCTGTCGATGGTGGGCAGAGCAGGGCTGTTTTTACTACAAGGCACCAAGAATTGGGATGTGAGAAGGGGAAAAAGGCGAAGGCGCCGGTTGGAGCTCAAAAGCAAGTTTGGCAGAGTGGGGAGGTTTATACACTAGAGCAATTTGAGGCTAAGGCCAAGAATTTCGCTAAGAGTCAGCTAGGGGCAGTGAAGGAGGTCAATCCCTTAGTAATTGAAACCATGTTCTGGAAAGCTACTTCGGAGAAGCCAATTTATGTAGAGTATGCTAATGATGTGCCTGGCTCAGGATTTAGTGAGCCTGAGGGGTTGATGCGTTATTTTGATAGGCGTAGGAGGAGGAGGAGGAAGAGGAACTCATTTGACAGGAATAAGTTAGGGCACTCCCAAAGTAAGAACGATCAAGTATATACTGTGAATAGTGACAATAAAGATTCAAGCAGCCAGATTAGGTCTAATTCCTGTATAGAGACGGCATTGAATTCTTTACCATCTCATCAATCACATCATGAAGCTTCATTTTCTGGGCGGAAGGAAGTTCAAGATTGTGAGATGGAAGGGACAGCTGGTTGGAAGCTTTCAAACAGTCCTTGGAATTTGCAAGTAATAGCTAGGTCATCGGGATCATTGACACGCTTCATGCCTGATGATATCCCTGGTGTTACCTCTCCCATGGTTTATATTGGAATGTTGTTCAGTTGGTTTGCTTGGCATGTTGAAGATCATGAGCTTCACAGCTTGAATTTCCTTCACATGGGCTCTCCAAAGACTTGGTATTCGGTGCCAGGAGACTATGCTTTCAGCTTTGAAGAGGCCATTCGCCGTGCCAGTGGAGTAAATGCTGATCGGTTGGGTATGTACATGCTTTTATATAAAGATCTATTAGCATTAGTGATAAGAGATTGGTAGACGCTGTTACCTTTTGTCCTCTGTTTAAGTCTCTGTTAATTCATACCTTTTATTTATTTATTTACCTTTTTTTTTTATCTCATACCCATCTAAAAAGCAAAATACTTATAACTCCATCCACTCATACTAATTGAAACATTGAATTTGTGAAGTTTTGCTTTAACATGTCAACACTCAGATGAAATTAATTATAATTCTCATTTTCAGTTGCTCTATCGCACTTGGGGGAAAAAACTACTGTGTTGTCTCCTGAAATTATAGTTGGTTCTGGAATCCCATGTTGCAGGTGAGTGGTGTGCAATATTAAAGCAATTTATTTCGCTGATATTGGTCAAGAGCTATTTATTTGTCCATTAGAATCAGCAACATGTCGCTGATATGCAAATTGCCATTGTTTTAGGTTGGTACAGAACCCTGGGGAATTTGTTGTGACTTTTCCGAGAGCATACCACATAGGATTCAGCCATGGTAATTGCATTGAACTTTGTATGCTTATTGAGCATTTCAAGTCAAAATATACCTGTTCCTTCACGGTATTCAGGGTTAAATAAAATTTGAACTACTCCAAGTTCATTCAAAGAAATTTAACATACTACAGTTTTACTGTCTGAGCAGCACTATTTTTGTGTGAACATTTACAAATTATTGGTTATAGCAACATATTATATTGAAATAGAACTGAACTAATATATTAGCATATGTGCAATTGAGTTGTTATGAGCAAAGTCTTGTAGTTTTGCTATTGCAAGTTGCCCCAATTCTCTGCATCTCCTTTTGACTTTAGCACTATTTTTTGGATTTTCTGATCTGACTTGCTGTTCAAATTTAGGTTTTAATTGTGGAGAAGCTGCTAATTTTGGAACACCGAAGTGGCTTACTATAGCTAAGGAAGCTGCTGTTAGGAGAGCTGCCATGAATTATCTTCCTATGCTTTCTCACCAGCAACTGTTGTACTTGTTAACGATGTCGTTCATTTCAAGGTCAGGTTTGATTGTACTTTCAGAGCATTTTTGGAAGAAAAACTCATCGTATAATACATGATGCCACAAGTTAAACTGTGGCTGCATATGCTATTTTAAATTGTCTCTCTGATTCTCCGGCAGTTTACTCAATTTCAAGATGAAAAGGAGTCCAAGTTTGTTGGCATGCCATTATATGACTTCAAGTATCAATATAAATATATTATATTTTTTTAATAGTAAGCATAGTGTACACAAGTTAAGAGCACATATTTTGAAAAGAACATTTATGAAACATAGATCAACAATGCAAGTGAAGATAGCAAAAACAGAAAAAATGTCATATGATTAATTTTGTAAAGTTCCCCATCCGCTAATTCTTGTTTCTATTTGTTGGCGGAGCTCCTCAAATGCTTTTTGTCTACGTTAGCGAATGAAGTTAGCACCCTGGTCGTGGTGAAGTAAGAGTTGGTCTTGATAAATCTCACTGCTACTTTTCATTATTTGAACATCAAGGTCATGAATATGACTGCATGATTATATACTGTACAAGGAACATTTTGAACCATCAAGCAGTATTAGATTACAAGGCTTAATTTATTAAATGAAGCCAGTCAGATAATCTGAGTTCTAGGCCTAGAAATGTCTTGAGAGTTGTTAGGTCAATTAATTGAACATGTCAGATTATTGAAAGCTATGTTTCAAACAAATGAATAAAATGCAATACTTAGTGGCCTATGTAGTATAAATAGTAATGTTCATCAATTTACATCTGTTCATAGGTAATGGTGAGTCATTTGGGGGCGTGATAGTCATGGCAGCTCTTGGCTGTAGTCATATGTATCTACATTTCAAACTTGTTCGCTCACTGTCATTTATGAATTGTTGCTTACTACATTATTTATTGCAATTGGAGATCAGAAAATAATATATTGGTAACAAAAATTGATCAAATGGATCTGACTATATTACAGAATACCAAGATCCTTACTGCCTGGGGTTCGAAGCTCACGTTCGAGGGACCGTCAGAAGGAAGAAAGAGAATTGTCAGTAAAAAGAGCATTTATAGAAGATATCTTGCAAGAAAACAGCAGATTAACCATTCTCTGTCAAAGAAGTTCCTCTTATCACGCAGTGCTGTGGGATGCTGATTCATTGCCATCTTCAAGTAAAGAGTCTGAACTTTGCAAGGATTCAGATGCTTCCGTATTGACATCTCTGGGAAAAGATTCTCCTAAGAATAATGATAATGCACATGATGTCGACCAGCTGAGCAAGTATATTAGTGCAGTTGGTTTTGATCTTGATGATAATGACTTGGCATATGATTTTCAAATAGAATCAGGGACTTTACCTTGTGTAGCTTGTGGTATCCTCGGTTATCCATTTATGACCGTTGTGCAACCATCTGAAGCAGCATTAATCCCCCTTACTGAAGGTTTGAACCCAAAATGTCACTTCTCAATCTCTTAATTCTAGGTTACAAATTCTGCTTGTTGTCTTTAATCTACACTGACATCTTTCTTTACAGATGCTATGGATAAAGTACACAAAAAGGAGGCATCATTAGTAGCAGAAAAATGTCTTTCCACACATTCATCTATGGAGCAATATCCTATATCTGATTCAGCATCTATGAGTCATGGATCTATTTCTCCAAAACTTGAAATTCTGAAGCTATGGAACATTTCTAATGCATCTCTGAAACCACGAATATTCTGCCTGGAGCACGCAATTGAAATAGAAGAGCTGTTGAGTTCAAGAGGCGGAGCAAACATTCTTGTTATTTGTCATTCAGGTAAATGTAGATTTTAATTAGTGCATCAATTGTTTGATAAGAAATCAATTGCTCATGCTGTTACCTGATCCACTAATCTATTGTTTTTTTCAGACTTCCAGAAAATAGAGGCTCATGCTGTAGTCATTGCAGAGGAAATTGGCATTCCTTTCTGTTACACTGAGATACCGATGGGTAATGCTTCTCGAGAAGATCTGAACTTGATTGAAATTGCTATCGGAAGAGAAGAACAAGGTGGCCATTCAGAAGACTGGACCTCACTGTTGAATATCAATCTACAGCATTGTGTGAGAGTAAAAAAGAGTTCTCCTTCTTCAAACATTCAGCATTTGTTGAGTTTGGGTGGGTTGTTTTCTTATGCAACTCCTGATTCAACTGCATTCAGTATAAAGTGGATAGCCAGAAAATTACGTTCCAAGCGCCATTCAAAGCGTCTATTGCAAAATAAACCATCTGATGCTGCCAAAATTATAAAGGATGATATGAACAAGAAAAAAGAACATCAAATGGATAAGGACGTTAAGCTCATCCAATATTCAAGAAAGAGATACAAGGCTCGTTCCTCGGCAGGAATACAGGCTCCAGTAGACACCAATAACCTCGTTGTTCAAGATGTTCTGGATACTGATCGTGAAGATCCAAATAAAGAAGATACAAACATAAGCGTTCATATCAGGGTAGAAAACAGTGGAAATGGTTTCTCACGGGAATCTCACCGTGTGAATTCAGTTACTGCTTCTACTCTGATTGAGGATTTTGAGGCACAAACTAGAAATTGTAAAACGAGTGACAAAGTTGGTGGTTCTTGTCAAAATCTTCTGGCACATGAAGTCAAGGTAGCAGATGGAGGCACTCGGATTAGTGAAAGATTTTATTCTGAAACTGTTGATTCAACGTCTGATAATAATGGAATAGACAGTGCTGCAGAACCTGAAACTTTTATGGAGGAAAAAAATGTGAATGAAGCAGGAAAATCTTGTGATTCCTTGGTAGAAAATGATAGTGTGCCTAGAGAAGCTTCCAGACATGGTGACTCAAATTGTTCAGATGATGATGGTCCCCCTCCCCCAAGAGGCGATGAGCAGATTGAAGATGCTCTTTCAGATCAACACAATAATGATGTGAAATCCTCGAGCTCTGAAGGAGAGCAGCATGTTCTTTCAGATGGAGATGATGATCAAGAGAGAGAACTAATAAGTGATTCAGAAGAATATCGTCTTGATGAGATGAACATAGCCATAAGATCTGATGATAGTGGCAAGCCCGTCTTTTCACTGGAGAACAAAGTTTTGAATGATTCTAACTCGATGGATCAACCAAAATCAACTCCGAAAAATGTAAACAAAAGGAAAAGAGAATCAAGCCTGCTTTTAGAAAGTGGCTTTATTAGAAGTCCATGTGAAGGATTGAGGCCTCGAGCAAAAGTAGTGTCATCAGCTGGTATAACTGAGGATGAACGGACAGTGAAAAAATCTAGAAATACTACACGTAAGCTCATTCCTGGTAAGGATAAGAAAGCAAGCCAGAAGGGTCGTTATGAGTGTGACTTAGATGGTTGCACCATGACTTTCCGAACAAAGGCAGAGCTACAACTACACGAAGGAAACCAGTGTCCTGTCGATGGGTGTAGGAAGAAATTCAGTTCTCATAAATACGCGATACAACACCAGCGTGTTCATGATGATGATCGGCCTCTGAAATGTCCGTGGGATGGTTGCACGATGTCCTTTAAGTGGGCTTGGGCTAGGACTGAGCATTTGCGTGTGCACACTGGGGAAAGGCCATACACATGCAAAGTTAAGGGATGCGGGCTTAGTTTCAGATTCGTGTCAGATTTCAGTCGGCATAGAAGGAAAACGGGGCATTATGTAAGATCTCCAACGTAAAAACACGCTATCCTACTTCAGGTTCGTTTCTTGGGCTATCTTGTGGAGAATCGAGCAAGGTAGAATCTTTTGGTAATAGTGTAGAATAGGGAAATGATCCTGTTGTTAGTAGGCCATTTATATTTGTTGATGAATCTACTTCCTTTTGTGCAAATATGAAGCCATGAAATCTTTAGTCTCTTAGTAAAATGAAAAAAAAAAAAATCTAGGCGTCGTAGCTGAATTGTTGCATGATTCAGTTGAATGCTCGAAAATGAAGGGTAATTGTAGTGATGGTCTGTCTACATTGCTACTGTGGGATGATTTTCATGGTATTAGGCTGATTGCTTTGCTTTTATCATGTTTGTTAGCCTGGCTTGGTTGGAAATTGTTCCATGGATATGAGAATAAATATAATTATAGAATGAGGACAACAAGAATTAAATTTTATCATGTTTGATTTGATTCAGTTTGTTTAAACAGGAGGATTATTAATGTATTAGTCTTGTATGCTACAGTTACACGGTACAACTCAAGTTCATTTTTAAAAGTTATACAAAATATTACTGAAAAGTTACACATGTTATTATTGAAAAATGTATCTTTTATAGTATAATTTTTCAGTAATAATTTGTGCAACCGTGTAACTGGTGCACATGAGACTTACTAGTGTCAAAACATAGAAATTGGTACACAAAACTTTTTCTTTTTATTAATTTCAACATTAATATGCAAACATAGGAAGGTGAAAAGTGATAAAAGGCCTATACAATTTTAACATGAGGTAGTTATATCATCATCAAGCTATAATAATTACAATATGATGTTGCAAAACACAACATGAAGACACAAATTTCCGAATCATTAGAATTAGAAGAGATTTGAAATAGAATGAAATTAAACATTTATAAAATTTCATGATTTTATTAAATATGTGAATTTTTTATTTGAAAATTTATCAATTAAAAATTTTAATTAAATAAATTATGAACCCTAAATTGAAATTCAAATAGAGAGGGTAGCAAAGTAGAAAATGTTCTGGAGTTTTCCAATTCCAGCGATCCAAACAGTGCCTTAATCATTGTGCATAAACCCTCCCCTCCCCTCACCATCACTCCCTCATTCCTCGCTCCCACTAAAGAATCTTCTCGAAACCTCCGGCAAGAAAATGGCCGCTGCAGCAGCACCACCCCCTCCGCCATCCGCCGCCGCAATCACACTCCCCGGGTCTACCCCTTCCGGCCACACTCTCTTCACACGCATACGCCTTGCCACCGTCGACGACGTCCCCCACATCCACAAACTCATCCACCAAATGGCAGTTTTCGAGCGCCTTGTTCACATGTGTGAAGCCACCAGGGAGTCTCTCTCCGCCACTCTCTTCCCTCCAAACGCCCCGCCTCCCTTCGCTTCCTTCACCGTCTTCATTCTCGAAGTCTCCCCCACCCCCTTCCCCCCTGCCGCCGACGGCAACCTCCATTTCACCCCTCTCCTCAAGTCCGTACACCTCGACCTCCCAGTTGAGGATCCAGGTCGAGATGAGTTCAGAAGCAACAGCAGTGATGCTAATTTTATTGGAGCTGATGTGACTGTTGCTGGATTCGTGTTGTTCTTTCCCAATTACTCCACGTTTTTAGCGAAACCAGGGTTTTATATCGAGGACATTTTTGTGAGGGAGTGTTACAGGAGGAAGGGATTGGGGAAGATGCTGCTCTCTGCGGTGGCGGCGCAGGCGGCGAAGATGGGGTATGGGAGGGTAGAGTGGGTTGTTCTGGATTGGAATGTGAATGCCATTACGTTTTACGAGCAGATGGGGGCTCAGATATTGCCGGAGTGGAGGATCTGCAGGCTGACTGGTGAAGCACTTGGGGCTTTTGCTCATGTCAACCTCTGATTCATTGGCTAACTGATTATATGGTTAGTTTAGTTTATGTTTACTGCTTTCTTGGAAAGCTTGTTGTTTTCAATGAATCTATCTATTCTGTTAACGAATATTCAGAGTGATGTTGGAATTTCAGATGTGCTTTTCTTGATATAGTATTGCATTGCAATGTTGGGTATTATTAGGGAAATGATGGATGAGTTTATAGTGTGGAATTGGCTTGATTTTGCCGAATAGAATGTGCTTTATGTTGAAAAATGTGATCATATATGTGCATTTGTATTGCACAACATCACAGAGGATGGTTCTCAATCATGTTCTGTGCATCATTTCTCATCAATGGACAATGCCTGAGTTTGCTTTGGTAGACCACAGAGTTGTGATGGGGTGTGTGTATATAATCTATAAGATGAATTACTAGTGCTTTCAATGAAATGCTGTCGAATTAGGCTTCTGAAGTTTAGCTGATACTGCTTCTGGTGAATTTGAGTGAGCTTTTGAATCAATTTTGCAGTTAATAAATGTGAAATTATTGGGATGAATATGGATGAGGATATTATCCTCACGTATGATCAGTTTCTTAAATTGAGAAATTCTTTGTGACCATTTCTCTTACTTGGAGGTTAATGTGGGCATTAATCATAGAATTGCTTCATCTAGGGGTAAGCTAGCTACTTGAAAAAGTTATATTTATTCTTGTATTGGAAGGACTTTGATCCAACACTTCATAAGGGAGGTAAGATTCACCAAAGAGTGGGCACAAATTGTGTTATCACAGCATTTAGGAAGAATATGTATCACATATATTTTTCAAATGCAAATTCACACATGACATTTGGGGGGGTTGTTTCGATTGGATGAAAATAAAAAAAACACTCCATTGTGAGCTAGTTTGTCACTCCTTGCAACACGAAGAGCTATTGAGGAGATCAAAAAATTCAGGATTTTCTTTAATTTTATAGGTAATTATAGTCTGATCTATGTGAATGCTTTGATTTTCAGCAGGAACCGACAACTATGAAGATATTTATGAGATTAAAACATAGGTGTGGTCATGGTTACAAGTAAAAAGTAAGTTTATTAAGAGAGTTTTATTCATAAATTGAAATAAATATTTTAGTAGTTGTTACTTTTAAACCACTGAATGAAAATCCTGATTTGCTTATCTTTAACTTTATTCCAAGGGCATATGATTGAATGAAATTATGGATGAATGGAACGATAAGATCATTTTTATGATTGGTTTCTTATATACACTAAAAATGAAGTGTTGAATTATTACTCCCTCTGTTCACTAATTATATGCATATTTCTTTGCACGTGGTTTAATGCAATATGTCGGAGGATATTTTTGGGGTATTGTGAGGTCCGTTTATGAATAAAGTGAATATTTTTGAAAAGTTCATCAAAGAACGGTGCATATAATTGTTGGATAGAGAGAGTATTATTTTTACTAAAAATTATTATTTAATAATAAAATTATATTGATCGTTGAAATTATGTGTGTATATATATATATATATATATATATATATATATATCAAGTAATTGTATGTATATTGATATTTAAAATTGTACAATAAAACTAATATATGTTTTAGGATAATCGATAAGCATTAAGAATGAAGAACACAAGATTTGTTGACCCAGTTCGTCTGAAAGACTATATCTGGGGGCGTACCAAGCCAGGAGATTATTCCACTATATCTTGTGAATGAGATCCCTTTATATATGTTACAAACTAGGGTTTACATGATATGTGATACATAATGAAATGATTAAACTATCTTTCTAGTAAATACTTTTGATGAAGACACATAAATGTAATTTCCTTTAACACTCCTCCTTGTGCCAAATCAAAAGGATGAATGTTGCATTAATGTTGCCTCGATAAAAACCTTGCCAAGTAACATCCATATAATAAAAATAAATATTGGTCGAAGGGAAAATGAGTTGCAACGCACCTATGTTAAGACTCCCCCTGAAGTCTATACCTCTCAATTGATATGTACATCTATTAAGTGAGCTCAGAAAGTTTACACATCTCAATTCCTTTAAGACGTTTCTCAAAGTTATCTTGGACAATGATTATGTAAATAATTCAGCTACATTTCTTTAGAGCTTACTTAAATTACTTGAATCTTGAGTGAAGATTGTTGTTGCATGTTATAGAAAAACTTCGGTGATATATACTTCATATTATCACCTATATAACACAGATTCATATGTTCAATACATGCAATGTATTTTTCGTATATACATAAAGAATCTTCAGTGGTAGATCTCAAGCCACCGATTCCTTAAATGTGTGATGATAGACTTTCACTAAATACACTCACAATTTGCTATATGTAAGGTAATAATCTCTAAATAGCTTTAAGATATTTCTATCAAAGTTTTCTTAATTGATGCCCAAGATATCACCATGTTTCTCATGGTAAATACATAATCAATTTGAGAACGTCTATGTGGTTAAGATATAACCAACATAAGTAGAAGCAATAACATATTATTTAGTATATGTATATAGGATATCATTCAATATTTTCTTAAGGTTTGCAATTTCATCTGCAGTCCCTTTCAACATTTATATAGTAAATAACATGCCAATGTCAATGATTTTCTTTAAGTATCAAAGTACATTCTTGAGACTATTCCAATGATATTGTGTTGGTCCTGTAACAACTTTAGTTAACAAGTTCATTGAGAAAGTAATATTTGGCCGAATATATTGAGCTAAGTACAATAATTCGCCTATCGCACTTAAACAAGAAATTTTAGCTCCTAATATCTCTTCGTCATTTTGTTTTGGACGAAATGAATCTTTCTTTAAATTCAAACATCGGCCGATCATGAGAGTGCTAACAGAATGCATTTTGTCCATGTTAAATCGCCTGAACATCTTTTGGACATATGCAGACTGGTGGATAAGTATTCCACAAACTCAATAAAATTGAGTTTTCCCAAGATCCTTTATCTCAAATTCAAATTTCAATTAGTTTCAGGATTTTTCTTATTTCATTAAGAGTACCTATGTTCATCCATCAACATAAGAGTCATAATCGCAAATCGAGAAACTTATGAAGGGCATTGTTCTTTGTTTTTGTAACCTTTCCCAATCAAGTAGTCACTTGACTTGGGTAGTAGAAGGTCATCAGACACTTTCATATATATTTCTGAATTAAGATCCCCATTGAGATATACAGTAACCATATTCATAAGCTGCATTTCCAATCCTTAGGATGCTTCTACGCTAATTAAGTAGCAGAACGTTATAATGTCTATAACACAGTATGACTGAGAAACCTTGCTACAAGGTAAGTTTTATATATCAGGACCATGTATTTCTCATTACGCTTTATGACAAAGATGCATTTATGTCCTATAGGCGTTACACTTGGTCGGGCTAGCACTACCGGACCAAATACCTGTCACTTTGTCATAGAATTAAATTCTACCTGTATTGATTCTTGTTTTTAGGCCAGTTTGCTCTTTGTTGATATTTTACAATTGAGCTTGGTTCGATTTCATTGTGCTCTATATTTTCTTGAGCAACATTATACATAAATACATCACTAATCTGCGTGCAATGTCTGTCCATCGACTTATATGCACTCTCATAATCAATAGAGATTTTTTATTCTCTGGAATCATATGAAACATCGGAGCGTCCTCCTGTAATGATTCTTGGACATAATTATAATCAGAGACAATCTCATGAGATGTATTTTCGATATTGATGATCGATAGATTTAATTGTGCCACACCTACCATTCCTTCCTTTGGGTGGTGTCAATCGAACCAGGTGACCTCCCCCTTTTCCTTTTGGGAGCCACGGCCTCAACCACACCTCCACCAAGTGTGGTTGCAACACCTTTTCTACGATGTTGTGCCCCTTATTGAGGACTTATAACCTTGCAGGCATATTTGCAGCTAACATATATGACCCAGTCACTTTAGCAATATCAATGAACGAATCAGGCATCGACTCTGTTACGTTCTTGAATATTTTATAAATTTACATCACTTTCTCATTGTGAAGTTTTGGGGATCAAATTAGACAAGGTGGGAATGGACCACGATTCTTCCTGTCGTTCCCATAGAAAATTCTTTTTCTTATCTCCCCCTAACGACGGGAAGACTATCTCATTTAAGTGACAATCCGCAAATCTAGCGGTGAATAGGTCGCCTGTCAAAGGTTCTAAGTAGCGGATAATTGTTGGAGATTTATATCCAACATAAATACTTAATCGTTTCTGAGGACCCATTTTAGTGCGTTGTGGGGGCACAATAGGCACATATGTTGCATAACCAAAGATGCGTAAATGTAAAATATCAGGCTATATCCAGTTACCAACTGGTACGCAGAGAATGATTGTGAACAGTGGGTCTAGAACGAATAAGTTAAGATGCATGCAATATTGCATAAACCCATGCAGAGATAGGCATGTTGATGCGCATAATGTGATATTGTGATTAGGGTGGTGAGCCCTAAGACATGTACTTTGTGCTAAGAGTTTTGCATGCATAATATCTTGTGGACAGTAAAGTGACATGTGACCCCGTATGTCAAAGTATAATCCAGTACCATAAAATACTTAAATCATCCGCATTCTGGATTAATCAATCCACAAATATCATCATATATCTTGTGTAAGAATGAAATATTTTATTTTGTATCTTTAGCATAAACATGTCTCAATGTTACTTTTGCTAAAGAGTAGGCTTTGTAGAATGAGTGACTGGCCTTAAAATCTTATAATGAGGCAGAGTGAGATGTAAATAGTATATCTGGTGCTTCAGAAAATAAGAAGTGCGACTATGCAGCAACAAGATCGATATCGTGCATTATATCAATTTTCATCTCATTTCATGCGTCACTCTAAAGATAAGGACGTAATGCGAGTTCTTCAACATTATGAATTATTATACAAAAGCCCATATAAATTAGTATCACATAGTCCGTCAGTGATAATATATAGTTCAAAAATTCAAACAGTAGTGAGGTACATCCCACTAGATCGACTTCATAGTTCCTTTAAAATGTGTTTTCTTTCACATTTATTGGATATATACAAAATTTCATTCTCACTGTGTGTTTATAAATAACGTTGGCACAAATATTTTTTTAAAATTTTAACATGGTTCGATTAGCTCTTAATGCATATGAAACTTTTTTTCAACAATTATCTTATTAAACATTGTTCCTTGTTCTTTTTAGAAATCTCATATCCTTTTGAGTTTCAATTTGAACAAAATGATTTACTTTTCAATTTGAATAAAATGATCTACTTTTCATTTTGAGTAAAATAATTTGCTTTTCATTTAATATTTTCTTTTATTTCGTAAATGCATCACTTTACATCGTGAAAATATTATATTCGAACCATGTATACTGAATAAATGGAGTACTTTTGAATAAAATCTAATGAACCAACATTAATAAAAATAAGATCTCGTATCAAAATCTAACTCAAAATTCATCATTAGTCTGAATAACTCTAAGACCAAAACGAGTATTTAAAATAAACGCGGCATTATGCCTTTTCTACACTCTTGAAATATGAAAAATTCATTAGCAATTTCCATGTTGCCATTAAAATTTATTATAATTGTTTGCTATAATGTGCTTGCATTACAATTTGATTTGATACACCACTGCTACACTTGATGCATTATTCTCATTTTGGTATGGAATAGTACGTCATGTCCCATTTTCTTTTGAGTTCTTTCCATTGTTCTATTAATAAAAAAATTAGCCTCGGAAATTACTTTGTCCCAATAGGCTTAAAAATATTTGTGTCATACATCTCAGCTACTTGCAGCGTATTAATTAGCTGAAGTATGAAAAATAAAGGTAGTCACTCCCTTTTTTTTTTTTATTATATCATTTTCTTGTTGTTTTCTTTCAACAGAAAATAATATATATTTCAAGGAGCAACACATGATTATTTAAATCATTGACCATTTTTATAGTCAAGTAAATGAATTTCATTTCATTGGACTATAACTTTTGGAAATAAAATGTCCATTTAAGGCCCACACTGTTCTTTGTGTAATATAGAGCATTTTTAGCGTAAAATATGGTCAATATGTAATATAGTTCTTCAATTTGATCATAGCAGACAATACTTTGTCTTTGATACCTGTGGAAGATTGATTTTGAAAATGCAAGAATTGTACTCAGTTTCTTTTGAGTCCAATATAGTATAATTGGGTCGAGTACGTTCAGCCATTTATTATAGCACAAGGAAGAATATTTATTTGATATG
The DNA here is from genome assembly GCA_026898435.1 of Prunella vulgaris. Lineage (NCBI taxonomy): Eukaryota > Viridiplantae > Streptophyta > Magnoliopsida > Lamiales > Lamiaceae > Prunella > Prunella vulgaris. The sequence goes on along the minus strand of JAPKLY010000009.1, from coordinate 1,134,188 downwards.
CAAGCATAGCAATATATAATATTTTTTTCTTATCAAGAATGTATGTATTTGAATTAGATTTTGAAATCATAGATCACGTATTTATCGATGCTTTGTGAAAATACTTCATCACATTGATTTGTAATTCATAATTATCTTCCATGAATTTTCATTGTCATGGTGATTTTCAATAATGAATATGCATTTATACAAATTATATTTTGCATCAATTAACATGCATAATATACAAAATAAAAAAAAATTCTAATTTCTTCGGCAAATAATGTCAAGCCTATTCTGCGGCATTGCAATTTTGAAGGAATTTTGCCACATCACCATAGTGGAATTCAATTGCAAGAACTCCAAAAAAAAATGTCTATTTGCTTTGAGTGGAACTCCACCCAAAAAAATTTACCACCCACTAAACTCAAATTAAACCAACAATTTCAAGGAAGAATCACTACCCTAAAATTTCATAAATAAAACAGGGACACAACCTGATATAACCAATTTACGCAGGGAAAAAACGGGGTGATACAAAGTGAATTCTCAGCAGACTCATCAGATAGACCGTCAACATCCACAGAGAAAAAGTAAATGTAAGAATGCACATAATTCTTATTTTGTTCAAAAAATTCCAGAAATATGACTAAACTGATCAGCTCTTGAAAAATGCTCTGAGTCCATCAACACTTGATGATTAAGAATTTACAAAGTGAGCTTCATAATAATTAATTGCAAAAGAATTGATTGTCTAACCAATCAATAACCATGACCAGTTTCAATGCTAGATAGATGGAATACTATTCCAATACTTTAAATAAGTAAACAATGATCAGTAGCTTCCAAGTTCTTCATATTCATAGTGCATTATTTAGGCTTGTTATGGTCAAGTAATCATGAGCAAGAAAAGCAATAAAGTCCAAGAACTGACTCAAAGAAAAAAAATTGGAAGATTAAACAGAAAATTCACTCAGATTAAATAGATAGAACACTTACCTCAAGAGCTAGTGACTGAACCCAGACTGAACAAACAAGCAAAATCACTAATCCCAGAAATGCAATTCCTATCAGAACCCTCCATCCGACGTAATCAGGCCGAGTCGTGAGCCCGACAGTTCAAGAGTGCGAATCAGACGAAATCAGGCCCATTGGGTTCTAATCGATTCTGGATGAGAGAGAGCAATGGTGGAGAGTGCAATATCCGGCGACTGAGTGCCACCCAGTTAACCCATTCCTCAATTATCTCTTGGCCTCTTGATGTTTCTGGGTTTAATCGTCTTCGCATTTGTGCGTGAGAAATCTGATTGTTCTCAGTGAATTGCCTCAGAATTGATGGAGAATCGACGGTGAGAAGAATCGGTCTCTGTCGCTGCGAACAGGACGGCGAGAAACGCGCCCACAGTTGAGACCCACGAATAATTCGTTAGATCAGACCGTGAAACCTCGCCTCCACTAGCCGATGAGAGGCCTGAGAATTGAACCGTCAGAATTGATCGACACAGTGGCCAAACCATTCGCCTGAAACAGAACTCTCACAGGTATTTGATCAAACAGGTTGTATGCAACAAATTGAGTCGCTGTCTCTCCTTGTCGCTGCTGCCGGTAGGTGGCATTGGAGGGCGAGCTATATGTACGCCGATCGGATTTCGATCAGATTCAGAGGTGGCCGTTGGCAATTTTGCGAGATTGGTTGGTTCGTCCACTGTAGTAGATTTCAGAGCGTGAGGCTGCAAGTTTCTATAGGAAGAGGCAGTTAATTCGTACACCGAATTTCTGATTGATTTGGAGAAGGGGCTCGTCTAGAATACGGCGGCGTCGGCCATCGCCATCGATTACTGGCGCCGAATTCGATGCTCAAGGATGTCTTCACTGTTATCAGAGCCGACGAGACGCAGAACAATTGGTTTATGGGTTTAGGGTTTCTTAGATCTGAAAGGTTACGTCTGGGGGCGTACCAAGCCAGTAGATTATTCCACTATATCTTGTGAATGAGATCCCTTTATATAGGTTACAAACTAGGGTTTACATGATATGTGATACATAATAAAATTACTAAACTATCCTTCTAGTAAATACTTTTGATGAAGGCACATAAATGTAATTTTCTTTAACAATATATACATATATTTAGTGTATGTAAAATTTTAAATGAATGTCTCATGTTTTTAATATAGACAACTTAATTGCTGAATGCGTGTAATATACATCAACGACACATGAAACTTACATAAAATTTATTACACTCTCTGTCTCATTTCGATTTTCACACTTGCCTTATTTGGACTTATCAAGTCTCAACTCTATTTTTACAAATTAAAAAAAAAAAAATTCTACACTCACAAAAATTAATAAAATATATTTTTATTATTTTATTATTTAACTTTATATTTAGATACTCAATTTTCCTCGATTCGCTTCTTATTCTGGGACGAATGGAGTATAATAATTTTAGATATATTTTTTTATTTAAATTTAACGACACGATAATAACAAACCTTTTACGTAACTTTTGAAAAATATATATAATAAATGAGCAACACTTACGTAGAAATTTCTACCGTAAAAATTTTCAAATATAGATAAACTTTAAAAACAAACCCACGCGCACAGAAAATATTTGCACGCACCACCACACATCCCAAAGACCTAAACTCCCTCTCTCAACCCACCCCCACCCCCACCCCCTTGCATGTTATTATCACCAGCCAAGCTGTTGCCAATTTTTTTAAATTATTGTATTAATTAAAAAAATATTTATTTAATATTACATTATAAATAAATATTTATATATATAGTAAAACATATTTAATTTTACAGTAACATATATTTATTCTAATAGTAATACATATTTGTCTCCCAATTTGTGTTACTATATAGACAAATGTGTGTTACTATAAGGACAAAATATATTTTTATGAGAATAAATATGTGTTTCTTAATTTATTCATCATCCCTATAAATTTAGGTATATTATTTCATGTAATACATATTTTATTATATAGAAAAAATAATTATTTCTATAATAATAAATAAATATTTGTGAATAATCAATATTTGTTCTTCTAGTACCACACATTTTATTCTTGCATAATGTGAAAAAATATTTATTCTATAAAAAAAATTAATATATGTAAAATAACAACATTTTATGAGATAGTAACACACATATGCTCTAATAGTAACACATAGTTGTCCCCCAATTTGTGTTACTATATGGACAAATATATGTTACTATATGAGCAAAATATATTTTTATGAGAATAAATATGTTTTTCTTAATTTATTCATCATTCCTTTAAATGTAGGTATATTGTTTCGTGTAATACATATGTTATTATATGAAAAAAAATAAGTATTTCTATAAAAATAAATAAATATTAGTGAATAACTAATATTTGTCCTTGTAGTAACACACATTTTACTCTTGCATTATATGAAAAATTATTTAATCTATAAAAATAAATGGATATTGTAAAATAACAATATTTTATAAGTAGTAAAATATTTAATCTTGTAGTAACAAACATTTGCTCTAATAGTAACACATATTTGCTCTCCATTTTGTGTTACTATATGGACAAATGTATGTTACTATATGAACAATTGTGTGTTACACAATGACAAAATGTATTTTTATAAGAAAGTAATATATATTTTCTCTTAAAATGACATATATTTGTTCATATAATAATATATTGAGACCAAAACTTTAAATTTATTATATAATATTATTTGATTTTTATAAAATTTATAATAATAAAATAAAAAATAAAAATAAATGAATAGAAATTTTATTTTTTTGTTAAATGCGAACAAAATCCTGGAAAGCATGTTAGGCGGCCTTATAGAGGAAAAAAAAACACCCTGGAAAACATGTTATAGTGGCGTATGGGATATACCTGGGAGAACGCGCGTGGCTTACTGTTTAAAAAAAAATCTATTTTTGAAAATTTCTACGGTAGAAATTTTTATATAAGTTTTTGTCTTAATAAATAGAAAAAAATTATACGAGATCAATATAAATATGTCATTAATTAATAAAAAATTATATTTTTTAAAAATGATAATATATTTAAAAAATAATACTACCTCCATCCCACATAAGTTTGCATACTTTCCTTTTTAGTTTGTCCCACAAAAGTTTGCATACTCCCAAAATGGAAATACTCCTTTAAATCTCTACCTTTAAAATCTTTACCTTACGATCTCCACCATACACATTCTACTCATTACACTTTTCCTTAAAACTTGTGCCCAGAAAAGTATCGCAAACTTTCCTGGGACGGAGGTAGTATTTATTATTAAAAAATATTACATTTTTATTAAAATTTTATTAATTTTTCAAAGTAATAATTTTTTATTAATAAATTCTACTCCCTCCGTCCCAAAACTACTTTCACACTTTCCTTATTTGGACGTCTCAATTCTTCTTTCACACACCTAAAAAGGAAACATTTTTCACTCACAAAAGTCAACAAAACACACTTTTTCTTATTTTATTATTTAACTTTACACTCACATACTTACTTTTCCTTGTTTCACGTGCCCGGGACTACTATGAAAGTAGTTCCGGGACGGAGGTAGTAATAGATATGAGTTGTTATAAAAATACAAGTAAATAAATCAATCTAAAGATTACAAACGATATGGATAAAGTAATCCTTATATATATATATATATATATATTTAGATATTTAGATTTAAGAGAAATATCCTTATGGAGTATATATTTAAGATACAATTTGCTCTTGTTTGTCTAATAACCCTAAACATACACACCACGCGACTGCCATTATCGTCTCCGCGGAGGAGCAGCAGTCACGCTTCAGTTTCAGTCTTCACCATCTCTGATTTACTCTCAAATTTTATACTTCCTCTCTCATTATCGTTACTGCTCAATTCCGGTTATCCCTAATTGAGGACCTGCAAATTGAATTGGGGATCTGCAAAATCATCAATCCACGGAAACTGCCGATTCCGCTGGAGTGAATAATCCGGTACATGTTTCGTGTCCGGATCTGTGTCGCACCCGACGGACACCGGTACTCTCTCATTTAGGCGAGTCCAAGCAACATTGCTGGACACTTAGTGGCAATTGCAATTTATATCTCTTTCGGGTGTATTGATTATAATCTGTTGTCCTGATATTTCTTCTCCTTAGCATTCTCAGTTAGTTTTGCCTTTATAATTTTGGGTTGCTGCCGTTGATAATATAATCCTCTTGCGACAAAGTGGAATATTTTAGGATTTCTGTGTTATGGGCTCTCCTGAACGTGGGAGGAGTTCTATGAAGCAGGAAATTGATGAGGATATAGAGGTAAACATTGATATTGTGAGGGATGATGAGGACTGGGTGGGTGCTGATAAAAGGAAGCAACGCTTAAGCAAGTCCAGGAAATCAGGGGGTAGTGAAGATGTTGATGGGTTGGATGGTAATGGCAAAAAAAGAAGTACTTCAGATAGACATGAAAGTCGAAAGAGATTGGGTGGCTCAAGCAGAGCTGATAGTGATCAGGATGACTATGAAATCAGAAGAGAGTCACGCTCTAAGCAGGTGAAGAAAAAGATTGAAGAGAATACATTAGATGTGTTGAGCAGTTGGTACCAAGATGGCGAAGCAGAAAACAAGGTTGAGGGTGGGGACAAACTTGGCCGAGCTGAAGAAAGTGAGAGAAAAAAATCAACTTCAAAGTACCCCGAACATGACACTGATGTAGTAAAGGTAACTGACAAAGATTCGAGAAAGGATACTGGGCGAGAAAAGGGATCTGGATCTGCTGAGCATGGAAGAAGCCATCGAAGGCGATGGGATGAGCCCGATAACATTGCTCGACCTGTTGAACATGGAGAAAAATCTGATTCGAAAAGTGGCAAACCTTTTGGTCTTAAACTGGAAAATGCAAGTGCTAGTGAAAGAGAAAGAAGTGATACTTTAGAAATTGAACCAAATGACAACAAAAGCAGGGCTTTTGAACCAAGCAATGACAAAGGAAACAGAGAGGAGAGGCGAGCTGATTCCGAAAGGAATAATAGAGAAAGATCAGAATTTCTTGAGGAAGACAATAAGGGGGGTTTGACACGTGAAGAGATATCAAATAAAGAGAGATTGGAGGAGCAAAGACAACAAAGGAATCCTAATCGAGATACTGTTGATAGCTATGGAAGGGCTCTGAGTGCTGATGAAGATGTGGGTACATGGACAAGAGATAAAAGTAGGAGAGATGTGGAAAACAATATATCCAGAATGCCTGAGAAGACTGTACGGCGTCAATATGAATCAGATAATGTTGACATGGATCATGAAAGATTTAGGAGGAAGGAACTGGGAAAAGATGGCTCATATGATGATAGATCAAAAGGAAGAGATGATAATTGGGGTGATAGAAATTGGGATCGGGAGACTGCTAAAGATACTTGGAAAAGAAAACAAGACAAGGAGACAAGAGATGGTGAAACAACATACGATGGCATCAGGGACTGGGAGCTTCCCCGGCGTGGCCGTGACAGGATTGATGGTCGTCCTGGTGGCAGAAAAGATGGAAGCAGGACTGAAGCTGTGAAGACCTCATCTAAGTATGGAATATCGAATGAGAATTATGATGTGATTGAAATCCAAACCAAACCATTTGATTATGCAAGAGAAGATTCAAAATCCAACTTTGGAAGAAATGGTGACGTTAGTCAGGATGGAGATGAATTTGCTTATTCAAGGGAGGAGAGGTCACGTAACATGCAGGGATCTGCACTATCTGGTGATGATGCAAAAGATAGATTCATGGATGGTGACCTTGCAGTGCAAGATCAGCATATGTGGAGAGATGATGATGACTTCCAGGCAGAGAAATCTAGAGGTCAGAGAGCTGTTACACCCCGGGGTTCTGGTGGTCCAAGTTCTAGTGGTGGCTCTTTACCTCCTCTTGGAAATCAGGACCCTGGTCCATATGGTAGGACTGCTTCTCAGGGTGCCAGGGGAAATAGAATGGGGAGAGCAGGAAGGATGAGACCTACTGGAAGAGACCAGCAGGCTGGTATTCCAGTACCTATGGTAGGATCAACTTTTGGTCCTCTTGGATTGCCACCTCCTGGCCCAATGCAACCGCTGCCACCAAACATGTCCCCTGCTCCGGGTCCTATTTCACCTGGAGTCTTTATTCCACCATTTCAACCTCCCATTGTTTGGCCAGGGGCTCGAGGTGTTGAGATGAATATGCTTGGTGTCCCGCCTGGTCTTCCACCTGTCCCCCCTGGTCCGCTGGGACCTAGATTCTCTCCAAATCTAGGTAATGCACCGAATGGTGCTTTGGTTTTCAATCCATCAGTTCCTGGAAGAGGAATGCCTCCCAATATGTCTGGTCCAAATTTTAATACAATGGCTCCAATGATTCGTGGTCAGCCACAAGAGAAAGCATCGGGAGGATGGCTTCCTCCTCGAATAAATGCTCCCCCTGGCAAAGCTCCATCCAGAGGAGAGCAGAATGATTACTCTCAGAACTTTGTTGACACTGGTATGCGGCCACAGAATTTTATTAGGGAGCTAGAGCTCACTAGTGTTGTGGAGGACTATCCGAAGCTTCGAGAGCTTATACAGAAAAAGGATGAAATTGTTGCCAAATCTGCTTCTCCGCCTATGTACTACAAGTGTGACCTGCGAGAGCAGTTGCTTTCTCCAGAGTTCTTTGGATCCAAGTTTGATGTCATTCTTATAGACCCTCCGTGGGAGGAATATGTTCATCGAGCTCCTGGTGTCACTGACCATATGGAGTACTGGACTTTCGAAGAAATAATGAATTTGAAGATTGAGGTCATTTTTCTCTTATATCTTGTTAAATAAATAAATTAGTTGCTACTTTTCTTAAGTTCAGTTATGTGTGTGCTGTTGTCATCCCATTAGTGTACTTCTATTTATTTATTTTAATAGTCATCTAATTAGCTTTTGACTGATGCTATTTTCTTTTTTCTTAAACTTTGTAGGCAATTGCCGACACTCCATCTTTTATCTTCCTCTGGGTAGGTGACGGTGTTGGGCTTGAGCAAGGCCGACAATGTCTAAAGAAGGTAAAGAACAAGGGGCATCATAAGAGTGAATATCTAGTCCTAAGCTCAAATGCGTATATCGTTCCTTTTGTCCCTCTCACTTCCTTCTCTTTGTTCTGTTTAGTGGGGATTCCGCAGATGTGAAGATATATGCTGGGTGAAGACAAATAAAACCAATGCAACTCCTGGACTACGCCATGATTCTCATACTCTGTTTCAACGCTCGAAGGTAACAGTCACATCTATTCTATTATAATGCACGATAGTGATGTCTCATGTTGTGAAACTTAAATTTATCTTACTGGTTTGAAGGAGCATTGCTTGATGGGCATAAAAGGGACTGTGCGCCGTAGTACTGATGGTCATATAATCCATGCCAACATTGATACTGATGTAATAATTGCTGAAGAGCCCCCTTATGGTGAGTTGGATACCTCTCTTTTTTTTCCCCGTCATCCCTTGAAGTCCTGCTTTCATCTATTCCTCCTTTCCTTTCCCTAGTATTAAGTAAACAATAGTTTTAAGTTATCTGAGTATGTAATTTTCTCTACACATTCTGTGTATACACTTGCACTGGTTTTCTTCTTTTTGCTTGTCTTTAAAGTGATTGCCCCTGTATTGAGTTTTTTTCCAATAAGTCCATAACCTGCTTTCGAGTATAGGCCTTGCCCTACTTATTCTGGTGATATTGAGCGTTAGTCCCTTTTCCGCACAATGTTATGTGTCAACTCTTCAGTTGTAATAAGGTAGATGACTAGATAACATAATATATTTACCTTTTTTTTGTCTTTACGCAAGTAGTCCTTCAACTAGATTACGGATGAGCAATGATATAGTGGAATCACTATCTATTTGCTGGTCCATATGCAAATATCTAAAACTGTTGATCTTGAATTGCCATAACTAATTACATTATTAAATTTTCTTTTTCATACAGCATTGCTAATGGTGTCCCAACTGTTAATGAACTTTTATCAATGTCTTTAGGTTCAACTGCAAAGCCTGAGGATATGTACCGAATAATTGAGCATTTTGCTCTAGGTCGGAGAAGGCTTGAGCTTTTTGGTGAAGACCATAATATTCGCTCTGGCTGGTTGACTGTCGGCAAGGGATTGTCCTCATCAAATTTCAACTCTGAGGTATGCTCATAAACTTCTGGTTGTCCGTGGACATTTCTTGGCTTGTTGATAAGGAAAATGTGTATTGGAAAATCAGAAAAATATCGTGTTCTAGATTCTAGTGTTTTTTCAGGCTTCGTTTCATTCTATTTTTCGTGTGACAAGTTCTGATTCTCCACATTTCTGGCATTAGGAAAAACTAGTGACCCCTGCTGACCTGTATCATTTTTAACATTTTCAATTTGCAATGCTTAGAGCTATATAAATTTTAAGATGGTGGAAGTGATTATAGAATTTACCGGATTTTTGCTTGATCCATTTGATTTCCTACTATAGATAACTGGTAAGCTGGGAATTTTCAGGGATATGTCAGGAATTTCGCAGATAAGGATGGGAAGGTTTGGGTAGGAGGGGGAGGAAGAAACCCACCACCTGAGGCACCTCATCTCGTGCTGACAACCCCCGACATTGAATCTCTTCGGCCAAAGTCACCGATGAAGAACCAGCAGCAACTACAACAGCAATCAGCATCTATTACCTTGACAACAGCAAATTCCAGCAACAAGCGGCCCACTGGAAACTCACCTCAGAACCAGCACACACCTAATCTGAACCAAGAAGGTTCGAGCTGTAACCTTACATCTCCGGCTCCTTGGGCTTCTCCAATGGAAGCGTTTAAGGGACGGGAAGGTGGCCATCTACCTCCGGACGGGGGGATGTTTGATATGTATCCGTACAATGCGCCATTTGGTCCGGGTAGCGGAGACTATCTAGATTATGAATCTCATAGAGGAATGAATATGTTGTAGCTAATGCTGCTTCAATTTTATATTTTGATCACATTAACAGTTCATTTATTTGTTTTACCCTCTCTCGGTCTCATATTAGTTTATTATAATTGTGAAATGTGGTGTGTGATACACTTCCAACTAAGGTTAGGGAGCAGAAGGTAGAATTACATTTTTACACCAACAAGGCCCTTGGCTGTTCAAAAATTGGATTCTGAATGCTCACCACAATTCTGTGTCTATTTGTCCCCTCTTTTCAGGATTTTCTGCACATTAAATTGACACGTGCTTTGTTAAAAAGGTGTGTACATTTTGAGTGAAGTATTAGTATATGAATAAATATAAATATATTCTTATAAATGTACAAACATATCAATGGTTTTTTGTTAGAGCATACAACTAATTTTATTATTGATGAATGAATAAGTATGTCAATAATTGCGAGACACAGTGAGTATAATTTATTGTATTTTACACTGACATTCTTACTTGTAAAAGAATTTTGGAATTTTAGGATTTCAACGTTCGAATATTTAAACCAAATACGCAGATTTTTTGTTGTTGCGAGAACTTAAAAAATACAATATTTAAATAAAAAAAAAAAACCTATTTTGAGAATATTTTTGTTTCTCCTTCTACATATGGTAGATGATTCAACGTACTGTGTCTGAAAAATTACAAGTTGCCAATTTTTTTTACCATATTTGTCTGAAGAAAAAAAAAAAGACTAACTAAATTGTGTGTTGGTGCTTGATGGTGAAGTGCAGCTAGAAAAAAAAACACGAACTAACATCAATATTGCGTGATTAAATGCTTGATGGAGAAGGTGAGTGCATGGAGCGAAAAAGATGGGTGTATCTACTAATATGTTGTATGTAAATAACCAGGCCCAACCCTTTTAAATTTAAAATAAATTCCAGTCTCGTTGTATTGGGCTGGAGGACCGGTCATTGGGCTAAGCCCAGATTGACAGTTCTTGGGAAACAAATAAAAGCCCAATTAGAAGGAGTTGCCAAAAAACTTGATTAAAAAGTACGAAGTCTGCTTTTTCTGCAAGTCTCCTCTTCAGCTTCTTGTATAAAAATAAATAGAAAGGGAAAAGGAGAAGGAAAACTACTACAGCAATGGCGGCTCGGCGAGTGCTCTCTCTCCTCGCTTCAAGAGTCTCGCAAAATTCTATCCCCACAGGTAACCTAATATCATCTATGTGTGTGTATGTATATACGTCTTGGTTGTGGCTGAAATGCCCAGATTCTGAAGACCTGTTGGTGAAATGCTGAGCTTAGTTTTTGGTAGTGAGGGGGAACATAATTTTAGGAAAAAGAGTAGATAAGCTCCTTCTTTAATTTTTTTCCTCTCGAATAATATGTTTTGGGATTACTGGTGATGTGTAATTGCTTCAATTGAATGTTTTTAGTTCCTAATTAGGGTTTTGATAGGGATAGCATCAGTGAATGTTGAGAGCTTGTCTCAGTGAGATGAGACTTTGGGTGGAAATTGACAATTTCCAGAATTCCGATTTGTTTTCCCTAGTTATGAAATTGGTGGATATATTTTTGTGTCTCATTTTTAGTTTTATTGCCTCGTGCTTTCTACTGTTGTGATCTTTTGATTCCTGTAGTTATTTAACAAGGTTTAGAAATGTTATTACTTTCTTTTGTGTGAAAAAATAATGGTGAGCACAAAAAAAAAAAAAAAGAAAGAAAGATAAGAGCTGGTCCTTTTGGACATTGATGAGTTGAATTTGGTGATCTTCTTAGAGAAAAAAAGAGGGGGATCTTCTGCAAACACATAGATTTTGTTGCTTCTGATCAGCTAAGATTTCATCACCGTGATTTGCAGTGCTCGGTCGAAAGTTTCACCCTTCGCCAAACACATTCTCTCGGGACTATGAGCAGTACACTAGAGGATTTCAGTCTCTTGCAGAAACCAGTATCCCATCTGTACAAAATCCATCACAGCATGAAAGCTGCAGCTTGAATTCTAACCATGGCCCAGATGAAAGTATCTCTAACCCAGAAAACGGCCAAACTTCTGTGAAGCACAAAGTGAATTCTAACTTGAAGGTATCGGAGAGGCATGATCTTATGATGGTGTTCACGTGCAAAGTCTGTGATACCCGATCCATCAAGACAGCTTGTCGTGAATCATATGAGAAAGGTGTGGTTCTTGCTAGGTGCGACGGTTGTAATAATACACACCTGATTGCTGACCGATTGGGATGGTTTGGGGAACCCGGTAGTGTGGAGGAGTTCTTGGCAGCTCGTGGGGAGGAAGTAAAGAAGGGATCACCTAATACCTTGAATCTCACTCTTGAGGATTTAGCTGGGAAGAAGAATCTTGATATTCTAGTTGAGAAGGATTAGCCACTTGGTGAGGAATTCTACTATTTAGGAGATCTTTTTGAATTGTTTTGGTGATTTAATGTGTTCAATGAATTATCAATCAAGTTTAGGTTCTGGTATGGGATGGGCTGTGTTTAGTATTTCCTTTTTTTTTTATAAAAAAATACTCCCTCCGTCTTTCTGTAAGTTGCTCATGTTGCCATTTTCGTCCGTCTTTCTATAAGTTGTTCATTACTTTTTTACCTTTTTGGAAACTACTATTCACTTCTTTATTATTATTTTCAATACTTTTTATACTATTTTCATTACTTTTTCACTTTTCTCCATCACATCACTTATACATTTTCACTTTTTCCATCACATCACATACTTTTTCACTTTTACCTTAATTTGTGTGCCCAAAAGCAACGAGCAACTTATAGAAATACGGAGGGAGTAGCATTTACCCCTACTTGCAGCTTGCTAAAGTTAATACACATGTAAAACATTCTATACAACACTTTGCTTAAAATTAGAATTTTTATCTTATGTTCTTTCACATTTATAAGAGATTGAAACAAAAGGTAGGAGGGCATGTTATTTTTTCTTTTTCTCGTATAGGTCAGATCATGATTCATATTCAAAAATATCACTCTATTTATAATTTTATATATAGGGACGGGTGTGAATCGAATACTGTATTATAATAATTTTAAAAGAGTTTGTGTACCGTAAGCATCCGTATAATAATTCTTAAATTAATATAATCATAAACTTGGTTACTAGTGCATAGTATAATGATTCTTAAATTAATATATTTAAATTTGCGAATGTATTAGATTGTGAGTAGGTTTTCAATAACCCACGAAAGATAAACCCAAAAAAAAAAAGCCTTTTATCATAAAAATAAACATATAAAATTAGAAATGCATAGTAATTTATCACAAGACTTATCATATAAATTGTCTATACAGTACTTTGTGATGGATTATATATGTTATTTCGAATATTAGATTGACATTCAAAATTATTTTCCTATATATTTAAATTTGACTTATTTATTGGTAAAACGAAAATTTTTGTAGTTTGAATTTAATTTAAAACAATATACTATGCTGAATAATTTAATACAAAGATCTTCATTCGACAGCCATAACATTAATACACATGTTAGAAATGAAGACTTTTGTGGGAAATCATCAAATATTCTCGAGCAAAGATTATTTATGACAGTAACAACGATAACAAAATATATATACATCGAATTATCCTCACAAGTCACAAATATATTAAAAAAACATTACATATAATTATTTGGAAAAACTTACTACGTTTTTATTTGTTGAATTGAATTAAATAAAAAAAAAAGCAAATATTTTTAAGTTATTAACTCTTTAAATTAATATACACATTTTTACGGTAGTTCATAGTACTTATGACAAAAATTTGTATGAACTCAAGTTTATTAATTATCACTGTTATGCGTGTTCACTATCATTGTTAATAAATTAAATATATTAATGATAGTATATATAAATAATAGTGATAGTGATTACAAGTATCAATAATAGGAATGTACGTAAATTCGAGTTCAAAAGTGATTACTTACTTATTTACCAAATTAAATCCAAAATATTTACTAAAAAGTAATTATCCCATGAGGGGAAAAAATCTATAAAAACCACGAGAAAGAATGGCATTGGTCAAGCAGAAGCGTGCAGGTGCACCTGACCCACACCGGATCCAACGTTTCACAATCGCTCCCCTTTCGCGGCCTATTCAATCCCCCTGCTACTCCTTTACAAATCGATTGCGTTTCGCCATACTTGGTTAAAAGCAACTCAAAGCATAAATAAATTAATTATCGCGACGGAATCTGGGTTTCGTTGCTTCCAATTCAATTGGTTTGTTGTGCAAATCGCCACGCCTTTTCGTTTAAATTTGTCTGCATTTATTATATATATCAGTCTTTTAAAATCCGAAATATCATTCAGTGCAGATGGTTAATGTTTCGTTATGGGTTCGACGTTTCTTGATGATTAAGGTTTGGATTGATGTTAAGTTAAAGATTGCGTGTGTGTGTGTGTGTGTGTGTTTTAATATATTTATGTATAAGTTATAATCAAATAGATAGATAGATATTGGGGATGCCTGAAATTGTATGACTACTTTTGAATTGCTTAAGATCAAAGATGACAATACAAACATTATGTTCTGTTAGATAGTGGTTAAGATATTTGCAGTCAAAGAAAAGGATATCAGGAAAAGATTTCATCTCTGTTTAAATAACGATTAATGGTAATTTAAGGATGCAAAGTTCTGATGATCTATGAGGACTTTTACAATGATGTACGAAGCATAGGGAAGTGTTAAGATAATGTTTTAGGGCATGAATGAATTTTGTTGGATTTTGGATGCATTGTCAGGAATTAGAGAATGAGTATATTAGGTATATGGATGTCATGGCTATATTTGGGTATGTTTTGGGAGAAGATATAGATAAAGTATTCTACCTGCAATTATTCATCGCCTAATGTGGTTTGTTTGTTATGCTTCTGTTTCCTTGTTTGTATTCAACTTGGAAATGCATATATAAGGCAGCAGTTGCTTTTTGTAGCATTTGTTAATAAAAAAAATTGGTGTGGGTTTTTTCATTTATTCCTATAATTAGGAGTGTTTCTGAATTGGAACTACTTGCCTTTTCAGCTTGAAGACAGACGACGTACTACTAGCAATTTACAGTTCTATAGATATTCATATTATATGAGAAAATCGGGATGTATGAGCAAGATCCTGATGTGGTGAGGTGGGGTCTCCACCTCATCGATTTTGGCTCTTTAACAAGTAAAGGATCTCCACAATCTGTTACTCGTTATGAGGAATTACCTACGACAGCAACAGTGAATGAAGGTTTTTGCAGTGCAGCAGGCTCTGTTGTGGATAATGATGAAGTAATTGCGCACGCTCTTCAGGAAGAGCTATCACGGCTTGCTACCACAGAGGCATCGGGGTCTTTATCTTCTGGTGAACAACATCAAGAAGCATCTGTTCTTGCTCAGAAATGGCTTGGTCCTTCTGGGAGGCACTCCAGTTCTGGTTTGGAAAACATCGACCATTTTTATTTTCAGTTTAGATTATTTTATTCGTGTTAACGGATCTTATCTATTGTCTGCAGAGTGTCCAAGTAGTGAAAGAGTGGCAGGAAAAAAGGAAGAAAATGTGTCAAATGGCAGCGAGGATCAGGCGCATTTACCAGAGATTCAACATGAATCAGTTCTTGATGGTGAATTGGGCAAAAGACTGAATCAAATGGTTCCTATTCCTGTAAGTCTACACTTTGTTTGTGGTTATTATGATCTCTTGTTCCATGTGATAACCCTGAGAATCGATTTATTATGCGTCTTTTATTGATGATAGTCAGCCATTCATAAGTACGGTTGTTTTTGTCTTTGTTTGCAGCATGTTCCCAAAATTAATGGAGATATACCATCTGCCGATGAAGCTACATCAGATCATGAAAGGCTGTTGAACAGGTATGCAAGTTGCTTCTGTCACCTTTTTTTTTTTTTTACTTTGATCCAATATTGCTATATTGACATGGCTGTCGGTATATATATATATATATTATGGTCGTAACATTTTTTTTGGTATATTATATTTTTGTGTTTTACTATTTGCATATTTAGCAGCCTCTTTTATGCTACTCTGCTGTTTCTCTTAACTCTCATCTTTTTTCTGTGTCGTCAGATTACAGCTATATGAGTTGGTTGAATTAAAAATCAGTGGAGATGGTAATTGTCAGGTTGGTGTCTTTGACATCTCTGCTTCTCTGTATCTTATCTAATCACTGTATGTGTGTTAAAAAGATCAGATTCTGTTGAAAAAAGTTAAATAACTATGGTTTAGTACTCCTTGAGCACTCTCAAGTCTCAAACCATCAATTCTACCCCACGTGCAATTTCAATCTCTTTGATCATCTTAACATTTTCGTCTTCTTGTCATATTAAGAAGCATGATATTATTCATGATGATTAAGACACTGCTTTTACGCTCTAAATATATTTTTGTTTTGCATGCTTCATCATCTTCTAGTGATTGATAAATGAGTCTTCCTGCTCTTTCTGTAGTTTCGTTCACTGTCGGATCAAATTTATCGGACCCCAGAGTACCACAAATTTGTGAGGGGACAAGTAGTGGACCAGGTTTGCTTAATGATATTCCATTGCTCAAAAATGGAAATTTTCTTTTTTACTATTATAACCCTTATTGTAACACTGTTTTTTCTTTTCATTTGCAAATAATCAGTTGATGTCAAGATCGGACTCGTATGAGAATTATGTCCCAATGGCTTATGCTGATTACGTGGAGAAAATGAGCAAGTATGGTAACTTTTGGTGCCAGTAGAATCTCTCTCCTCTCTAATAATCTTGAAGTCTTACATAGATTTTGGCTACAATACTTTGTGGTGAAATTTTTTTGCATGATTACAGGAACGGGGAATGGGGTGATCACGTCACGTTACAAGCTGCTGCAGATTGGGTATGACTTTTTGTCTTATTTCCCCCATACTGATTCTTGCATGGTTCCATCTTATTTGCTCCCATATT
>JAPKLY010000009.1:1001599-1110102 GCA_026898435.1 Prunella vulgaris | reverse complement strand
TTATTGGAGTATTATATTTTACTCTTGGGGTATTATATTTTATTCTTGGGGTATTATATTTTACTCACAGGGTAAAAAATAAATTTGTTGTTGGAGTATTTATTAGTTGTTATTGGGGTATTATATTTTATTCTTGGGGTATTATATTTTACTTATAGGATAAGAAATAAATTTGTTGTTGGGGTATTTATTAGTTGTTATTTGGGTATTATATTTTACTCTTGGGGTATTATATTTTACTCATGGGGTAAAAAAGAAATTTGTTGTTGGGGTATTTATTAGTTGTTATTGGGGTATTATATTTTATTCTTGGGGTATTATATTTTACTCTTGGGATATTATATTTTATTCTTGAGGTATTATATTTTACTCATAGGGTAAGAAAGAATTTTGTTATTGGGATATTTATTAGTTGTTATTGGAGTATTATATTTTACTCTTGGGGTATTATATTTTATTCTTAGTAACATTAGTTTTTATTGGAAATTAGTTTCTTATGCAAATCAACAATCAATTTCTCCTCCTCTTTTGTGAATCTCTTTTGTGAATGGACATTTCTTCAAATTTGGCCCCAATAACAACCTCATCTCCTTCTCTGCTCCATTCCACTTCATATTCCCGGTTCCCCTCTCTTTATTCTCCCATATTTCTTTCTAAACAATTTCCCAGAAGAACCGCTCTATCATCTTCAACATTTGGTTCGAAAGGAAGCAAGATTTGCCAGACTCTGGATTTGATTGAAGACAGAAATGATGCAATGCCCGAAAATTCCGCCGCTGCCGCCGCCGTCGTCGTCGTTGGTAACGGGCGCCTCCTCCTCAACCCTAATTCCGCCGCCGTCGCCTTCCTCCACTTGATTCGATTCACGATTGTGTATCGCCATTGCGCTTGTCATCGTCGTCATCGTGGTGTGGCAATAGTGAAGCACCCGAGTGCATACTATGCACCCGGGTGCACACAAGTATCACTGATTTTCGGAATCTCAATTTTAGTGTTATAAAAGTTGGCCAAATCGGTCGATTAGTCCGCGACTAATCGCTAATCGGTTTTTAGACGACTTGATTTATACCAAATCGCTAAAAAAATATTTAGAGTAGTAGTTGGGGTCTAGAGCCGACTGGACATTGATTAAGCGATGATTAGATCAAGTAGGCGCCAACTAAGTCATTCTCGACTAAGCTCGTTTCTCCTTTTTAATTTTTTTTTTTTTACAAATTCTAAGTAAATATAATAAAATAAAATTAAAATAACTAAAACATTAATAATTTTTTATTTTTAATTAATAACTTTATGAAATTTTATGATTGTTATAATTTACTATAATTTTAATATTGAAAGGGGGTGACAATAGTGTCGTGTGAAGTTAGAGGAAGTTTTTGAGGGTTGGGGATGTGGCCTGTATTTGTACGTTGCCTGTTGATTTTTCTTCTTCAAAGGATAGTTTAGCTCGGAGATTCACAAAATCTGAATTTATTCAACAAAATATGGTTACATTGACATTTGTAGAGCGGCCGAAGCTCCGATTATTTCCCCACGGAAAACATAAATTTGGAAATGGATTTGAACGATTCCAAACATACGATTCTTTCTGTGAAAGCTGGTAAGATGGACAACTAATGATTCCAAATCATTGGAGGAATGGTTTGAGGTTGTGATAGAGACTCTCACGCCAGTTAAGCAGTGCAGATTTGCTACTGCTTTATGGCACTGTAGGAATCAAGGGGTGTTCCAGAGAGAAAGATTTTCGTGTGAGGAGATTGTGCGGGTGATTTTAGTGCGGCTGCTCGACATCGTCCTAAGCAGCCTGATTTGATTGTGTCGATGACGTGGAGACCGTTGGAATCAAGTACGGGACGCTTCGACTAAGTCGGGCATTGGGGCAGTGCTGTGATTGACAGAAGGAATAATTAGCTGGGGTTTTGCAGAAAAATGTCATAGTTGTTATAGATGTTTCAGAGGCTCTGGCAATTTTTCAAGTGAGTCAATTTTTTTATAACTAGTCGTATTCAAGGTAAGTAGAGCACCACAATCAGCTACCAAATCTAAGGTAAGTAATATAGGTAACAAAATATTTCAATAAAATAGAAATTGCATTTAGGACTAAAGAGTTAGACTGCATGCCAAAATTGAACCATACAAAAAACCTCTATGATTTCTTCCTTCATTAACAAATCCATCTCCATAGGAATCAAATATAGCATTACACAACTAAAAAATGCAGAATCATTTGAATTTTCTTCGGAGAAAATTTGAAAAGAAAAAAGAGAGGTAAAAGAAAGGATCCCTCATCCCTGTAGGTTGATTTATAAGCTGCTACTTTCGTTTTCGATCATATCTCTAATCTCGTTAACTACCAAGTATGCTTTGTGGCCTCCAATCACCTCCGCCTGTTTCTCGCTATCCCTCCATAGCTGCAAAATAAATGGAACATGGGAAAATTCAGACATTACAATCTTAAAGAACCTTGACATGTTTTCAACTCAGATTGTATAATGCACTGAGTTTTACCTGTATTGTTGGCATCTTCTGCTCGTGTTTCGTATTGCAAAGAGAGGAAACATGAAAAGATGGAAATGAGATTATGATAGAAATTTTGTTACATTTGATGTAGAAATGTTGGATACTAAGAGTAACTTACAGTAACTCCAGCACGAACTACAAGCTTATGGGGAATGGAATTGACATCAACAGAGTAAAATCTTACTCTGCATCCATAAGTTAAAGAGAATGGATTCGATTACTATGACAAACGGAACGTGTCATTTGGTAAATTCTGACACAAAAACATTTCAAAACATCACTGAATGTTGCAGTAAGAGTTGAATATTGGAATAGCCAAACACCCTAAAATTGAACCTTCTTATATAAATCCCATCAATAAAATTAAACATCCATGAGAATTGTCTCTGCAATAGCTTCTTGAGCATTAATTAAAAAAAAAGAGAAAAACCGTATTGGCCAACAAACTAACCTTGGATAATAATCAGCTGCTAATTTTTCGAGTTTTGGTTTCAAATAGATGCATTTCCTGCACCAGCTTGCCATCCTACATATCCAAATACTTCATATACTCAGCCTAAACATACATAAAATAAATAAGCATAAGAAGGTGAGTATGTGAAGACCAGAGATATTTGCATAAAAACATATAGAAAGTTCTCAATAATCAATGTAGTCATTTCCAGAATTTTAAGGAAATATCACGCTGGAATGATAACATAGGACATTCATGAGGTACTAACCCTGCTGATCAAATGTTCAATTGTTTAAGCACCCTAAACAACATCTATTACTCTAGTCACTGATCCCTTTTTGTCCAACTTTTTTCTTTTCATTTTCACTTTTTTTCCTCATTTCCCCTTTCTATTTTCTCTGTTGTAAGAATTAGTTATGACAATGACCAGGAAGTGATGTCCTGAGAACTTTGGTGATTAAGTTCAAGAAAGATTTGGAGCTGAGGGTTATTTGCTTTTGGGTGGGAAGCCAAAGCTGAGGTAAGGATGAGCTGGACGGTCGATAACATCCAGACTTAACATATATATACATCTATATTTGTCAACAAAAATTTCATAAATTAGGGGAAAAAAGCCATATCCTGTTATAGCAGAATGCACAACATGATAGCTTCTTAATTGATACCATCATTAACATATGCAAAGCCAGATACTCTCTAAGAGCTTCAAATATGGTTTTCAGTTGTGTTCTTATGTTTCCCAGACAACCAACTATCCTCTTCCCACTTTCTGTCGATCTTCTACAAACATGAATTTTAAACCCATCTGTTCCACCTTCTTCAGACATTCCATCTTTACAAAATTCAACTTCTTCACACAAGTGAAAACTCCCTCATCATAGTTACGAAAACTCCAGTATTGTTCTCATTACAGCCACTCTTAGCAACCTTTAACCACAAAAAGATAATAAAATTGCTTCCTTATATATTAATCAGCATCATTCAATTGATATAGATAAAGGATGGCTGCAATTTTAAAATCTGACAACATGCCTGTGATAATTATTATCTCATCATTACAAATACTAATTAGGTTTTAGATACGTTCTATTATCAAACATCTAAACAACTCACTGAACAACTTTTCAATGCAAAGGAACAAAAATAAACAACAAATAAAGGAAACCCCTCAACAAATACATTAAACATTAAAACCCAGCCTCAAAACCACAAGAATTTCTATAAATAGAAGAGTAAAATATGCAATACTCCACGGAGACAAGTACAATTTCAATCTTTTCAACATATGAATTTCTTCAGAAACAATAGCAGAAGAAAGCAACAAAATGAAAATTAAATCTAAAGTAAAAAAAAAAAAAATTGAAATAAATCTACCATAATATGACGACTGGGTGGTCAAGCTGTTGGGCCTCGGCGACGACCCGATCGAATTGGGATTCGCTGGAAATGAGCTCCAAATCCATCGATAGAGGCATGTCTTGGGGACCCGGATGGGTAGTACTAACCGACCCGCTTTCATCATAAGTACTGCACAAAAGCAATTTCCGGCATTTAACTTGACTGGAATTAGTCCAAGAAATGGAATTTGCTTCGCCGCTGAACACAGATTTTCTCTTTGAATCAATGAAACAGTAAGGATGTAATAACTGAATTCTCGATTTCAGAGTTCTAATCGACGGCAGAATCTCCATAACAGAGTGTTTTCGAGGAGCAGAATTACTTTGACAGAAAGAATGATAAAATTTGGGAAAATATCTGTTTGTTCACAAAAGTTCTTCGAGATCGAGTCAAATCAATGCTGGCATTCAAACGCGTGCGGATGGAAAAAGAATGGAGATTATTTCATCTTCCGATCATATTTGGTATAATTCGTTGTTCCATATAATACTTCGGTCTCGAAAAACTTGTACTTAATTAAAAAATATATACTCCCTCCGTCACGAAAAATATGCTCTCAAATGTACTTTTCAACGATATTCTCTTTATTTATATAAAAATTTGGGTTTAAAAACTCATAAATTTGGGTTCAAGTGTATAAATAATTTAAATCGAATAAATATATAAAAAATAGTGTTGTAAATGACGGCCGCTTAGGTAATTGACGACACTCGACCGCCAATACCTTGGCTAAGTCATCGAGAAAAATCCGTCAACACATTTGGCACCGCAAAGACAGCCTAGACGATCATTTTTTTTCAATTTAAAAATTAAAATTACTAAATTACTAAAAAATAATTAAAACTTAATTGAATAATTTCATAATTTATTTGTACTATTATTTCGCTAATTTTGTATTTCATTTAGAAGTTGGACAAATGTCTTATTATCATAATTTTTAGCATTTCGTTGACTTGTTACATTTTGTGAAAAATATATTTAGTTATTAACTATGTTTTAAATTTATAATTTATTGTATAATATGTATTTTTATTAGACAAATTATTGTATAAACAATTTTCATGATATGTACCACTTTAAGGTACAAAGTTTTTTCTTGTGAATTTATTTTGATGAGCTTATTAAAAAATGGTTCATACCAAGAACCACTTTCACACAAAATATACTCTTTTAATTAATATAGATTTAGAAAAAAAATTAACATTAGTAGAAAAAATTAAAAAATTTGACACCGTCTAAACGGCGCCTACACACCGCTTTAATTGTCTAGATGCTTGACACCACTTGATCGTCCGACTACCGCCAATCGCTATTTACACCTTTAGGGTGCGTTTGGTAGCAGTTAATTAGACGAGATTATGACTTTTTCCTATGGTTTATAAGTAGTTTGGTACATTGTAATAGAAGTCTCCGACCCGTGAACAGTAACGGGTCGGAACTTCAACTACATATTTTTATACTGATTTTCACTTTTTTCCTTGAAGAACAAAACTCACCCCCACCATGGTATTACATATATTTTTTCAACAGTGATGAAGATTAGGCAAAGACTATAGCTTCACTCTATCGGTGAGTGTCGCACCACCACCACAATTGCACCACCGCCACAAGATCGCACCACCACCGCCGACAATTCCCCCATCCACTCGCAACACCAACCACCTCTATGTTGAAGCCAAGGATGAAAATATCGCGAAATATCACGGATATATCGTAAATTTTGAGTATGCGATATGGATATTGGGGTACAATGTATTTTTTACAAAGTATCGTGGATATATCGCAAAATATCACAAAATATCGATATCGGTTCACTCGTAGTACAAAATTAATTGAAAATCGGGAAATATCGCAAAATATCGCACTACATAAAAAATCGATTTTTTTTCTTTTTTTATATTTTTATACAATTTTCAAATGATAATTTTTTTATAGTGATTGTATATTCTTTCATGGTTTTATTTTTATACATATATGGTGGAAACAGTGGTGGTGGAAATGGTGAAAATGATGATGGTGATGGAAATGGTGGAAATAATGATGATGATCATTTTTCAAACCAAATGAGTTCATTCACTTGTGAGGCTAATTTCACTCATGCAACACAAGATATGGACCATGGAAGTAGAGCAGGAGGTCCAGAGATAGGTGCTATTGGAAAGGAATACATAAGACGACATGCTTGGAATCAAGAACAAAGTTCAAGTGCTGATATTGAACCACTTTCAGTCGGTTTTGATTCAATAAATATGGGCACTGATCATAGTGATATGTCTCAAGATTCATATGCTTCTGACACACATTCGAGTTCACAATTTGGTTGGAATACTCAAAATGTGTTTCAGCTTCCATTTTCATATCAACAAAATCATTGGGTTAGTGCACACTATCCAATCTATGATGAAACAGTTGGAAGAGATATAGAAACATATGAATGACATGTGCATAACTATATGCAGGATTATTCTAATGCAATGAGTTGGTACCAATATTGTTTGGACAAAGATGGGATTCCATCTTCTATATTTGAACCCCATAGGTCATCATTTTGGTACTAAATGTATTGTATCATGTAATTCAAATCATCTTTTATTGTATTATGCATTATATTATTAATTAATTAATGTCAGACAATGATTATATAGTTCATTATCTATTTATTTGCTTTAAACATGTTAATTTTTTGTGATCTTAAATGAAACATATACATAATAACATGCTATAATAATCCTTAAAATTTCATATTATATTTCCAAAATTTTAATAAAATTTCAGTTTTTTTTTTTTTTTTTGCGATATCGATATATCCATCGATATTTCCGTAAATTTAAGGTTGCGATATTTTTATCCTTGGTTGAAGCTCGCCCGATCTACCGATCAACTCACCGGAAAATGCTTTCAATGCAAGTCAATTTATGCTCTTATGGATGTGGAATCGTCGAATTGGTTGTGCGAGGGTTTCTGAGCAGGATGCGATGGATTTCGATCGGCGGCTGAAACAGGGATTTTGCGATTCCGGAGATCTGGCTTCGGCTGGTGGTGAACCGAAGCGACGAACAAGGGTTTAAGCATGTGTGCTCGTCGGCGATGAGAAATGAGTAAAATGGGTTGGTCTTTAGGTGATAATGTATTGATTTTACTGTTGTAATCTTGAGAGGAAAGCGTAAAGCAAAAGTAAATGACACGGAGTTTGATGACCTAGTTCGTCACGAAGTGACTACGTCTGGGGGCGACCAAGCCAGGAGATATAATAATATGAACTGCCGTTTACAATCCTGTGAAGTGTAGAGTACATAATACAGGGAACGATACTATATATATACAATACCTAACCCTAAGTCTTGTGGGCCTAAAGCCCACTGGATATATCTAATATTATATCCACATAATATAATAATATATTTACATATATTATAACACTCCCCCTTGGATATAATATGACAAGGAAGAATGCAAGTGTTACTTAGTGGAGTGTTACAAATGGCCTCGAGGATACAATCATCAGGATTGTTTAACATTTGTTACTCCCCCTGAAGATAACAACCTTCCAAGTCGACACATCCCGATTCCATGTACGTACTTTTCAAAAGTCGAAGTGGGAAGGGATTTAGTGAACAAATCAGCTAGATTGTCACTTAAGCGTACTTGTTTTATCGTGATCTCACCACTCTTCTGGAGTTCGTGAGGATAAAAGAATTTTGGGGATATATGCTTCGTCAAGTTCCCTTTGACATAGCCGTTGCTCATTTGTGCAATACATGCAGCATTATCTTCGTAGATAATTGACGGGCTTAAGTCAATGGAAATGATACCACACGAATCGTGAATGTGTTTTACAAGGGACTTTAACCATACACATTCTCGTGCAGTTTCGTATAGAGCTATGATCTCTGAGTGGTTTGACGAAGTGGTCACCAAAGTTTGTTTGACTGATCTCCATGAAATGGCTGTTCCACCACAGAGGAAAACATAACCCGTTTGCGATTTCGCATTATGGGGATCAGATAGATAACCAGCATCAGCATAACCTATAAGCGTGTTGTCTTGGTTTCTTTGATAGAAAAGACTAAGATCTTGAGAACCTTGAAGATATCGTAAGATATGTTTCACACCATTCCAATGTCTCCTCGTAGGGGAGGCACTGAACCTTGCAAGTAGATTGACGGCAAAGGCAATATCGGGCATAGTGCAGTTTGCAAGATAGAGCAGTGCACCAATTGCACTTAGATATGGAACTTCAGGTCCCAATAGCTCTTCGGTATCTTCTTTAGGTCTAAATGGGTCCTTTTCCAAATCAAGGGAACGGACAGCCATTGGAGTGCTTAAAGGATGAGATTTATCCATGTGGAATCTCTTTAACACTTTCCTTAGGTAAGCTGATTGGTGTATCAGTATTCCTTTGGGGAAATGCTCGATTTGCAGACCGAGACAGAACTTGGTTTTACCCAAAGTTTTCATTTCAAATTCAGTTTTTAAGATTGAACTTGCTTCTTCAATCTCTTTTCTTGTTCCGATAATATTTTGATCATCCACATACACCGAGATGATGCAAAAACCATTAAGGGATTCTTAGTAAAGACACAAGGAAAAGTCTCGTTATTTACGTATTCCTTCTTCAGGAGGAATTCACTTAGTCGATTATACCACATATGACCTGACTGTTTTAAGCCATATAACGAGCGTTGCAACTTAATGCTGAACATACTACGATGTTCGTTATTCCTCATTTGGGGAATAGTTAATCCATCAGGGATTTTCATATAGATGTCAGAATCTAATGATCCGTATAAATATGCGGTAATTATGTCCATTAACTGCGTTTAACTGTCAGGGATATATGGCAGAACTTTATAATATTAACAACAGGAGAATTTGTTTGATCACATCAAACTCAATAATGGGTCACTGCGAAAAACCCTTAAGCTGTTAATCTCGCTTTGTATCTCTCAACTTCATTTTATTTCGTATTAATACCCATTTATATCCTTCAGGGATAAAATGTTTAGGGGGTACGTACGATAGAACAAAACAGTTTATTTTGCGAGTCTAGCTCTTCCATATTTGCTTCTTTCTATTGCATCTAATCAAGGTGCTTCGAGCACTGAATTTAGATACTGGTACCAGATTTTAGAAAGAACAACTATAGGTACGAATATGTTGTCGACAACAGTGATATATCTCCTGTATTTATTTATTTTAAAATTTATGTAAACCCGATCTTTATCATTTCCCAAAGATATGTATTGATCTGGGTGTTCCGCAATCCTAGTATTTTGATTGCTATGTGCACGTGCTTTTTACTAGGATTTCTCGTCTTCAGGACGAATCTCTTCAGGAGATTTCATGAGTGACTGAATATATTATTAGCATTAATATACCATGGTTTTGTGTAAGGAGGTTCATTACGCTTCTGGCGTATAGGGGCATCCTTAACTATTCACAGTCACTTCATTTATAATCAGTAATGCATTTGATAATGCATCTGGCAGATTACTTGCTGATTATTGCAAGTTTATTTTCTTTTGAACTTTTGGTTCAAGTTTTACTAGTGCGTGGGCCTAAGTATTGAAGATCTTTTGTGTTCCACGTAATTTCACGTCATTTATTAATTGTGGTATTTTTCTCTCCCCCTAAGGCCGGAAATAGATCTTCGTCGAATGTGCAGTCAGCGAAACGGGCTGTAAACTGATCCCCAGTTAAAGGCTCGAGGTATTTAAGTATTGTGAGAGATACAAAATTGATGTAAATACCGAGTTTCCTTTGTGGGCCCATAGATGTTCGCTTAGGTGGTGGTATTGGAACATACACTGCACAATCGAATGTTCGCAGATGGGAAATGTTAGGTTCATTTCCACGCACGAGTTGAATAGGGGAATATTCATGATATGCAGTTGGTCGGAATTGGATTAGTGATGATGCATATAAGATTGCATGCCCCCAACATGAAACAGGTAAGTTCATTTTTTGTAGTAGTGATCTAACGATTAATTTAAGACGTCTAATTAATGATTCAGCTAGACCATTTTGAGTATGAACATGGGGGACCGAATGCTCCACTTTGATTCCCAGTGCCATGCAAAAATCATCGAATGCCTTAGAGGTGAATTCACCGGCATTATCCATACGAATGGATTTAATAGGATGATATGGGAATTGAGATCTCAACAGGATGATCTGTGCAATAAGCTTTGCAAAAGCAGTATTGCGAGTGGATAGCATCGTTACATAAGTCCACCGAGTGGATGCATCTATTAGGACCATAAAATACTGAAATGGTCCAGATGCTGGATGTATTGGTCCACAAATATCTCCTTGAATCCGTTCAAGGAATTTAGGAGATTCAGTTCTTACTTTACTACTAGAAGGACGAATTATGAGCTTACCCTTTGTGCAAACATCACATATGTATTCATTAACAGAAGGGATTCTGTTGTGTGTTATGTTATGGCCAGATGAATTACATAGAATCCGACGCATCATGGATTGTTCTGGATGTTTTAACCGCTTATGCCATAGTTTGAAAGAATTTGGATCATTAAATTTTAGATTAAGGGCTATATGGAGATTTGAGGGTCTGATGTATGTGTAATACAGGCCAGACGAGAAAGATGGAAGTTTTTCGACGATGTGTTTACGACAATTTAAATAGTGAGTCATCAACAGATATTCACTATTGCCCTTCTGTCGAATATCTTTGAAACTGAGGAGGGTACGCTTTGATTGTGGAAACAGTAAAGCATTCTCGATTATTAATTCGGTACCCATAGGTAGAATGATCGAGGCTCTTCCGGAGCCAACGATTTGTATGTCGTCATCGGAAATAGTAGTGATACTTCCTTTCTTTTCAGTTAATGTTTGGAAAAATTGTCTATCTTTTAAGATAGTATGTGTAGTAGCACTATCTACTAAGCACAAAACATTAATCTCCATAAGCACACAAGTGTATGTTTAGATACATTTAGATATGAGGAATGCTAAGGAGAGCCAAGATTACAGACGCTGATTGATCAGCCGCACAAGGGATCACTTAGGTCCTACTTTATCAAAAACGTATTAAATTTTGTAGTCAATAGTCATATGTTCACCCAAGAGGTCATCCTTTGTCTATGACAAAGCCTGCTTTGGGCAGGTCGGTGTGGTGTGTTTCACCGTGATGAGCCTTCCCATTTTTATCTTTTAGCATACGTTGATACGCCTTCACCAAATGTTTTGGTGTACGACACGAGCGAGACCAATGGTCGTCGCATCCACACTTGTGACAGACTTGTTTGTTCTGTGCACATGAGCTCGATGGTTGATCTTGAGGTGCATTCTTTTCAGTTGCACTATATTGTGCATTGTTGCGACCTCGACCTCTTCCCCTACCACTGTCTCGACTTCGGGTTGATCCGCGTCCCCCACTCGCCTCATTTCCTTTTCCACGTTTACAGCCTCTAGAGTTCCTCCAAGTAGCATGTGCTTCAGGCATAGCTTGTGAGCCAACCGATCTAGTATTGTGATTTTTTCATCAACAATTGGTTGTGCTTTTCTGCAACTAGAAGTGCAGAAATAAGGTCGGAGTGTGTGTGATACTCTTTGGCCCTGTACTGCAGCTGGAGTACAAGATTAATAGCTTGGAAAGTGGAAAGAGTTTTTCAATTAACTGATTAACAATTATTGTTTGTTTACACAGCTTAAGCTGAGAAACTATGCGATGTAGGGCGGAGTTGTACTCCGTTACAGACTTAAAGTTTTGGAAACGAAGTGTTATCCATTCATGTCTGGTTTCGGGGAGGATCACATCGTGTTGTTGTTGGAATTGATCCTGGAGGCATTTCCACAACGTCGATGGATCTTTTTTAGTGAGGCATTCGTTCTTAAGATCTTTGTGAAGATGATGTCTTAAGAAGATTAGAGCTTGTGCCATTTGGGCAGTTGTGGATTTAGATGGTTGTCTAGTTGTGTCGGTAAAGTCTTTAGAGACAAAGTGGATTTCAACGTTGAGAGCCCATGTCAAATAGTTATGGCAATCAAGTGCCAATTAATCGAATTCACATTTAGTGATGTTTGACATGTTTTTGGTACAAAAATTAATAAATGGAAATTTATTAAAATTATTTGTTTGTAGCATTTAATAATTAAGGCTCAATCATAAAAATGCTAAGACAAAAATTAATAATTAATTATAGGGGGGTCTAAATATTTTTGGGTGTATGACTTTTATGGGACATTTATTAATGGGACTTTGGGCCCAAAAATAATTGTTAGGATCCAAATTAATTAGGATCAACTAAATAAAATGCCCAATCAATTAAAAAATGGCCCAAGTAATTTATTTATTAATACTGGTTTGGCCCATTTAAGGAAAACAGGCCCAGTTTATGGAGGCCCAAAACAGAATAAGTTCTTGCAATTAAAAAAACGGCCCAACTCACATAAAAGGCCCAATACTAAAAACATTCAGTAGGGTTTCAGATTTTTGTTTCACAAAATACGGAGAAAGGGTCAACTCCTCAACGGATTCTCGCGAAAAATCCGCCGTCGTGGGTCGCAGTTCGTCGCGTCGTGGCACTCGCACAGTGCCGTTCATGGCCGGCATGGGTGCGGGCGTGCAATCGCCGCCGTGCCCATCAGGCATTGCACCGGAGGCACCGGGAATCGCACAGCCACAGCTCGTGTATCTGCCGCTCGGCCGGCGCACGCAGGTGGTCAGCCGTTCGTCGGCATCCACACGTCGTCGTCGTGCGGATTTACCATCGCGAGGAGGGGGCGTCGCGGCGGGTCAGGGAGCGCCGCCGCACTGGACGTCGTCGTGATTCAGTTCACGCGGTTGCCGTCATCGAGGCGTCGCCGCTGTGCGCGGAGCCACTTCAGGGGCTCGTCGCGGTGGTGGGGTGCCGTCTCGCGGATATGGCGTCGTGAATCAGAGGAGCGCCACCGTGTCGGTGCCGACATAGTGGGGTCGCCGGCGCGCTGAACAGACCGTCATAGCGGCTGCCGTCATCGCGTGCCCGGCGTCAAATGCACCGTTCGTCGTCAAGGCCTCTCCAGGGCCGACGGCGTGGCGGGGACAGGTAGGTATCCAATTTGATTTGGGTTTTTCTCGATTCGTTTTGGAAAACGAATTTGGTTTCAGAAAAACATATGAACATTTGGTTTCTGAAATATCGATTTGTTTTGAAAAAGGATTTCAAAAAACAGATTTTTGGGTTTATTATTGATACCCGATTTGATGTTGAAAACAGTTTTAATCGGAACAGGGGTTTCCGATTGATCAGTGTTTTGATAGGAGGTTTTGTTATGCAGATAGAACTTATCAAAAACATATAAGCATATGATCCATATATCAGCATTTAAAAAGAATCATACATACCATAGGCTCCAAATCATAACAGAGATTAATAGCATAGGCCATAGATGTATCATATAAACAGATATGCATGTTCGGATCAGCATAGGTATAGGTTTGCAGGTGTAATAAGCATATGATTTGGGTATGAATTAATACATATCATTGCATACGGTGTATATCTTCCATCAATAGCGTAAGAACAGAGCATACACGCAGATACTCAAAACATATGATTGCATATTAATAATCCTCGAGCAGATTATATATATAAACAAAATTAATCCTTGAACTGATTATATAACAAGCAAAAACAGTATAATCAAGGAAACATATAATCTGCATAAAACCTAAGGATGGAATTCTCGCACAATCTGCAGAACATGATATTAATAAAAATTTCAGATTAAATATTAAATCACGAAACTTACGGTTTCAGCAATTTATAAAATTAATCTCGAATTGATTTGATCCCGAAAACAGCTGGAGCAATCCTCTCGTAAATTCTTAATGCTCGTAGAGACTCGTGCTGATAACGTGTTGTAATCTTGAGAGGAAAGCGTAAAGCAAAAGTAAATGACACGGAGTTTGATGACCCAGTTCGTCACAGAGTGACTACGTCTGGGGGCGACCAAGCCAGGAGATATAATAATATGAACTGCCGTTTACAATACTGTGAAGTGTAGAGTACATAATACAGGGAACAATATTATATATATACAATACCTAACCCTAAGTCTTGTGGGCCTAAAGCCCACTGGATATATCTAATATTATATCCACACAATATAATAATATATTTACATATATTATAACATTTACATCCTGCTGAGGTGTTCAAGAGATGAGTTTTGTGGGAGTACATGTGTTCAAAAGATGGGTTTTGTAGAGTACAGGTGTTGAAGAGATGGTTTGTGTAGATTGCATTTGATGATATTTCCATTTCATTTTCTTTTAGTTTTTGTCTTTGTTAGTTGGGGTGGGTGTAGGGGAGTATTGTTGTATTACAAATTTGGTTTATAAATCGAATTTTTTGAAGTTGATTATGATAAGAAGGTGTTCAATGATATGTCCGAGAATAATGTGTGTATATAAATATGTGAACATGTATGTGAAAAGAAGTGTTAATAATTGAAAATATTTTTTGCTCAAATATTAAAATATATATTTTTTATCAAACACCAATAAAAAACTATATTATTAAAAATAAATATTAAATCATATCAATTACATCCCATCAAATAAGAATTAAAAAATAATCAAATACAATAATTTAATACAAAATTTTATTTAATAATTAAAATTTTGCCACTAAATATTAATTTTTTATTGGGAGTGTAGGTTGGAAATCGGAATAGCTGACATTTTTTCTTTTGCAGTTGAAAGGCATTAATTCGAAAAATTACAAATAATACAACATTTAATGGCATGGACTGAGTATTAATCCCTCTGTCCCACAGGAATTTGCACACTTTTCTTATTGGGACGTCCCACACAAATTTGCACACTACCAAAAAAGGAAACATTGATTTACGTGCACACTCACAAACCTTTACACATATTTACCCATATGCCATTATTTTATATATAAAATAATTTTTCTAAAAAAATGTGCCGTCCCGTAGGGTGCAAATTCCTACGGGACGGAGTACAACTTTTAATTAGGCAGGTAGAAGAAAATTACCCAAAATTAATCACGTGGCGGGTTTTTATTGGTCAGGATACGTGGCGGAGCCTGAGAGATTAACTTGGCAAGGTCAAGAGAACCACCGTGTTTATATTATTTACTTTTTTATTTTATTTTTAGGGAATTATTTTTTGAAACTACTAGATTGTTCTATGATGTTCCGAAAGCTTACTATAATCTGATGTTAATTGCATAGTGTTAATTGGTTGTAATTTGACAAAGTGTTAACATAAAAAATAGGCCTAATTGCATTTACACAATCAAACTAATAAAATTATATTTAAATAAAATAAATTTTAAATGACATAATTGATTTAAATTTTACCATTTTGAGTTGATATCTAAACTAATTTAAATCCATTGATTTTAATAAAATATTTAAATAAATAGAGTGAATTTAAAATACGTAATATCACATTATGCGCGCAATCTTAATGATTTTACATTTAAATCAATAAATTATATTTGTTGTATCGACATATTATCAAATTTTAAATTTCAATTGGAGTGATATTAGGAAGAGATATGATAAAAATGTACTTCTTCAAGGTTAATCTGATACACTATTTTTTTTTAAATCAATTGATTATAAATTAAATTTAAGTGATTTATATACAAAAAATAATAGTAAGTTTTACATATATTAATATAAATAATAAAATTTAATGATTTAAATGTAAAATTGACGATAGTATAGTGAATTTAGCGTGATTAACCTAAAAAAAGATCATCAAATAAAATATAAATCCCTAGAGGAGAGGAAATTATCGAAAGATATATGACTTGGCCTCCTAAATAAATGTATAAATATATTATTTATAATATATGTATAATATTATATATTAAGAAACTGACGTGTGCTAAAAGAAATAGGAATTTCCTGGAAGTTACCAGTACCACACACTCCCTCTCTCCTTATATATATACACACACATTCTCTAATCTTTGCGTATGCATTTAACCTAACTGTTTGTTTTCCAAATCGAAAAAGGACGACGCTCTCTGCAAAATCGAAAGTGAGACCTATGGATTCTTTTGCTTCTTTCTTCGATCCGCAATCCGCCTCAAGGAGTCGATGGAGCTATGAGTCGCTCAAGAATTTTCGACAGATCTCCCCTGTTGTTCAAACTCATCTTAAAAAGGCAGGTTTTTTGTGTTCTCATCGGTTATTTTGTTTTTCTTTCGAATCATCTCCCAATAGGATTACCCAGTTTTAGCGTGTGCTTGTGTTTGAATGGGGAAAAACTAATTGGAATTTGTGTTAATCGTTGTTCCAATTTGGACCCTTGATTCGTAAGAATACCTAGTATGAAGTCAAAATTCGGCTCGTTTCTGTGGTTAATGTGTTAGCAGGATTTGTTATACCCGCTCATCCTTTTGAATTTTTCATGGTGTTCCGTGTTTGAGAATAATTTGGAGTGCAATTTACAATTTCGCTGTTAACGTTTTACTATTACACATTTCTAAAAATATTTCGCTGTTGATTTGATGGGCACAGGACAGAATATGGTGGATCGTTTTACATGTCACAGTTTCCGAGTTTCCCCTCTTTTTATCCATATTTTGACATTTGTTTTTTTCTTACTTTTTTATGTTATTGGGGGGTCTGATTATCATTTCTAAATTATATTTCTTCCGTTCAATTTTTTGGATTGTGGAACAAACATATTCGGATGGATAATTACGATATCTTGATTTAGTATGTTAACCTGTATTGACACAAGTATATCTTGCCCTGCTTAATTGCAGGTTTATCTTGCTCTATGTTGCGCGCTTGTGGCGTCAGCATTTGGAGCCTATCTCCACATTCTTATGAATATTGGTGGATTTCTCACCACTCTTGGATGCATGGGTTGCATCATATGGCTACTTTCTACCCCATCTTATCAAGAGGTATTTTTCGAAGTCTTGTGTATTCCTTCTATATTTGCATAGCTGCTTCTACTTTCATTTTTACCCTCTCAAATCTTTTTCTAAAGGGTATTTTTTCCCTTTCCTTGATAATAACAGCAAAAGAAGGTAGCACTGCTAATGGCAGCAGGACTTTTTGAAGGAGCATCTATCGGCCCTTTGATCGAATTGGCCATTGACTTTGATTCGAGGTATATTTCTTCTTAAAACCAAGTCCATTGGGAGTTTGAAATCATTATATTTATGTTCACCTCATCTTTTATCTGTTTTACTGGGTTCAGTTTATGATCCTAGGTATTGTCATACTTAGTTTTGAAGACTTTTCTGCTTTATGTGACGGTACTTTGGTATATCGAAATCTTCAGAACCTATTATATATGAGCTGCCATCGTATCAGTTAGCCAATTTTTTTGAAAATGCTTTACTGTCTATGTTATTCTCTTCACTTTGAATGATTGAAGAGTGGGCATTTCCCAGAGTATTGCATGTTTCTATAAGAGAATCGGAGTCCACAAGTGGCTGTATCTGTTAAGTGTTGGAGGATAGTATCTTTCTTATATATAAATTTGGCTGTGATAATTTAGCAGATTGAGTTTTGTTGCTTCACCTTATGTCAGGCGAAGTCTCTATGTTAGAATTTGATCTCTCTTCTCCAATGAGTAGATGTTGATACATTGCTTATTGTAAGCCTATTTTCCTTGTATTGGCTTAGTAATTGTATACAATTAGCCTTATCTAGTGTATTTCTGCCTAGCAGCATCCTGGTCAGTGCTTTTGTTGGTTGTGCTGTGGCCTTCGGTTGTTTCTCTG
Organism: Prunella vulgaris; assembly: GCA_026898435.1. Taxonomy (NCBI): domain Eukaryota; kingdom Viridiplantae; phylum Streptophyta; class Magnoliopsida; order Lamiales; family Lamiaceae; genus Prunella; species Prunella vulgaris. Next base: position 1,091,994 of record JAPKLY010000009.1, on the reverse strand, counting down.
GAGCTGCCATGTTAGCTAGGCGCAGAGAGTACCTGTACCTTGGTGGTCTGCTTTCTTCTGGTCTCTCCATCCTGTTCTGGTTGCACTTCGCTTCCTCGATTTTTGGTGGTTCCATAGCTCTATTCAAATTTGAGGTATGTGGGCAAATATCTAAGTAAAACCTGTAGAAATGTGAGGTTGGACTTGTTCTTCCACAGTTGTATTTGAAATGTGAGCTTTTGGTTTACTTAACCATTTTTTGCTCTTCCGCAGTTGTATTTTGGACTCTTGGTGTTTGTGGGCTACATAGTAGTTGATACACAGGATATCATAGAGAAAGCTCATCTTGGAGATCTTGATTATGTGAACCATGCTCTTACCTTGTTCACTGATTTTGTTGCAATCTTTGTCAGACTTCTCATCATCATGGTGAGTGAACTCTTTCTGAAAATAATTTACCATATTTTAAACACATATTTGGTTAGTTTCTTTGTTTCATTTGCTTAACACATGAGAAATACTACTCTGCAGTTGAAGAACTCAACAGAGAAGGAAGAGAAGAAGAAGAAGAGGAGGAACTGAGTTGGGTCTCTCTCCACATTAGAATTGTTTAAAGGCTTAAAGCTAAAATGAAGTCTGGTGGAAAATAATTTGTATGTAGAGACAACTTTATTCGCTTTGCCATATGTTTTTAGCGTTTGGGGTGTTAGGGTTATGACTTGGTAAAACGTTAATACTCTTGAGGATTTGACTGCTATTAATCAAAATGTCCGTAGTTTGTTCCTAGTAGACGCTATGCGTTTGATGAAATATTTGTGTGCAGTATAATGTCATAACGTGTGTATATAATTTTGTTAGCTTTCGTCTTCCTTTTCTATTTTACCTTGTTCCATCATTGATTTGAATTCTTGTTTATACGATCTTCTCACTATGTGAATTTCATTTTTTCCTTACCTTGTTCGATCATTGATTTGAATTCTTGTTTATACATCGTCTCAGTTCTCACTATGTCAATTTCATTTTTTCCTTTTGGACATAAACTTCATGCTGAAATCCTCAAAAATCAAATATTTATTTTAGATTACTGAGTAATTTAGACTATCATCTAAAGATCAAAACTGTTTGATTCTTCAACTCATACTGAATGGGAATCTGCAAACGAAGTTGTGGTGATTCCGCTTTAAGTGAAGGTGGCAAAAAAAAGACTATTCTTCGGACTTCTCAAAACAGAGCAAACAGAAGAAATTTTTCTATGGATACACTGCAAAATTATTCAGTCAAATTCTGGACAATCTGTAAGAGTGCTGAGTAGGTACCAAACACCGATGACACCGTGCCTACTCCGATGACCAACACGCATAGCGAACACTGTAAAGACGTGGAGAATAAAGAAGAAAGGTAAGGGATGAACATTTTTAGGCGACATTGCACGTAGAGGAAGTGACGGAAGTTACCTGAAGTGCGGTAATTTTACCCCTTAAGATGCTCAGGTAGCACGCGCACGGCAAGATCAAGGTCTGCGGGAATTGAGTTTCGTTAGACGTGAGAAACAGCAGCGGAAGGTGAAGAAAGTACTTACTACTAGCATGGTGAATAAAGAGCCAATCAAGGACATCACGAGGCCTGCGTTACAGAAAAAGGGATTGTAAGATGGAGAAGCAAGTGAGAAGAAGATAGCAGCGTGGGGGAAGGCGTAAGAAGTTACCGAAGAAGGGGATGCTAAGACCGACGAACAGAGTAGATATGACTAGCGCTGTTCGTATGAGGATGGAGTACATGTATGATTTCACGTGGCTGGATGGTATCAGTTCTTCCAGACTCATTGCCACCGGAGACATAGTTAACGCATACGTGTTCATAGTTAAGGAACGAACCGTGCGTTTCTTGGAATGAAAGCCACAAGATAGAAACACACCAGACAGAGAGATTCAGAACTCTCAACTCTCATATTAAAGACTGTACTTTTGCTTTTAGATTGATATAAGTTGAAGGAAAATGCAGCATGTTTTGACTGAAACAGACTGAATCAGAGAAAGGATATTTTGTAAATGGATTGACGACCTGCAAAAGAACAATCAAGATATTACCATAAACTAACATCTTTCATTCCAAAAATTATTTAACTGAATTCTACATACCGTAGTCCAGACAGCCACTTTTGACGCGACCAATTCTTTGGGTAGGTTGAGTGTGAACTGCGATTGTGTCGTTTCTCCAAACATCATGTATCCCATAACAGCAACGGATGCATACAAGACCGTGCAAATCGCGAAGCTGCATTGTTTAAACGACCTCAAAAGTGATAGGAAGAGAGATATACAACCAAAAAGACTTAGTTTCTGGGTAATAAAAATCTAGGCTTGCCTCATTAGGAGCACAGAAGGGTACTTATTAGGTTTCTCCAATGATGTATAAATATTCGGGAAAACAGCATGTCCCGAGTAGCAATACCCGTACAGACCAACAGCGACTGGCAGAGAAGAAAGGTTCAGAACTGTCCCTTTAGGCTGAAAGCCCACATTATCAACTAATCCTACCCAGAACAACGAAGCTACGACCAAGATTGATGCAACGACTCCACCAGCTGACAGATAATGTCAAAGGAACGCGTTGATTAGAATGTGTGTTCAAATATACGAATCGTTGAAAGTAGTCATGATGCTAACCAGAGATGTAGCTGAGAACACTCATGTTGCGTAACCAGACCGTTGGAAGGACAGCTAGTGCGGTCATCACCGCGAAAAGATGGTGAGAATCCAGTTCGATCATCCCCAAGTTGAGATGAGCATTTGGATATAAAGACGACAAATTATCACTCTCCAAAATAATGTATTCAACACAACAAGCCTGTGAATAGATATTAATGCGAAGTGTGACTTCGATGGTCTAAAACAAATTATTGAGTCTAACTTGATTTACTTACATACAACTCGAAGTACAAAATTATCTGCAGAAGAAACACCAATAGAACAAAGAATCAATATCTGCAATAAACACAAAACATTTTTCTCTTCTTTTGAGCTCAAATCGAATAAAGGGATTCAGAAATACCGATATGGCAACACGTCCATAAGTACCAAACGCAGCCTGGCCGATGTCAGGGTACGTTTCAAGCCCCGGTTGGCTGTCCAAACAGGAGCGTAAAAGGATCCCAGTGTAATAAGAAAGTACGGCAAATATCAACAGTACAGAAATCCCAAGCCACCCTCCTTGTTTGACAGCATAGGGAGTCGAAAGGATTCCTACTCCACATAGCACATTCATCCCTACATTAAGTAACAAGATCTTGAGTCCTCATAACAGAAGGAACACAAAGTAAGTCCAAAGGACTTTCCTTTTGAGCTGTTTTTTTTTCTCCTTCAACAAAATGATGGTTCATCATTGATAAAGAAACTACCGTTCATCACTGCTTGGCCAAATGAACTACGACGAGAAATTGGGTATCCATGCGCGTCTGATGCTTTACCATCAGGTGTAATTTTCTTCAGACTAGGCTTCCTAGGTGGAAGCAGAGAATGTGAGCTTCTTCTTTCTTTAGGTTTCTCATTTTCTGGAGCCGGTATGAGAGGCTTACTCAGAGACGGTAATATCTCAGGAGTGTGTCTCCTAGTAAGAGGTGAAGAAAGAAACGGGCTGCCTAAGCGTGACAATGTTGGTGTCCCCAGAAAGTTAAGACTTGGAGAGGGGACACTGCTGTATAGATCAACGGATTGCCTGCAGTCACAAGTTTTTGCGACAGATTTAGTCTTTTGAAGTAATGCAGAAATGAGCAATATATGTATAACAAATGCTTAATACTAAGGCTGCAAACTTCAGACAAAAACAGCTCCCAGTCTTAAGGTCAGTGGAGACAATATTCAATTCAAAATTCTTAGGCTAGCAAGAAATGCTACCAAAACAGAATCAAGAAATGATCAAATCCAATAAACACGCGACATTTCCTTGCTCTCCCACTCACCACAAACACACATATGTAAGAACAGAAAGTAACCTGTAACTTTGAGGCCAAGAGGGGGTGATAGAATTCGGCTTGATTCGACGACCACCCTCGTTTTCACTGTCACTATCTTCTTCATAGTTTGAAGAATCGGATCCATTCCCAGCTTCATTATCTTCAGCCTTATCGTACACATCGTCTTCCTCACTCTCTATGTAGAACCTCTCATCAGAAACGGAGTTCTTCATTGTGCCTCTCAATCCCTCACTTGAAACCTTAAAATCGAAATCAAGACAGGACCATGTATTTAAATACTGACAGTAGATCTAAAGACCAAGAATTCTGATCAAATTGTTGTGGGACTGAATGTCCCACCACACATATATGATATATGTAACCTGATAATGCATGTGAATGTATACATGTGCAATTATGCACAAGATAACATTAAAATACTTTGCAGAAACAATAAAAAGTTCAATTGTTTACAAGACTTTCATCTATGAATAACCATGTAATTAAATAAATGCTCATAAAACAAGATATGATTGATCAACTCAAACCATCAACTAATAAAGATCACGAACTGAAGCTTTTCTTGAAATTCAAGATTTACATAACTTTAAGACATGCACTCCACATGAGAGAGAGAGAGAGAGAGAGAGAGAGAGAGAGAGAGAGAGAGAGCATATACCTTTACAAAGATTTGCAAGAACTGGAATTGTGATGGGCTTGTTTTATGGGAATCTGCCCAAAAAAGGCCTCGGATCTGTTGTTCTTTGCTAAATGTGTGAGAGAAACAGAGATTTATTTATACATCTTCAAAAGATTCAACCCCCCACAAAAATAAAAAAATCCATTTGCTCAGCTCATTATATAACTCAACCAATTACAAAACACACTCACGCAACACCACTGTCTTCACTCGTCTCATATCATATGCTGTCGCTTCGACGCAAACTTTGCCATTAGTTAAAAGCAGCAGTATTTATTTATTAAGACGATTTTATTGGAGAGAATATCGCACACCAGTGTCTATAAACGACAATTACTCGACCAATATGATTCGATTTAACATATTTTTTTTAAGTGTTTATTCTGAATTTTTTTTTAAAAAATATTGAAAAATGAAAAGTATGGAATGAATCTCGCAAGAATTATGGGCTAAATGCCCACAAAATTTTCTGTTTTTATTTGACAGTATGTATTATCAGTAATAATTTTATATATTGAGTATATCATATGATGTACCATTAATAAGAAAAAATGTGCTCGCCGGCCCGAAAAGCTCGATTTTAAGAATAGGACGGACCACCAAAATATAGTTTTGAAAAGAATCGAACCTATTTGGTCTAGCCGGTTGGCCGGACGGACCATTTGGGCCCGAACCGGGGTTGGAACACAAAGTATGGGCCGGCCCGGTATGATTTTTTTTAATTTTTTTTAATATTTTTTATATGATACTAATTCTCTTATAAATTTTTTCGATGTTCTTATAATTTATACATTTTTTTTTAATTTTATATTCTTTTGAATACTTTCATGAGGGGTGTTTTGTTTCATAGATTAGGGTGGATTAAGTTTCTAATTCTAAATAAAATTATGTTTGGTTTTTAGGATTTGAGCCCAAGATTAAATCCTAGACCGAATTCAACCTAATCCTATAACAAAGGGATAACTTGATCCCAACTATTATATCGGATTAATTTTAAGAAAACAATCATAAATACCATACACATACTATTTTAAAATTAGGATTGCAATCAATATAATCCATTGAAATTCTATCCTACTCAATCTATCTCATCTAGAAAACCAAACGTCTCCTAAGTATTTTAATTGTATAAATATGGTTAAGAAATATTTATTGAAATTTTCTCAAAATATATTTTTAATTAAAAATATTATCTCAATAAATAAATAAATTAATTAACTTGTAATATTAAAAATATGTATTAGATAAGACTGACAATATTTTATTCAGAATCTTGAAAAATGTTACTTTATTTAATTAGAAGTTCTTTTGTTTATTAGTATTAATTATAATTCAAACTTATTAGAGAGATGTTAAATTAGTTGTTAATTTTTTTTATTTTTTTTTATGAATTTGTGTTTATAAAGGATTGTTAGAAAATTGTTGTTTAAAATTACCAATTAATAAGATATATATAGAAAATTAAATGTAATGGTGATAAATTAAAAATTAAAAAAAAATCGGGCCGGTTTGGCCCGGTGGCCCGTTTTGGGCTAGGACAGACTTGAAAATAAGTGGCCCGACGAGAACTGGGCCGGGTCCGGCTCGAAAAAACACAATGGTCCGATTGGTCGGTATCGACACGGCCCGACCCATTTGACAACTTCTCATATACAACACCCTTCCATTTCTCATAATTATTTTTTCCAATAATTTAATATAATACTCCCTTTGTAGAGAAATTTGCAGATTTTCCTTTTTTAGACGTCCCACAAGAACTTGCAAATTCAAAAAAAGAAATTCTTTCATAAATTCTACCCTTATAATATTTACATATTTACACAAAATGTCATTATTTTTTCATTTTTTGGACTCATATTACACTCAATCCAACTAATTTTTTTTACTTTATAAATGATATTTTACCAAATTATTCTCAAAATACTATTTTTTTATTTTATTTCATTTTCTCTTAATATGTGTAATTCTCATTTTTTGCAAATTGCTATGGGAGGGAGGGATTACTAATCATACACTCACTCCATCAGAACTCATTAACTTACTTTTTCATTTTCATCTGTGTCATAAAAATAAAACAACATTAAATATGTACTACTATTTCCATTTGTTAATGTAAGTGAGGTCATTTTCCTTTTACAAATTACAATTATAAATTTACAACCGCATTATTTTGCAGTTTTCACACAATAAATTTAAGTTTATTTTACATTCACATACTTTTTTTTTGAATCCAAGTAAAATTGGATGGATATATTTTTTCTATTTCTAATTAAGCAAGTAAAAAAATTAATAAGATATGATTAAGCTATAATTGGAAAAAAAATTGTGCATTAAGCGCACCGTGCAACTCAAGTATATTTTTAAAAAATTATACTTATTAATACTGAAAAGTTACACATGTTATTACTGAAAATTCACTTTTCAAAAATATATTTTTTAATAATAGCATGTGTGATTTTTCAGTATTAATTGATGCAACTGTTTCAAAATACACTTGAATTGCATGGTGCACTTAATACACTCAAAGGCTAAAGCCTTTAGTAGATGAATTTAACCTATATATATATATATATATATATATAATAGTTTAAAATGTTAATATAAAGAATGATCTGTCGCTTTAGTTAATATTATATAAATAACAAAAAACCATTGTTGGTAGGTCTATGAATTATAATTAATGGAGGCTTTGTAATCACCATAACAAGATGTTTATTTGACTAATTGGCCATTCATGCCTTCAAAATACTATTTTTGATATCACTGTTTCAATGGCCATTATGTTAGTATATCCTCGATAATAAAATTAAAAAATAATAATATAAATTGTGATCATAAATCTGAGGTGATTGGAGAGTATTTAATTAATTTCTATTGCTGTTATTACTATTATTAAAAAAGTTAAATTTATAGAGTAATACCACGATGCTTCAATTTGCACTTAATTTCTACATGTGAATTTTCAATTAAAGTTGACCGTAAAAGTTATACTTCCCCCGTCCTAAAACTACTTTCACACTTTTTTTATTTGAACGTCTCAACTCTTCTTTCACACACCTAAAAAAGAAACTTTTTTCACTCACAAAAGTCAATAAAATACATTTTTTCTTATTTTAACACTCACATATTTATTTTTTCTTGGTTCACGTATCCAGGACTACTATAAAAGTAGTTCCGTGATGGAGGGAGTATGATTTATAGTCTTCAATTTTATTTTATTGGTCGTATGACCTATTAAAATTGTGTTATATTTTGCATTAGGTTTATATAGAGTTGTAAAAAATTAATTATATTCAAAGACACACTAGTAGTACTTTCAAACCTTTTGCATATTTAAATAAAAAAATTGACATATTAAATCATATTACACAAATTATTGAACAATTAATTAGAGTTATTTACAATTTTACACAATTATAGTTGAACAATCAGAACTCTTAATATCCTCAACTTTCAATGTCAACAATTTTATTTTTTAAACACGAAATTTTTTATGAACAAGTTTTAGCGTGAAATTAATATCATTATATGTATTTATTGATACTATTAAACTTATAATTACGATATAAAATACTTTAGTATAGTGAATATATATATTATAATATAAATTTTATATTATTAACAAAATTCAAATGAGACATACTCTCCTCTAAATATACACTTGAATAGTAACTTTTTTCTTTCTGGTCCGTGGGCCCACTCATAAACTTGAGAATATTCTAGTGGGCCGTGGGCCGTGACTGCTCTCAGAGTCCATACTACATATCATTAAAAATGGATTAATAATTCGTAATACTGTGATAATAATTACTTTAAAGAAAAAAAAAAAGAGGCATGTGGGATCTATTGGAAACAGCTAGAATTGTGGGCAGCATTACTTTTTGGCAAGGATAAAAATATCGGTATCGACGGAAATATCGGTACCCTGAATTTATGGATATATCGGTGGAAATATCGATATCGAATATCGATATCGGTAAAAAATAGAAAATTCACGGAAATTTCATTAAAATGATGGAAATTTAACATGAAATTTTAGACAATATTATTACTAGTCCTAATACATTAATTGAACTTAAAATCTCAATAAAATGAGAATCTTACAACAAACATATCAAGAAAACATACGTAAGACATATAAAACGATACAACAATTGTTCATAATTATTGAATATTACACAACTAATACCAAAATGATGTCCTATGAGCCTCAAATGTAAAAGAAGAAAGACCATCTTGGTCTAAGCAATAATGGTACCAACTCATCAAATTAGAGAAATTCTTGAAGCAAATGACCCGAGAATTGAGAATTAAAAAAAAAAAAAATCCCGAAATTTTGACCGATAAATTACCGAAATTTCCACGATATTTCTCGATAATCTGCACATTTTGAATTACCCTGAACCGATATCGAAATTTCCGAAATTTGACCGAAATTTTGAAAAATAATCGTTCAAGTGAATTTCCATATCGGTACCCTCAAATTTCCGAAATTTCGCGAAATTTCAATCCTTGCTTTTTGGGAAGTCATTTTTGGTTATCTGAATAAAGTTAAAATCTTTAATAAAATATAATTTTGTAAGAATTAAAAAAATGCACTAAGTTTGACTACAGTCGAGATTAGTGATTACTAATTATCTAATATTTCTTTTTTTGTACTTTTACATATTGAGTGATGTAACTTTGTTTTATTACAATTTTATAATCTGATTATTCGTTAAAAGATAAGCAACTTGATTTGATGCACATGAGTTATGGACAAAAGATTTTACTCCCACCCTAATCAATTTGCACACTTTCTATTTTGGGTTGTCCCAAATAAATTTGAACACTACTTAAAAAGGAAACATCGATTTGTGTGCACACTCACAAAACTTTCCACACATTTACCATATACCACTACTTTATTTAAAAAATACATTTTTCTAAAACCACGTGCCATCTCAGGGGTGCAAATACCCTGAGACGGAGGGAGTAACATTTTCTAGTTCCCACTTCGGAAGCTAATTCTTGTAAGATTCTTTACGTATTGATTTAAAAAACTAGTTATATTTACAAATTGATTCACAATTTTTGTACAAAAGTATAATTTTTTTCCGAACAAAAGCATATTTATAAAAAGTAGCTATATTTTTTATTTTTTTTATTTCCCTTCTTATAAATATATATATCTAATAATTATTTTTAAAATTTCATTGTAATAATTACTCCCTTCGTCCCGAATCTATCTTCATGTTTATATTTGACACACATATTAAAATTATTATTTTATTAATTTTATCATATTAAAATAAATTATTGTATTTTATAGTGCACTAAATAAGTATGATATGAATATTATATTATACATACACGATAAGAAGCCATACAATTTCGATGGGAATAATTGAACAATTATAATTATGAACATGTAAAAGTTTTGTTTGGTCAATTCTCCCTCAAAACTTGGAATTTGATTAATTATATGCATTTGATGTAATAATTTATGTTATAAGTGAACATAATTCGTCTTGATTAACTTAAATAAAATGCGGGGTACAATTATGCCAATTTTTAAGATTATAATTAATTAGTTGGTTGAACTTTAAAATTTTACCTTGGAATTTTTTTGTTTTATATAATTTCACCCCCTTAAATTTAACAAACATAATATTATAAGATAATGTACATATAGATTTAAGAAAATCATTATATTTACAAATAGGTTCAAAATATTTGTACAGAAACATTTTTTTTTTTGTATAGAAGTACTTTTTTTTTTCTGTACAACACTTATTTATAAATATATTGACCTTTTTGAACCTGTTGCTATTATAATACAACGACTATTATTTTTTAACTGAAATTTTAAATTCGTCACATGAATATCACAATTTTGTATCAAGTAAGTTTTCCAAAAAATAACAAATGGCATGATATGCCAACTTGTGGATAGAGGTTATCCAGCAACTACAATCATGAAATTCATTAAACTTCGTCAATTCTCCACGTCTCAACAACTTTAAATGTTATCATTGTTAAATTGACGTTTAATTTATGGGAAAATTACAAAATAATTTACAAAATTGACATAAATTACAAATAGGTTTCTGTGTAGAAAAAAATATGCTTTTGTGTAAAAAAATATTATACTTTTGTACAGAAATTGTGAACCAATTTATAAATATAGCTATTTTTTTGAATCAATATGTAAGTCACCTTTAATTTATTATCTAATAATTAGGTGAGCTAACTCATCTGGTCACCGGGCTCCTCACAGTCACTTGAGTGAATGACCCGAGTTCGATTTTCTCTAGGAACGAATAGGAGGAAGATATAAAGTTGGCTTGGAGATATTTTTAGAGTGTTTGGAGACTTGATGAATTAACTTCAAACTACTAATAACTAATATTTACCGATAAAAAAACCATCTATACTCTTCAACTCATGAATGATGTGAAAGTTTGAATGAAATAACACGAGAACGATCATTCTTATAATTGATATTAATAAAAAATACAATGCAATTATTAATATTTAGTAATACTATTATTATTATTATTACTAGTATTATTATTATTGATATTGTTATTATATGTATTATTAATAATATATTATTGATAGATTTTTTTTGAAGATCTATTATTATTAATATATTTGATCATTATTGATTATATTGTTTTTATATTATAGAAAAATAATTTTATATTGTTGAAAGTTAGTATATATATATTATTTCTTTATTTTATTTTTAATAGTTTTAGAAAATAATAATATTTATTAAATATATTATACTATTATTTATATTATTAAAATATATTATATTATTTACAATATTGAAATTATTATATTATTACTATAAATAAAAAAATTAATTTCTCAAAGAATTGAATAGCTAATACCACAGTATTTAAAAGAAATGACCATTTTTTAATTTTAGAAATCATAATTCTCTATGGATTTATGATTCCAATTAAACAATTATATTAATCATAAGAATAAAAACAAATTAATAAAGATGATTATATTCTTAAGTTATTTGGGCTCTTAGTAAAATAATTCATGGGTGACTTACATATAGGTTCAAAAAAGTCATTATATTTATAAATAGGTGATGTGCAGAAAAAAATATGCTTCTGTGCAGAAAAAAAAATGTGTTTCTGTGCAAATATTTTAAACCTATTTATAAATATAATGACTTTTTTGAATATATATGTAAATCATCCCTAATTCATATTTTTTAATATATAATTTTTTTTCATTCTACACATGACCCATAGTCGAAATTTTCATGAAATATTTAAGAATTACACTAGAAAAAGAGAAATATGTGTCCATTTGGATTAGAATGAAAATATATTCTTATCCCCATACAACATAGCACGTGGATTTAAGTACACATTGTATCTTTGTCCCCACACAAAATAATTAGACTAGGACCTAACCATAATATGTTATTAAATAATTAATTAATTTTTCGAATATCAATCAGAACCTGTGAGGAGAGTTATTTTCCCATTGAGGACAATATAGTCTTTTAAATTGTTAATATGAATAAAAGACTAGTATAATAGTATTAGGCCTATTTGGTTAGATAAGCTAAGATAAATTAAATTATCTTATCTAATTTGATGTTTGGTTTAATGGACAAAAATCCAAGATTAATAAAAAATCCAAAACTAAAATTCAATTATCTTATGAATGGAAGATTATATTATCTTAAGGAAGAGGTATGATAATAATTCATTGTTTTTATCTTTACTAAAATACTCCACTTATATTGAAAAGGAGAACCATAATTCACTTTATTTTTGTTTATGATATAGAGGGCAAAATTGTCAATTGCATACGTTTTTATTATTAATCTTACAATCCAAACATTCAAAATGAAATTATCTTGCACTACTAATTATCTTAATCCATCAATCTAAATATATTATTTAACTCCTAGATAATAATCTCTAGATTATAATCTTGTCTAATCTATCTTGAATTATTTATCTTATTTATTGAACCAAATGAACCATCAGTGGATGTTGATATCATAAAGTGTTATATAACTTCTACTTGAATTCTTTGACCACCTTTAAAACACACTATCAATCTTAATTTTTTCTAAGAAAAGTAGATATCATGAACCACTTTTAAACAGGATAAAAAAAAATTATAAATATAAATTATATATTATAAAATGGTTTATATCATTTTCATGGTTTATATAATAATAATTTACCATCTAAAAGATCTTCCCTCAACAAACAAGTTAAATTTCATATCGTATTTTATTATTTGGTAGTTGAATGAGTACAACTGTACAAGTCATCCTATAGAAAAAAAAAATCTTCATATACTTGTGCTATACTATTACATCCTCCGTGAGTCTTTTTAAAAGACCTGGACACATGGATTAAGAAAAAAATAAAGTATGTGAGTGTAAAATTAATTAATATAAAATATATATTTTATTGACTTTTGTGCGTGTAAATTATTTTCTTTTTAATGTAGAAAAAAAAAAAGTTGAAACGTCCCAAAATAAAAAAAATAAAAAAAAAAGAATTGGGACAGATGAAAAGTCGAGATGAAATATCATCTTACATCCAATATATCTAATTGGGGACAAGCGGGCAAACATTTAAAGGCATAGATATTATTGAAGATGAGGGTAAGATCCCATGCACATGAATTGTTGGGTTAAAAAAGGCAACATTAGTGAAAGTTTTGATACTCACTTTCTAGAGAAACTCGAATGGGAGAAAAGACGAAAAAATAGAGCAATAATTGAAATTCTCAAGGACAATGTTGTAAATTTTTAGGTATAAAGTAAAGAAATTTGATTGCATTATCTGCATACATGAACATAAAAATAATGACACTTGTGTAAATTTAATGACATGGTGAGGGTGAATTTTATGAATGTGAACTTTTGTTTAGACAGATCGGAAAGAAAAGTGCGAAAGCTTTTAGGAGACAGAAGGGTACCTAACAAATACATATTAGGTTGCCTAATCGGAAGAGGATCCCCTCTTTTATAGGATAGAAGTGTCCTGCACAGGATGGTGACCATTAAATTTCACTCACACATCTAAGGCCACTTGTGCAAGGGACCCTCCAGCATAAGAGGGGATCCCGTAGCTTTCAATCTCCAAGTCCTTTTCACATAACAAGAGAAATTTGAGTCACCCCAAAGCCCAACAAATTTTCACTATAAACATGTGAAAGCAAAACCCATCAACATAGGAAGGTCCCATCTCCTCTATCCATTTTCACATCAACGCCCCGGGCGCGGCGGGCCCCCCCCCCCCATGGTTTAAAAACTAATCTGTTTTCTACATATCTCAAAAACTGGAGAGTTTATTTGACAAGCGTATGATTTCATTTAAAATGGATCTAAAATCATGAGTTACAACAGTGTAACATTATCATAAGTAAAGATCAGTTGCACTTGGGGTTTTAGAAGGTTGCAGTTGTCCAAACTCAAACAGAGGCTAGAGATCACATATCAGATCAAACAATCCATAGGTATCAATCAAAGATTTATTGCCAGTAGTACAATGAATTAATCACGAACAACAGATGCTATGTACAAACGGTGTACAAAGAATGTCCAGATAACACAAGTACTCGTCTACTTTATACTGATGTTCCCCTATGCTCTTTACATTTTGAACATAAAACTAGTGATCATTAAAATCTTCAAATGAATAACCAATGAGAGATTTCAGAGCAGAAAAATGTTTTCAAAGTAATGGTTACAAGATTCGAGCAAACATCATATCCAGCCATTTCAGGGACCTGAATGTGTCCCAGTCACTATGCACACATTCTTTAGCTGTGAACAATTATCATCCAGTATATGCCATTGAGCTCAAGTAATACACCTGTTTTTCAGGAGTAGTGGACTGAAGTATGTTACGAGTTATCACGTGTGGTTGGGAAGCTAAGTCCGTCTTTGAGATGACTAATTGCTGTGGGCCAAAGCCATTTTAGCATATCTGGACCTAAGACCTGATCAAATAACAATTAACACTTATATTTGAGTACATTACTCACAGATATAGCATAATAAACGCAGCATAACAATAATTCAGAGGCATACAAAACAGCAAGGGAAATTTCATGGAAGCTTCACCCATAAGTAGTTTCATTCCCAGTTTAAAGAACTGTGATTTATGTAAACAATTAGATGCAGAAGAAAGGCTTGCACATGAGGAGGCGCAGAGGATCCTATAGCAGTTAGAAAATTTGAGGGAAACATTTTCAGGAGAGTACATAACTAATCATATAAGACAAGCTTTGTATTTAAGGTGCACGGATCTGAAAGAGAAATGTAGAGATGCTTAGCACAAGTGAGTGATTTAAATATACATGTGTAATAATAAACTTAGAAGTCATAATTGTATATAGTATAACTACAAAAGAAAGATATTGATAATAAGAATCAAAAGAAAAAGACTGTGAGCAAGCTTAATATCGAATATGCATTTGCTTGAAAACCTTCTTAAACGGAAAAAAAAAAAAATATGTGAGAGACATGGAAAAATAAATATTTGCTTTAGCTGTAGAATACCCACACTCGATTTTGAATGTTATTTAAGTTGGTTCAATGTATTTGTCCCTGCCACAACATAACCCAAACTGAATAAACAGAAACATGTACACACTGAGAGGAGGGGAGAGAGAGACCAGAGTAATATTTTTGTAAGAACCAACATCGTAAGGATGGTGATAGCTCAGGCCAGATTTCCTTGCCAGCCAAGCTGCTCGTTTTGCCTCGTAGTACTAAACAAACCAATATCAGATCATTAATTTCCATGAAAAGATATGAATGAAGTAATGCCAAGATACAATCTGTACCTCTATAGTTGTCATATTGTGAGAAGTGAGATATACATGCCAGATAAAGAGAGATCCAAGTGTCAAACTTAAACCCACGCTCCACAACCCACAACCGACCTAACAGGAACAACTCAATCAGATACTTGCTAGAAGCACTTGCAATTACAAAAGGACACAATTGATGTAAGGAGCTAAAACAGTGTCGATCATATATTTTTAGTGACAGCTAGAAAAGAAATTAAGAAGGAGAAATATAGTTTCTTAAATATGGCAGGTAATGCATGTGATTCTCAATCTGTAAGTCCATGTTGACCAGAAGGACTCGCTAAGACATTTCAGTAGATGTCTATGCATAGCCAGAAAGAAATTATCAACAACTTACATGAAAGATTTTGAAATGCTGGCTGGCAATGGAATCCCAGCTCTCAATTGTGCAGCATATTATAAGAACCTGGGAATTGACTAAATTAAAAGATAAGCGGATAAAATATAAGGGATATATATAGAAGTTCATATTTAAGCCTACCGAGGAATAAGAGCTTGAAACAGTTGCATAGAACACTAAAAGAAGAAAGGCTTTGTAGTTCCTCTGGCCCACACAGTTATTAACCCAGGCACAGTGGTGATCCTGCTTCAGTTTATTGCATGAAAAGGAGTGTTAAGAGCATTAACAAAAACTAAAATCCCAAGACATTGAAATGCGTATGTAATTGATCTTCGCACATCCAAAGAGCACCCACCATCTTCAGAACACACCTTCTGCAGACACGGCAATGATGAGCCCTAGGAGGTTTGAGTACCGAACACTTGTCACATTTCCTCAGATGCTCAACCTGTAGACACAAATCCATAATTAAATTATTTACTATTTAGATCAGCTCTAACATCCATTCCAAAAGAAGTTCACTTGGCAAGTTTTAACGATTTTCTATACATGTAAATTGAAACACTACATATGATCAAGAATATATACAAATTTTACCATTGAAACATCAAACTCATGTTGGGAAATTGAATATCAGAGGCTAAGGGAAGTAGACAGAGACAGGAGCTTGGGGTTCCACAAGATTAAGCCACCTGAACAAATTACACAGCCTAATGCCATTGACTGATGCATTTTTTAGTTCATTTTAATCATTATCCAAGCACGATAGGATACAGGAGATATATACATTCAAATTTGCGGTTGCCATTTTACCAATACATCTTAAATCAAATCGGGGAATTCATGTAATACTCTACCAAATATCACATAAGCAATGTGAAAATGCAATCCCATTACTATCCATCTCAAATTCCAAAAAAGATCATGTAAAGCGCACTCAGTCACTAGGGCCTAAGAAAAGAAATCTTGATATAAGGACAAAGTTTTCATTCCAACATGTAACAATAAATAACTCAAATTGGCTTCATCGACGTTCAATCTGTCCGGCAAACAAATTCTTCCAAACTGAGATTTAAAAGGGCAAAAAAAAAAAAAAAAACTAGAACACTTACACTTCTCTTGATTTCTTGATCTGTGCCATTATTCTCAACGTCTGGAAAATAACCAGATGGGACGCTGCCAGGATCCGCCAGAACACACACAAAAAACGAAAAAACACACAGCGAAGCCAAAAAACTGAAGATCAAAGAGTTTAGCAACCCAGATGAGCTCTGCAATCCAACCCAATCTTCAATGAATACAAATATCGTCACAGAATAAATGAATCCCAGTACAAGAAGTACTGCTAAAACAGGGACTGAAAGAAATCTTTCGAGCTTCATCTTCTGATTCAATTTCCAATTGAAGTCATGAGAAATTCCTCTTCGTGATTGTAAGTTTGAGGATTGTTCCTCCCTCATTTCGTTTCCTCTGTTCTTTTTCTTTTTCTTTTGGTTTATTTAAAATTGGGCCAGAAATTCATATAGAATGGCCCATTTGGTATATCTATTGTAAAGCCCAAACCTACTATTATTTTTTATTTGATTTTTTTTTCAAAATTAATACTACCTCCGTCCCGGAACTACTTTCATAGTAGTCCCGGGCACGTGAAACAAGGAAAAGTAAGTATGTGAGTGTAAAGTTAAATAATAAAATAAGAAAAAGTGTGTTTTGTTGACTTTTGTGAGTGAAAAAGGTTTCTTTTTTTTAGTGTGTGAAAGAAGAGTTGGGACGTCCAAATAAGGAAAGTGCGAAAGTAGTTTTGGGACGGAGGGAGTATAATTTATCGACTTATTTTTCAAAAATAGCGAAAATGATTTATTTTTTTTACAAAATTTCAAAAGAAAAAATTGAATATTTTTTAGAAGTAGTGTATTTATTATTTTGGCTAGTACGCGAGTAACCTGTGTCTATTTCAATAAAGTGAAATTAGTTTGTTTGGGCTCATTTGATGAACTATTTCCTTCTTCTTTTTTTCCCATGAGCTAATTAAAATTGATGAAATCTTTGACACATTTTAAGCAATTTAGGAATGATTTTAAAAACAGAATGCCCAAAAATAAAAAATAATTACACAAAAAGTTATAAAAAAAAATCAGGCTCACGTAAAGTATTTCCTTCAAAATATTTATATGAAATACTGTTTAAAATGCAAAGTGTCACTGTCTAATAACTTTGAAAAATATAATACGTAAAATTAAATATTTATTAAATTATAATATATATTAAAAATGTGATACTTATTTTTTTTAGTTTATAAAATGTAAGGAACTTATTTTAAAATTTTATAAATTACAGACATTTTATTTTACCAAACACTATTAAAATAATTTATACTAATAAATATTTTTTAAAAAGTTATAAGTCCACCCAAACAATACTTAAGCTATGTTCTGCCCAATATCTCGTAGGCCCAACCCAATTTCTATTACCATCAACCCAATTAGTTTGGCCTCGTTTATAGGCTTCAAAACGAAAGCCCAACATTGATTTTTTTTTTTCTTTTAGGCATTTTGTACTTAAATATATCATACAATTTAAATATTAATTTTAAAAAATTATTTCTATTATTACTGAAAAATATTGTGCATGCATATAAAATAAGTCATTGTCGAAAAAAAAAAAGTCATTGTCGGACAAACTATTTCTCTACATGAAAAATACCACTGTTTTATACAAATGTTAAATGATAATATTTGGGGGAAAATCGCGATACATGGATTCTTTTAAATGAAATTTATCTTTTAAATAAAAGTATATCTTTAAAAGAAAATTATCTTCGAAATCTTTCAATAAGTTTCAAATCACAAAATATAGTCTTAAAAAAAGTTTCTAAATATATATATTATTTAATCATTTCGCACCTTCGTCCTTACTTTGTTCGCCTCTCTCTCTCTCATACACACGCATTCCCCATTTTGATCTCGTAGCATTGATCAGTTCTTTCTAAACCCCAGGAGTGATTTTTAATTGGGACGATATATACCCTAATAGATATACGCACATATATAGATACAATCACATACCCTTTAATTCGCTGCTCTATGGGTTGTTCGTCGTCCGTTCCAGGTGAATTTCAATATTTAGGGTTTATAATCCATCCTTTTTTTGCTATTGATCCCAAAACCTCAAATATTATTCCCCCGTTTTTCTTTCTGAATTTATTGCGTTTCAATTGTAATATATGTTATCTTTAACAAACTAAAATGCGTGATCTATCTGAATTCTCCCATGTTATTGGTCGACTCTACAATTTCAGCTGATTTGGTGCTCCTATGAGCTCGGGAGCTGAACGTTTAATTTTTCTTTTGGTTTTGTGGTTTGGTGTTTTTATATATTAGGTTTAATTGTTGTTTTTTGTATTTGTTCAGATAGAAATGCTGGGCGTATAGGCGGTGTTAATCCGGACAATGGCAGCGTGAATGACCCGAAGAATCTTCGTGTTAAGGTACATATTACTAATGCCTCCTAATGATAAGGGAATATTTGAATTGGTGGATTTACCAGTCTTAATGCGGTGTTATTATTTGTGATTGAAAATAGTGTCCGAGGATGTATTTTATGTCAAAGAAGCTTCATATAAATTGGTTTTATAACTCGAGGAGTTGAGGATATAGGTAGAGGGAGATGTTGAGGGGAAGCTGATGCGGTGAATTTGTTTGTATAACATTTGTCCAGTAGAATTGTTTTCAGAGTCGATTCTCTTGGTCTAATGCCTGAACTTTAATGAGAACATAAACATAGTAGGTTTATTGATCTCATATAATATTTTTTGTTTAGTATAGGGGATAGTGTCGGCGATCTTCTTGAACTATTTCCTTCTGTCAGGGCTCGGTTTTAATAATGGTTAAAATCTGCATTTGGGGCCTTGGGCAGACAACTGATCTAATAGTGTGTAAAGTTTTGTTCTTACGGTTTGCTTCTACTCGAGTGCTGATCCTGGCTACAAGTCGGTCTTTTTCTTTTCTTTTTTTAAAAAGCATGAGTCACGGTTTTGAGCCCGCATGATAACGATTGTAAACATGTGGAGCAAAAGAATAAATGTACTTGAGCCGCAACACTCATTTCTTCCAATGATCTTTGCAGTTGGTGCTATTAGGTGATTCTGGTGTTGGGAAAAGTTGCATTGTTCTTCGGTTTGTTCGTGGTCAGTTTGACCCAACATCCAAGGTAAAGGAGAAATAACATTGTTGAAGTTGGATGATGTATGCTCGTGATACTCATTTAAATTCTTAACTGTTTCATGATCTTAGGTCACTGTTGGAGCATCTTTCTTGTCTCAGACTATAGCCTTACAGGATTCTACTACAGTGAAATTTGAAATATGGGATACTGCAGGGCAAGAAAGGTATATTAGCTAAATATTACTGCCAAAACTTCTCTCGAACCGACTTCTTCCATTTCTGAGTTTAACTAAGATTTCATTTATTAATTAGCATCTTGTTGCCTAAATTTAGGTATGCAGCTCTGGCACCACTGTATTATCGAGGGGCTGCAGTTGCAGTCGTTGTCTATGACATAACTAGCCCTGAAACGTTTAATAAGGCACAGTATTGGGTCAAGGTATGTATCATTAACATACTACTCTTTTATGCATTGATTAATGTACTTGGAACTTGTAATGTAATGAGCCTGTTACATAAAAAGAACAATATCTTATGCTTATGAAAATCTAAAGCTGGCACACGGCTGCATAATATTGTCGTACTTTCAATATTCATTGCTGGCCTGATGTTCAACATTTTATTCATGTATTTTTTTTTTTGCGTTACTGGAAACCATCATATTTTGATTAGCTTTTTTTTTTGGACATTTCTAGGAATTACAGAAGCACGGGAGTCCTGATATAGTCATGGCTTTGGTTGGTAACAAAGCTGATCTCAATGAAAAACGAGAAGTACCAGTTCAGGTAGGCAGATATATTTTATATTACTTCCCATTCCATTGACATATTTTGTTTATGTGACTGCATCCCATTTATTTTCTTATTTCTGAAGGATGGAATTGACTACGCCGAAAAGAACGGAATGTTCTTTATTGAGACTTCTGCAAAGACGGCTGACAACATAAACCAGCTCTTTGAGGTACATTTAACATTTATATATAAACTTTACTGTTTTATTTTTCTCTAAACTCCTCGTAGATCATATAGACATTCTCCTTGCTGTTTTTACCTTGCTGATGCTTTTAACTATTGTAGTTTGTAGATTTGTTTTGTTTCTCATTCAGAGATTGTTACTACATTCAATTTATAACTCCATGTCCATAATGCACTCCATAATCCTTCGACACACCTGTGGGCTCTTTGCTTAAAATCGTACCAATTTGCAGTTATTCCAAATTTCCAAGAGAATGTTTCATTTTTGTGATGATGTGTTTACCAGGAAATTGCCAAGAGACTACCCCGCCCACCTCCATCGTGATTGTTCAAACATCAAAATCAGCTTTGTGTACTACAGGTAGAGTTAGCTCCATCTGCACGTCTATCAAATTTGTATATTCTACCCGTGTTTATTTTGTTGTATACCCGGTGTTGTTAAGAAAACCGGCAATGAGGCTCTAACTCCACGTCGTTTCACAACAATAATTTGTATTTATAAGCAGGCATTTTACAGTGGGACGTCTAAATCCGTTTGTAAACTTTCTGGGTAATGCATTCTTACTTTGGACATTAAACAGATTGGCACTTTACATGTTTGTCTAGTATCACTTGTCCTCGAGTGCGTTTAGTTATCAGCCAAATTTTTGGTTGTAAATATTGTCATGTTCTACAGCCTGAAAATTGACGAAAATGCAGCGTTTATAGAGAGTAATGTATGATGGGGCCCACATAAAAAGTAACGCTCTGTGAGAATATTTTTTTTCTTTAAAGAATCTAATTTCTGAACCTACATATCAATATGAAAATGACAAATTTGCGATCACACATTGAAAATAATGTATGATATAGGAAGTAGTGCAAATGACAAAAGGAAGAAGAAAATAAGGTAAAGTTATTTACAACACTTTATATTTATCTAGATATTTTTTACACATTATATATCAAAATTATTTAGTACTATTATATGTGCAAATAAAATGGTTGATGTGAAATTTACTACAGAATTTCTAAATAATTCAACTTTTAAATAATTATTTTTGTTTTGCACATAACGAAAGTAATTGTGTTTAGCAGAGGGCACACAAGAAAACATTGGAGATAGATAAGAGGGAAAAGAAAAATAAATTTCAGATATGATTTGACTGTTGAAATTTTTTCTTTTAGAGAAATTACTGATATTCATAGAAAAATGACGAGATCGAGAGAAAGTCAAGACCACAATGGATAAAAGTTTATAATGAATCTCAAATCCTTAAAAAAAATCACGTTTGATAATAGATTTAAAAAGAAAATCGAATCTTCAACATTAGATATTGATCTGAAAATGATAAAACTGCAAGCACACATAGAAAATAGTGCAAATGACGGGAAAAAAATAAGTGAAGTTTATTTGCAACACATTACATTTATATACATGCTTTGTACACTAATTATACATAAAAAAAATTTATTTAGTACTATTACATGTATAAATAAAATGTAAGATGTAAAGTTTAACATGGAATTTTCTAAATGATTCGAGTTTAACATACTTATTTTTATTTTATAGCACATAGAAGAAGTAATTGTGTTTAACACAACCTTCATAGATCGTAAAAATGAGATCACAAAGAAAAAAAAAGATTGAGATAGATGGAGAAAGAAACAAATAAATTTCAGATATAAATTGACCGGTGAAAACTTATCTTTTAAAGTAATAATCCAATTACCTAATATCAATAAGAAAATCAATGAGAACTAGAGAAAGCTATGGTCACAAAACAATGGATAAAAACTTATAGTGAATTTCAAATTCTCTACAACCTACTATCGGTCAGAAATTAACGAAAGTAATCTAAGATGGAGGTGCACATAAATAGTATCGCTCGCTGACGAAGAAAAATTACTGACCCTAAATATCAATCTGAAATGACAAAATTGCGAGCACACATAAAAAGTAACACACTGTATGGACATAAATAGGAAGTTGCGTGAATGACAGAGGTAAAAAAAAAACAAACAAGTGAAGTTTACTTGTAACACTTTACATTTATATTGATGCTTTGTACACTAATTATATATCAAATTTTATTTAGTACTATTATATGTATAAATAAAATGTAAGATGTAATGTTTAATATAATTATTTTTATTTAATAGCACATAACAAAAGTAAATATTTTTAACATCTTTCGCAAAAATGAGGGCACACAAGAAAAAAAGTAATTGAGATAGATGAAGAAAAAAGCAAATTAAATTTCAAACATGAATGGACTGGTAAAAAATTATCTTTTAAAGTAATACACCAGTTACCTAATATCAATCAGAAATTAGTGAGAATTAGAGAAAGCCGATGTCACAGTGGATAAAAACTTATTGTGAATCTCAAATTCTCTGTAACCTGCTATCGATAGAAAATCAACGAAAGTAATATTAGATGGAGACGCACATAAAAAGTAACGGTCACTAACCCTAAATATTAATCTGAAAATGACAAAATTTTGAGCGTAAATAAAAAATAACATACGGTATGAACATATATAGGAAGTTGCGCAAATGACAGAGGGAAAAAAACAAGTGAAGTTTATTTGCATCACCCTAAATTTACATAGACGCTCTGCACACTAATTATATATAAAAAACTATTTAGTATTATTATATGTATAAATAAAATGTAAGATGTAAAGTTTAACATAATTTTTTTTATTTTACAACACATAACAAAAGTAATTATTTTTAACAGCCTTCATAGATCGCAAAAATGAGGGTGCAAAGAAAAAAAAAAGATTAAGATAGATAGAGAAGAAAACAAATTAAATTTTAGGCATGAATGGACCGGTAAAAATGTATCTTTTAAAGTAATAATTCAGTTATCTAATATCGACCAGAAAATAGTGAGAATTAGAGAAAGCCGAAGTCACAATAACGCGTGGTATGACTGTATGGGTATAAATAGGATGTTGCACAAATGACGAAGGAAAAAAAAAAAGTGAATTTCAACCTTCATTTACATGCTATCAACCGAAAAGATGGAAGCCTGGCAATCAACTTATTCTAGCTTTTATATATAGATACATGCATGTGTATTTTATTTTTATAATTACTTTCTTAAAATTGTATATCTATAATTTTAGCATTTTAGTAAATGAAATTATACAACACATTACAAAAAAGAATATCATTTAATATCTACTCCCTCACCTCTGGGATGGCACAATTTTTAAGAAAAGTAGAGTGTTGTGTAAAGTTATATTATTAAAATAATGAGATTAGTTGGATTGTGAGGATAAAGTTAAAGTAATAGTTTCCATTTATAGGGTGTGAAAACAATTGTGGGACGGACGAAAAAGGAAAGTGTGAAAACAATTATGGGACGGAGGGAGTATAATTTTATTTCTTAATATGAATAGTTCTACAATAAAATATTCTATATTAGTTTTATCCGTAGAATAATATGATATCAATGAATACATTTAATGACATTATTAATTACATCTAATTATGAATAAGATAATTATATATATATATATATATATATATATATATATATTGATATTAAAGCTATGAGTTCCAAAATATCAACAAAGTCCTAAAATATCTTTGATTGATAAATTTTACTAGTTTTAAATGCTCTGTTGTAGATGTTGGTGCAAGTTTTAAGTTCACGTTTATATTATTGCTAATTACCACTTTGATTGATTATTAGCGGGTTTTTGACACTATCTATCATTTTTTTTTATTTTCAAAATATTACTTTTTTACTTGAATAATAACCTGGGAAAATTATATTTTTAGTCCTATAAGTTAAATATATTTCAATTTTACTTTTATCAACTTTCACGAACTGAAAAATTATATAATTTTTAATATCTAATACTTTGGTTTGATAATCTTATGGCATTTGGTTGCCATTAATGTTAAATTCTATTCTCTCCGTTTGATTTTCTCTTAATATTTGATATTTCAACTTTTTTTAGAGTTAATATGTAATATTTAAATAAAAAAAAATATTTTTTAAATAAATAGTATTAATTAATTTAATTGAATGAAATTATATAAATATATTTTTGTGTGTAATAAAAAATAAGAAAATCTAAAATCAGAAGAGAAAAGTTGGGATAGAAAAAATATGCGGTTAGTCATGTCTTCTTCACCCCTGCCTATCCCCCTTTCTTCATCCACCATTGCACAAACCAATCACCAAAGGTACTCCGCCTCGCCGCCGAATCTCAGCCAACAACCACCATGCACTACTTCACAAGATACCCACGATATCGACCAAAAGTCACCTCCCAAAGCAAAAACTATCCGCTTCCGTTTGAGCCAGCTCTGCAGACAAGGCCAGATCAACCTTGCTCGCCAACTGTTCGACGCAATTCCCAAGCCAACTACTGTTCTATGGAACACTCTAATTATTGGGTACGTCTGCAACAACATGCCCCATGAAGCTATATCCTTGTATTCACGCTTGTTCTATACCGTTAACCCCCCAGACAATGGAAAATGTGATGATTATACGTATTCCTCTATTCTGAAAGCATGTGCAGATACAAAGCAGATTTTAGTAGGTAAAGCTGTGCACGCCCATGTTTTACGTTCCGATGTATATCCCAGTAGGATTGTTCATAATTCTTTGTTTAATATGTATACTACTTGTCTTTTGAGCTCGGATTGTGATTTGGTGAAGAGGGTGTTTGCGAATATGCGTAAACGAAATGTGGTTTCTTGGAACACTATGATTGCTTGGTACTCAAAGACGGGTAGATATATGGAGGCGGTTGATCATTTGACAATGATGATGAAAGCTGGATTTACACCTAGTGTTGTGAGTTTTATAAATGTTTTTCCAGCCGTTTCTGGGTTAGGGGATATTGATGTTGCTAACCTAGTTTATGGGATGGTAACCAAATTGGGTGATGAATATGTTAACGATTTGTTTGTTGTGAGTTCTGCCATTACCATGTATGCAGAACTGGGGTGCCTCGATTTGGCCAGGAAGATTTTCGACAATTGCTTGAAGAAGAATGCACATGTATGGAACACTATGATAGGTGGTTATATTCAGAACAATTGCCCTATTGCTGCACTTGAACTATTCAATATGGCATTGGAAGTAGAAGATAGTGGTATATTAGATGATGTGACTTTTCTTTCAGCACTAACTGCAGCTTCAGAGTTGCAGCAGTTGGATATTGCCAGGCAACTGCATTCATATTTGATAAAGAATTCCTTGCTTTCTTCCATTATTCTGCTCAATGCAGTTATAGCTTTGTATTCGAGATGCAACTCCATTCCCGATTCATTCAAAGTCTTTAGCGAAATGCAGGAAAGAGATTTCGTGTCCTGGAATTCCATGATCTGTGCTCTCGTACAGAATGGCATGGATGATGAAGGGCTGATGCTTGTTTATGAGATGCAAAAGCTTGGTTTTGCAATTGATGATGTAACAATTACTGCTATACTTAATGCAGCATCAAATCTTCGAAATCAAGAAATTGGGAAACAGATGCATGGTTACCTGATCAGGCATGGTATTCAGCTCATTGGAATGGAGAATTATCTCATAGATATGTATGCAAAATCCGGTTTGATAGAAAATGCAGAGACAATCTTCAAGAGGCACTGCAAAGGCAGCAGTGATCCGGCTCTATGGAACGCTATGATTTCTGGGTACACTCAGACTGGGTTCATCGAAAAGTCATTGATTATCTTTCAGCAGATGCTGGAGGAGAATGTTGCACCCAATGCTGTGACTTTAGCTTCTGTTCTTCCAGCTTGTAGTCAGCTGGGAAGTATGGCTCTAGGAAAGCAACTCCACGCTATTGCCATTAGAAACTTCTTGGACAAAAATATCTTTGTGATTTCAGCACTGGTGGACATGTACTCAAAATCAGGTTCATTAGTTTATGCTGAGAGAGTTTTTGGGAAATCAGCTGTTAAAAATTCTGTTACTTACACAAATATGATACTGGGATATGGTCAACACGGAATGGGAGAGAAAGCCGTGGCTTTATTCCACTCTATGAAGGAATACAGCATCAACCCTGATGCTACCACCATTGTTGCTGTATTGTCTGCTTGCAGTTACACTGGTTTGATCAGTGAAGGTCTGGAAATATACGATTCCATGGAAATTGAGTATGGGATAAGGCCGTCAACAGAACACTACGCTTGTGTTGTGGACATGTTGGGAAGAGTTGGGAGGGTGGTTGAGGCATATGAGTTTGCTCAAAGATTGGGTAAAGAAGGAAATGCGTTGGGGATATGGGGATCACTCCTCTCTGCATGCAGAATTCATCAAGAGTTTGAGTTGGGAAAAGTTGTGGCGGATAAGTTGCTTGAAATGGAGGGGGGAGATAGGGTTACGGGGTACCATGTTCTCCTCTCCAATATACACGCTGAAGAGGGGAACTGGGAGTATGTGAAGACGGTGAGAAAAGAAATGGCGCAGAGAGGTCTGATGAAGGAGGTTGGTTGCAGTTGGATAGATATCTCCGGTAATGTTAATTGTTTTGTATCTCGGGATAGAAAACATCCCAGGTGTGCTGAGATGTATCCATTGTTGAAGCAGTTGTCCGCTAACTTGAGAGATGCTGGTTATGTGCCGCCTTTTCTATGTAGTGAAATCTAGATTTCATAGCTGAAAATGGATTGAAAGAAAATTTTCCCTGGATCTTTGTGTTGTAATCTGATGGATTCAGGCATTCAGCTAGATGGAGATGGATGTGAGCTGGATTTGATCGTTGCTTTACAGGTCTGTTACTTCACTGTCATACTCGTTTCAGATATATTGTTTGATCCTTTACCATATATATATGCATGTGCATTGCATTCCTCTGATCAAATCCAATACCCAACAGGCTCATGTTTCGCGAATAAGCTCAACAAGGAATCTGTCGGCGCTGCGGAGATGACCACCTCAGTGGCGGCTGTTCATCGCAAATGGCCTCACCAAGATTCAAGAGTTGCTGCATATACTAATGAAATTGGTATGTATTTTTCAAAGTGGTTAATCTTGTATAGACCAGTTGACAACATTGTGCAGTTTGTATGTATTTTCAAAAGGTGACAAAGAAATTTTTTTATAGTAGAAAAACTCTTATTAATATTAGTTGTATTATTGAACAATATTACATGTGCACTTATTGAAATGGTGCAACTTTATACGTTCGAGTATTAAGTGGGTCTCTTTAGTATTTGGATAAAATATTATATAAATCACTTTGTGATATAAGGTTTATATTTATTATTATTATTATTATTTTATTAAAAAGCAGTTCATGGTGTGAACCGCTTCCATACAATACCTACTCTAAGTATCTGAAGCACATAGTCATACTCCAAGAAACGAAAATTCCTAATTTCAATCAAAAAAAAAAAAAATCCTAAATTCATTTCCTGAAATAGGTGAATTCTACATTTGAAAGTCTATTTTGTTTGATGCTAATAAATTGAAATTTATTTATGAAGTATTTATATTTATACCAACCAAAAAGAGCCATCTTCCCAAATTCTAATTTCAATTGTTACCTACCATATTCTGACCCTATTCTAATTGATATACTGTTTTATAGTGATATAGACATAATGATGTCATTAAAAGAAAAAGAATATAGCAAGATTCTAGAAACTTCATATCACATAACAAACGCTTTTAAAGTCGAATTTGTCAACATCAAGAAAATAATTCCTTATTTACGCATAAAATACACACGACTTTACATCTATATGCCTATATGGCATGAATTATGCAACTATCAATTCTATAAAAAAAAAAAAGGTCAAAATTCAAAGAAGTCCTTATATCTTTTTATTTCTTAAAGGAGGCATTTTTTTTTTTTTGGCTCATCCCAATATTAGCCTATTTTTTCACGTTATACTTTTAAATAATTATTCTACTATTACTAAAATATTATTTTTATTGAAAAATTATAAGGGGCAAGGACGCTGTTTATGCAAAAACAGTGATAAATTTTTTATAAAAATATTTATATTACTCGGTACACATGATGCATATAAAAACTAAAAAAATTCAATATTGGTACTTAAGCTTTTTAAACTTGTGTGAGCAGTTACTTCAAGTATCATTATTGTGCATATTTATTGGCAATATTATGCATTTATATTATTACTATTTAAAATTTAAAAATTATATATTTTTTAAATAATAATGTCTTATGATAAATTTATCATCAAATTATTTTAAAATATCAAACCATAGTTTTAACATTTGACTAAATAAAATACATATATGAATTTCTATTTTAGTAATAATTGAAGAAACTAAAAGTAGGCCCCACACAATTCTCCACACGTCTGCCGCCCACGTTACGGCACCGCACTGGTCAATTTCGGCTTACCCAACGCTCTAGGCCTCTAGGGTTTCCACTAATTAATTATTTATTTATTTAATATGTATTATTCTGATTAAGAAATTGGGATTTTTTTTAATTTATTACAAAGTGGTACAAATGTGTAATTTTTAAAATATTTGTACACTCATTCTAAGTATGTTTTTTATTGTGTAATTTTATAATTTTTGTACGCTTGTCCCTTTTTACAATTTAACAAGAAAGTGGATTCTCTTAATTTTTTTCTCTTTATTTATTTATGAGTGAGAACCATATCATTGCATTTCAATGAGAGGAAATTCTTACATTTATTTACTCGGTAAATCAGACATACTGCAACATGATTAAGGACCCGTTTGGTATAATTGTAAGGAATGGAGAGTGTATAGAAATGAAAAAGGTATGGAATAAAAGTCATAGTTCTCATATAGCTGAACTATAGTTATTCCTTGGTTTTTTAGAATCAAAGTAATAGTAGAGTCATTACAAACATACACTATGACTTTGATTACCATTACTCACCTCAAAAAATCTCCAACCAAACAATCCCTAAATTAACAGCCAAATGCAATTTCAAAGCTCCATAAAAATAAAATAAATTTATTAAAATATATTCCATTCATCTCTAAAACAGAGGAGGACTTAATTGTATTTGAGACGACAAATCCACACACAATTCAAATATGTCAGGACAAATTAAGCTGCTCCTTTAGAGTTGGGTGAAGATTCTCCACAAAACTGAGCAAAAATCCATCAGAAGCATGTTTTGCCACTAAAGAAACTGATATGGGGAGACCATCATGCATGCCTAATGGTATGCTCACCTGTTGGATTTCCATATTTCATTTCAGGAAGATGCAAATAATTATGTAATCTAAAACATTCAAGAGAGAGAGAGAGAGAGGAACCTGGCAAAATCCGGACAAACCGACTACTGATAACAAACTAAATGCCTTGGCTCGAAAGCTTTCTAATGTGGTTGGTTCTGTCTGTAGCCTTGGTGGAGGCCCTGGAACTGTGGGCATAGCCAGGATACAGGAATCCTGCATTTTGTGGAGTGAAACGATAAAAAAATACATGTTCTTAAAGGCTAAATAAGCCAAATATTAGAGTTTTAGCAAAGAACAATAAAAGGAGGCACAAAGAGAGCAAATGTACCCCCAATAGATCACTGAGAGCTACACGTAGTTCGCCCTTTAACAATAAACACATGTCTATTTTTTCATCTGTGGCGCTGAGGGCTTCCCATACTCGTTCTGATATTCCAGGCCCTAAATTAGGCTTCACTGACCGAACCCAATCGCCATGGTTGTTCTTGAACTCATACCTGAGCTTGTTTATAATGTTTATCGAAAAATTATCTCTGTATCAGCTTATGCAAGAAAAATAAATAATCTGCACCTTTGAAGTAATCGCATGGCACTCGAAAGAGCTGCTAACGATGGTATGTTATCCTCTTGTTTTTTAACGCTGACGTCCATAAAATGCTTCAAACTTGGAACTTTTGCCTCGACCAAGCTCCCCAGATTCGTGTACTGTATTTTCTGACCTACACATAATCATGTATATGCATCACCAATGGTATTTGTTACATATAGGGAAATAATTTGCTTACGCCCATAGAGCTTCTCCACTGAGCTGATGAGAATTTCTGTGAGTTTGTGGGAAGGGATGTCCAGAAGCTTGAAACAATCTTCTGCAATAATAAGTTGATCGAGTGTAGCAGAATTATCTTCTTGCAGTTGCAATAGAATCTTTCCGACCCGTTTCAAGATTACTGGATCTCTAGCAAACCAACCTGCAGATACATTATTTGGACTCATAAAAGAAAGTCAGAATTATTCAAGACAAAAAAAAAGGTTGATAATTATCTTTGAGCTCTTACCGACTGTATCAAAACTCTGTGCCATCGGTGTTAATCCAATTGTGGAAACAATTCCATGGGACGGACGAAAACCAAAGATTCCGCAATATGATGCAGGTACTCTCACACTTCCTCCAGTATCAGTACCTAGTGAATATAGCATTACTTGGATTCAATTGATGTTGATTTAGAACAAAAAAGACTGCTTGAAGAACAACATAGTTTACCTAAGGAGAAATCAGAAAGCATTGCACCAACTGCAACAGCAGATCCACTAGAAGACCCTCCGGGCACACAATCTGGTGCACACGGATTGGTTGGTGTTCCGTAATGTATATTTTCTCCATTTATGCTGTCAAATAAAATGTAGAAAACAGAAATTCCCAGTTTAAGAAAACAAAAACAGAAAAAGATTAATAATCGGCAATGCTATGATCAGTCATGTTCTAGATGGGAGCTTGGTGCTTTAGTTCATCGGCTATGCTCATAATTACAAATGCCATTTGATTCATCATCTCATGCTGATACTGTTCTATCTCTTCTCCTCGTTTTTCCTTGAGTTCATACCAGGTACTTATAGATAGCTTCTAAGAAACGTCAACGTGGTGGAATTATCTCCAACAACATTTGTCATAACAATCAAATTGAGGTAATCATGTCAAAACTTGGAGAGCGTATGTTTCAACAATGATGATCTCTCGTCTTACATCAGCCAAAAAAAATTCAAAAGTAATATAGA
The DNA here is from genome assembly GCA_026898435.1 of Prunella vulgaris. Lineage (NCBI taxonomy): Eukaryota > Viridiplantae > Streptophyta > Magnoliopsida > Lamiales > Lamiaceae > Prunella > Prunella vulgaris. The sequence continues at coordinate 1,060,090 of JAPKLY010000009.1, read as the reverse complement.
CTTCTCAATAACCACTTACCACATCAGTCCTATTAAACAAGACAAGATATTTGTGAGAGTATTTCATTACCACACAAAGGTAGCTGCACAAGTCAAACTAGTTGGCGGTATGTATTAGTTTAGTTAAAAGCATTAATAAGTTCTTTCCATGACTTCCCTACACAATGTGCTTAAATAATAGTGCCATATAGTTAAGGATGTATGCATATGTCTGATCAAACAAACCTATAAGCCATTTCATCCATCACAGTTTTACCAACACAGGTGGCACCTGCTTTGAGCATAGACACAACAACCGGAGAAGTTGACATAGCAACCGGATGTGTCCTCGCCCAATCCGGACTCCCAAAACCCGTCACATAACCCTTCACGTCGAATCTGGTAAATCAAAAGATTGGTAAGAACACAGAATTCACTTTCACAGAGGAAAAGGATTACACTATTACAATCAACACTCCAAAAAAAGATTGGCAAGAACACAGAATTCACATTCATAGAGAGAAAAGGGATTACACTATTACAATCAATACACCAAAAAAAGATTGGCAAGAACACAGAATTCACATTCACAGAGAGAAAAGGGACACTATTACAATCAACACACCAAAGAAAGATTGGCAAGAACACGGAATTCACATTCCAGAGAGCAAAAATTACACTATTACAATCAACACACGCCAAAAGATTGGTAAGAATAGCATGATTACACTACAAAACAACACTGAACTAAGCTGCCAACTATATGCATCATATCTTGTCATATTGTTCAGTTCAGTCAAAATTATCTGCCAAGTAAATACTACTCCCTCCGTCCCATAATTATTTTCACACTTTCCTTTTCCGTCCTTCCCATAATTATTTTCACAATCTATAAATAAAACTATTACTTTAACTTTATTGTCATAATCCAACTGATCTCATTATTTTAATAATATAACTTTACACAACACTCTACTTCTTCTTAAAAATTGTGTCATTCCAAAGGTGAAAACACCTCTAGAACGAAAGGAGTAATTACCAAGATCAATTGGAGGGCATAAATAAAAGTTGATTCAATTATCAAATTATGAAAAGTAACTCACAAGCTGGAGGGATTATACTACACACAAGAACATTTTGTTTAAAAAAAGAGGGAAATGGCATTATAATTAGAATAAAGAGGGAAACATTCAATTTGATAATGAGAAAAGGGAAAGAAGCATAAAGAGCAGTTGGTAGGGACTGACATATCTTTAACAGCAAAGGTAAGGCCAGATAGGGGAAGTTCCTGAGAGGAAGAGTCTGGAAGTAGGGTGAATTTATCCATGAAAGCTCCATTATCTGATACCGATATGCTTCTCGCCATTCTCCTTCTCTCTCTCTCTCTCTCTCTCTGTGATGAGTGATGGCTTTGAATGATCTTATCTCCTCCAATGGCAAATCGAGTTGCCGGCGTACGATTTTTATTTAATTTTTTTGATATAAAATTTAGCATTTATCCCTCTAATAGAGGCTATAATGGAATTGAAATTAGAAAAAGGGTGAAATAACTTTTATTTTTCTGTTGTTAAATATAAAGATTTTTTAAATATATATAAGTAGCTTTTAAACTAAAATACTTGCATTTTTTTTTTTAAAATCCTTCCATCTCTTTTTAAGATTGTTCAAAAACTCATTTAGAATATGATTTTTTTTTTTAAAATTATCATCTAAATATAAATAAAGTAATTGTATCATCTAAATTAATTTCTTATATGTTTTTTTTTACATTTCATGTCAATACATTTTCTAGTATATCTTCAAACAATTTATTAATGCACAAACAATTTTATACCTTTTCATATTAATATGTAATTTTTTATTAAAATTTAAGTTATTTTTATTTGAATAATCTATATTGTAATGGATGGAGTAGAATAATAAATAGACATTCTATTAAGTAATTAATAAACTTCAAAATATAAAGTAAACATATTTTTTCAAAAACAATTTTTTAATATTTAGGAGTGTAAATTTAGTAAAGGAGGGAGTACTTTTTTTAACTAAAAAGTAAAAAGTAGTGGGTAAAACTTAAAAGATAAAATGGATGCTAATTAAGATGAATATTCAAATATACTAATTATTAATAAATAAACTAATTAATAATACCTGCCTAACATTATTAATTTGATTGATCACCTTAAGAACAAATGTTAGAATCAGGAAGTCTCTCTCTCTCTCTCTCTCTCATTGTTCAAGACTTGACCTTTTCCAAAATACAACTGCAATCCTCCACCTTGCTTCCTTCTTGATATTATTATATTTTCTTGCCTTCTGTATTCCTTGTTTTCTTCCCCTTAAAACCCCCTAAAATTCCATCGTGAAAATCGTGTAGATTTTACTCCCCAATTGTTCATCTTCAAAATTCCCGTCTCCCCCCTTTTTTTTATTGTTCCCCTTTTCTGGGTATTCAGTTCACGCGTTTTCGAAGGCGTTTTTCGTCGGTGATGGCGGAAAATCCCAAGGTGGAGACCATACTGAGTCAACTCAATGCGTCCGCAAAGGCTGTCTGCGCGTTGCCCGAGTGTAGAACGGTGTGCAAAAAGATCTACGGTAACCTAGTGAGAAGAGTGAAGCTTTTGAGCCCCCTGTTTGAGGAGTTGCAGGACGCTGAGGAGCTCGGGGACGACGTCGTTCGGGGGCTTGACTCGCTCAGAATCGCTCTCGACGCAGCTCTCGAGCTGCTCAAATCTGTCCATGAAGGCAGCAAGATTTTCCAGGTATTTATATATGAAAATTTTCGCTTCTTCCATAATGATTAGTAATCTCTTCTTTCATTGGTTTCTTCATACATATACCTAGTGATTTTTCTGCCCAATATCTTCCTGCTTATATATGCATTTTATTATGTGGATTTGAAGCTTAGCGCCTTGGACGAGTAGAAATCAAAATGATGCTTAATGCTAAGTTATGCAATTGAACTTCAATAATCAATATTTGAAGCTGATCGTTGAACATATATAAGATCCAATATAACAATTTATGTTGTTCTTTTGGTGATTATAAATATCTATGTGAGAACTTTGTAATATGTGATTGCTTTAATGAAAACTGAGGTGTTACTACTATTGTATAATCAATTAGCCGTTCTACTTTATAGCTGAGGAGAATGAAGCATCGAGGTATTAACAACAAGTTCTTTTCTTTTTCTTCGGTGGTGTCTCAAGAAATATTCCTCAAAAATCTGCTGCAGATTAAGGTTTTTTTGTAATACTTTCTATATTGTTGAAAGATTTTTCCTGGCATTGTGTAACTAACTGTATACTCGACGAAGTGGAATAACTCAAGTGGTTAGAACAGCACTGTCTATGTTGTGATGCCATGGGTTAGTCACAGTTGACCTTTCAAAACAAAATATTAAAAAAACTGACTGCATACTAGGATCAATCTTAGTGATATGGTTTTTCTGTTTTGGCCGGTACTAATACCTTGCTTTATATAAACATGAGTACTTATAAGGCTATTCAACGTAAATGTTCAAGGTATAACAACCTCTAGTTTTGTTCAATTCGAGCATGATTGAAGTTACGTGACTTGTATTCTGATCAACAATACTGGTTTTCTGTCATTTCACTATATTATCGATTTTTCATATAATATTCTTGATAATTACAGGCTCTGTTGGTTGACAAAATTGCTGGCAAATTTGAAAATGTCACTAAACAGATTGAAGAAGCATTAAGCCAGGTTCCCTATAATAATCTTGATATAACTGAGGAAGTCCGAGAACAGGTGCAGATTTAAATCTCTATCGTTGATGCAATTTGACAAGTTATCTAGTTGTCTGATTTATCTTTATTTATAATGCTTTATTTATATTTCTTTTAGATTGAACTTCTACACGCACAATTTAAAAGAGCAATAGGTCGATTGGAGTCGCCTGATGTCCAACTGGCGAAGGACTTGGCTGCAGCACAAATGGAAGACAATCCCGACCCCATAGTTTTCAAAAGACTTTCGGAGAAGCTGCATCTCCGGAATACAACAGATATAAAACAAGAATTGGTTGCTATCCACGAGATGGTGATCTCGTGTGGTGGGGTTCCTGAGGGAGTTTCGGAGGAGTATATTGAGACTATGTCGTACCTTCTGAGGAAGCTAAAGGATTGTGTATCAGCAGATAATCCAGAGGTCGATACCATTGAAATTGATAAGAGTTCGATTAAGCATAGATCTCCGATAATCCCGGATGACTTTCGCTGTCCAATATCACTCGAGCTAATGCAAGATCCTGTTATTGTATCTACAGGGCAGGTTAGAATCCTGAAGTTGCTTCTATTATTCTTTAGCAAATACTTTTATGATCCAGTTCAAATCAAGTTCATTTTGAATGGTATTGGTTGTTTTACTAAAAGATACTCCCTCCGCCCCATAAAAACTTTCATAGGAGGGAGGACACACAAAATAAGGGAAATGAGTAATCATTGGGGTTTTGACTTTTGAGGGGTAATTTTTGTAAAGTTTTATATGTATAAAATAAGGAAATCGATTGGATTGTGTATATGTGTGGACTCAAAAGTAATGACCTTTGATATAAATTTGTGAATATTTTGACTGTGAAGTTCAAGAGAGTCATTCTAGGGATGTGAGCTTTTCTGCTGGAGGGAATATTAGTTGGTCAGCATTAGTTGTTTTCATTGAACAGTATTAGTTGTGTGTTAGTTGTGCACTAGTTACACACTCTGTTGAACTCAAACTGTTACTCCTTTATAAGTTTTTAAAGTGGAAATTCCGAATTTTTAAACTCTCATTCATGTGTTTCTGTTTGCAGACATATGAACGTTCCTGCATTCAAAAATGGCTGGATGCTGGACACAAGACTTGCCCCAAGACTCAACAGACACTGCTGCACACTGCCTTAACTCCGAATTACGTGTTGAAAAGTCTTATTGCTTTGTGGTGTGAGAGTAACGGTGTTGAGCTGCCCAGGAAACAGGGAATCTGTAGAAACAAACGATCAGGAGTTGGTGGATCGGACTGTGACCGTGCTGCTATCACTGCCTTGTTGCAAAAGCTAGCAAATGGCAACCCAGATCAACAAAGAGCAGCTGCAGGCGAGCTTCGTTTGCTAGCTAAAAGAAATGCTGACAACAGAGTATGTATAGCTGAAGCTGGAGCCATCCCTTTGTTAGTCGAGCTGCTATCCTCCCTCGATTTAAGGACTCAAGAACACGCTGTTACAGCGCTTCTCAACCTCTCGATCAACGAGGCTAACAAGGGTACTATCGTAAATGCTGGTGCTATACCCGATATTGTAGACGTGCTGAAAAATGGAAGCACAGAAGCTAGAGAAAATGCAGCTGCTACTCTATTCAGCTTGTCCGTCATTGATGAGAACAAAGTGGCGATAGGAGCAGCCGGGGCGATCCCGCCTCTGATTGATCTCCTGTGCGAGGGCACACCTAGAGGAAAGAAAGACGCAGCCACAGCTATATTTAACCTTTCTATTTATCAAGGAAACAAGGTGAGAGCAGTAAGGGCAGGGATTGTACCGCCACTTATGACATTGCTTAAGGATCCTGGAGGTGGAATGGTGGACGAAGCACTTGCGATATTGGCCATACTTGCTGGCCATCAGGAAGGGAAAGTAGCTATGGGACAAGCTGAGCCTATCCCAGTTCTGGTCGACGTGATCAGGACAGGGTCGCCTCGTAATCGGGAAAATGCATCCGCAATATTGTGGTCCCTGTGCACAGGTGGTTCACAGTACTTGAAAACTGCGAGGGAGCTTGGGGCCGAAGAGGCGTTAAAAGAGTTATCGGAGAATGGTACTGATAGGGCTAAAAGGAAGGCTGTGAGTGTTTTGGAGCTTCTTCAGCGAGTCGATGAGGCTGTTGTTTCGTGACGGCCTGTTTAGAACTGAAAGATTCAGCATTCGTCCAACTTATTTTTGCCAGTAAATTTTTGGCGATGTTTTTTAAATTTGTAGTAAGTTTTGTATAAAGCTGTAGCCTGTAAATACAATCTGCATTACATGTGTGAGGTTGATTGCAGAAAAGTCAATTGTTGTATTATATTATATATGTAGTTTGTTTTGAGATTAAAGGTTGAGGTAATGAAATTTTATGGATAATTAAATTCTTTGTGAATAGCATAAGTATGCTTTTGTTTTAAAATTTACGTTGTGTGACTAATATTGCATGAGTGAAAATCCAAAATAAATGTAACCAATTTTCTTTTTCATTATCCACCAAAATTGCATACTTTATTCATTTACTTCAATTTTATACAGTTGTTCACTTCTGTGAAGAGATTAATGAATCGAGATATTAGAATATATTTCGAGTCATCTATTGGGATCTTCTATCATAGTATAGGTAGTTGGTACATAAAGAATCAATTCATGTATATAGTTTAGTATCATATCCCAAAACTACATGTTTTTTAAAAAACCAAACATTCATAGTGTCTCCAGCACATAAACAGATGATAACAACAGAATATTTTGATGATAATAATACTAGGAAACAACTAAAGAACAGGTCATCCACCCAAGTATAATTCGTGCCAAGTGCACAATCTTCCGGAATTCAACCTAAAACACAATACCTAAAGAGTTGAGTTTCACAGATAGACAGATCTGTGATAAAGAACTCTCAGTACCGGTCCAAGGAGGGGGGTCGTCCTCCCCTCCTGGGGCGGTCATACGGACCAGGTCTCTCCCTATAGTTTCTTCCTCCTTCATACCGTGGAGGCGGTGGGCCTCCACCATATCTGTCGCCACCTCTTGGGGGGCCTGCTGCATCTCTATCGTAACCCCTGTCTTTCCCATATCCATTTTGAGGGTAACGATCACCACCCCCTCCTCCGTACCTATCAACAGGCAAGCGATCTCCATACCTGATAATACAGATTTATGCCACGTTTAGCAAGCAAAGAGAATATATACGATGAAATTTATAGATGCACGTAGATAGAGGTACCTGTCATTTATAAAGCGATCACGGCCACCCCCATAACGATCATCTCTACTGTCATAGCGATCTTTATCACCATATCGACCCCTGTCATATCTATCATCCACATACCTCTCGCGATCATCAGCAGCATAACGATCCCCGCGGCTGACAGCCCCACCATACCTAGACCGTGGAGGAGATAATGTACGAGCACCACGACCCCCAACTCCACCTGCTGATGGACAATCCCGAGCCCAATGTCCTGGCCGTCCGCACTTGAAGCACTCATCTGGTCCTGATGGTGGTCTATCTCTTCCTCCACCATAACTTCCCCTTCCACCACCTCCTGAGCCATAGCCATGACCTGGAGGCTCTTCACCCCCCATTTTTGGCTCGGCCTTGTTTACAGAGATAACTCGATCTCCCAGTTCTCTACCATGCATATCCCTGATTGCATCATCCATCGCTCGTCGGTCTCCAAAAGACAAGAAGCCAAAACCACGAGGACGGCCTGTATCTCTTTCCATCATGACCTACACCAAGTAAATATGTGAGAATAAGTAACAAAATAGAGGGAGCCAAAGAAATATGTATAGTATAACACAAGCAAAAACCATGAACGTTGCAAATTGATTTAAGGAATTTACACAAGGCTCACAAAAAAAAAAAAAATATTAGCATGCTTGTGGTTTAAGGAGGTCTTACATGAGTTGAAGAATCTGCATAATTGCAAATTACATCATCTGAAAATAGTTTCTCTCAGGCCTCAAATACCGCAGAACAAAAGACCAGTAACAGAAAACTCATGCAAGCAAACAAGGGATCTCAATCGACAATCGGAATACAATCTATCAATCACGTATATTTGACCATACTCAATGACCTTCATTCAGAAAAGGGATCCACCAGCTACTAAAAGTGTCATGTCGCAGCAACAGACGGAGCCCAACAGTTCATATAAGCACTAACCTTTCATACTAAACTTTACCCTTCCAAGATCTTGCAACATTTCAAAAATGACGAACACAAGACATCTGCCCACGGTATATCCACAACTTCGAAATATTGTTTGGTTTTGTAAGTGAAACCAATGTTTTCTAGGATTTGCATATTTCAGTACTCCAACCAAAGATAGACACAAAATATGTGAATGAAACAATATCACAACAGGTAGACTGGATTGGATTGGCAGAAATGATGCACTTGTCCTGCAGTTTAAGGACAACAAATAAACTAGGAGGCAGAACAATCAAAAGCAGAAGCTTTTCGCAGATTTTGCACCATAGAATCACTGAGCAAAAGTAAAAGTTATGCTCAGTAGAGAGAATATAGAAAATAACTTATAGACATTTCAAATTAGTCCACAGAGCAGGGCAACTTCGTGAAGCTTTATTGCTACAAAGCTTATTAAACCCAATTGTGTATAAACATCAGCCTACATATCGACCAATCTGAGGATGTTTCTTCAGCAAAATCACCTGTAGCAACATAACCCACTGAGCAGTTGATATCTTTAAACTGTACTTAAAACCACTTCCACCAGGACATACATAACATACAACGACCACCCCCTATCCATTTAAATTAAAAATGCATCTCTTAGAATTAACAGATTACTGAAAATGGACCGACTTGAGACGAAGATATAAGAAAAAAGGGCAATACTAATGGACAAATAAGTGCAGAAAAAAGGATGGGTGAGACTTTCTAAATTCCAGCTGTAGGCATCAAATATCTCCAGCTCTGAGGATGTTCTTCAGAACTTGAACAACAGATCTTGTATCTGAACATTTCAAAATCAAAAACTCATAACAAGAATGGGCGCATGCTTCTAAAAAACTGAAAACAAAGCCAAGTCTTTCTTCTCGGGGCTCATAAGTAAACATCACTATGGTAGCTCTTGAAGCTTAATATCATGTGATGCTGTTGCACCGATTTGCAATACTAAAAGCACCTCAGTTATGTTATCTACAAAGAGCTGTCAATGAGGCAGACCAACTTTCATCAACGAAATCGGGGAAGACTATCAATGAGGTCAAATCCACTGAACACAAACCAGAACAAGAAAAGCCATCACAAAGTGTGCTATATCATTGAGCTTGCAACTGATCTTCACATGGCGTATCACTAATTGTATGTCCATAGGTGTAAATCAGATATTATCGGCACGATGGTCCAAAAACTCCATAACTTCCCTATCTTTAGTGGAATCCAATTATTAGTGCTCTTTAGAAAAACAAGGCTAACCTATTATTCTCCTAAAGATTACAAAAACTGCCTCTTTCAAAATGACCAACTGCACAATCAAGAGATCAACAGATTCAGGTTGCCCCAGTTAAGACTGATATACCCATTGTGCACGACTGTTTCTATAAAACAACTAGCAATTACAGTGCCAGGCACACATTGAACACATGCTTCTTCAACCCCGTGTACTTCCACAGACCCAAAAGTTCCTCCAAATCCCATATGAAAGCATTTTCAGATGTCATATGCAACATACAAGGTGAAAATAGTAAGAAGTTAATACAATGTAAAGAGAAAAAAATAGATAATTCAAATACAAATAGATTAAAAGCAGGGGTGTACTATTAACCACCACATAATATGCTTGTGCATTAGAGACAATCAATCAACTCTAAAGAACAACCTTCCAAGTTTTAACATATTGCCCCTTTGGAGAAATAAGAGAACCACAATTATTAAAAGCAAATGCTAAAATAAATCACTAGCATGCCTCTTGCATCAAACATTTTGCACAAATTCAGCACAGTAGGGCGATTTCACAATCAAAACCCAACCAATAAAATCAAAATTAACCAATAATCACTCATATCAAATGAAAAACCAGGAAAATCTAACTGAAAAGTGAATGTATTCAACATTATTGAAGAAGTGTATAATACTACCACTATCTTCCACCCCTCAACACACACACACACAACGATACAGTAAAGTTATAACCTGGCAGTCGACAATTTTGCCGAAACGACTAAAAGCACTTTCAAGCTGCCGCTCGGTCACGTCCCACGATAAGCCTCCCACAAATATACGGTAGTCATGAGCCTTGTCCGCCATTTTTTATGATTACTTCTTCAGAAAGGAAAATAAATAAATAAATCATCCGCCAAAAACAAATACGCAAACAAATCAGTTCGAAAGATAGATAACAATAACAACAAGACGAATTAAAAGCAGAAATATACACGAATTGTTCGATTGCTCTGAGCCTAAATAAGAGAAATTAGGGTTACCAGTTCCTTGGGTGTCAACTTAGGGTTTTCAAAAGTGAGGCATGCTTTGTTGTAAAAGAAATATTTATACTTTCTTTCTCTAAATTTTCCGTTTTTTTTTTTTAAGTAGGATTTTTTTTTTTTTATTCGTTCGTCCTTTTTAGTATTATTTTTGTATTTAAATTGGTCTTTTGTGAACATTTAACTTTAAATATAATATGATTTAATTTTAAATTTTGAGTTGATACGTAATTAGATAAATAAGTTACACTTAGATGTTTTCGAAGTTGTGCAAATTTTTGTATTGCATGACAGTGATAATAATAAGCATAATAGTAATAATGTTAGTGCATAACAGTGACAATCAGAATGGATAACAATCATGATAAGATAGTCTTTGTTGTATGATAGTGATAGACTTAATGCATAAAAGTGATAGAAATAATGGCAGATTCTATATTGCATAACAGTGATAGTCATAAGACATGACAATTGTATTATTAGTGCATGATAGTGATAGTCGTAATAAATGATAATGATTACAATAATAGTTTTTTATTTTATAATAATAATAATCATGATACTTGACAGTGATGGTCATTAATACATTATTTTAAAACGTGGCTTGTGGTATTGGACATATTCTTCGTGCAAAATATATAAAGGTAAAAACGTCCAAAGTTGCAACCACGGTCAATCCACAACAACCATTTAACCATCCACTGCCCACGCCCACCTAAGTGGGAAATCAACCACCAATCTATTCGTTGAAGCCATGGAAGTTGACCACCTCGTCGTCAAACCTGAAACTCACGCACAATTCACCACCTTGTGCTTGCCATTGCCGAATAGAAATTATTTTGCGATCGCCGTTGTTCAAAACCATCTCGTCAAAGTCACTGCAATAGCCATCCTCGCTTCTCAATGACAGTGATATTCTTTATTCCATAATATTAAGGGCTCATTTGGTTCGTAAGATAAAAGTATCTATCCGTCAAAAACATGCATGTTTTTAACGGATAGATACTTTTATCTTACGAACCAAATGTGCCCTAATAGTCATAAGAGATAACGATGATAGTAATAATGATAATAGTTATAATTTATGATAGTGATGACAATAATAATTTTTACTTTATAATAATGATATTCATGATGCTTAATAATAATTAGGGTTGCAAACGAATCAAATAATTTTGATTCGATTCGGTATTCATATTCAAATTTTGATATTCGTATTCGAAATTTTATGATTCGAATTCGATTACAAATATTCGATTCGATTATTATTCAAATACGAATACAAAATAATGATATTCAATTCGATATTCGTAAATATTCGATTAAATATTTTTTATAAATATTATAATGATAATAGACTTAATAGTTAGTATAATTATTAATATTATTATTATTATTATTATTATTATTATTATAGACCATTAGAAATTTATGGCTACTATAATTACTATTATTTTAATGATGTAAACTCATTAGATAATAATCTAGATATCATATGCACGTATATTTCAAACTCTTACCCGAAGGTTATTCATATTCGAATTATAATATTCATATTCGAAATTTTATGATTCGAATTTGATTCAAATTCGTTTACAAATATTCGATTCGATTATTATTCAAATACAAATACAAAACTATGATATTCGATTCGATTCGTTTGCAACCCTAATAATAATAATCATAATGTGTGACAGTCATAATCTTTATGCAAAGCTACTCTCCCATAATTCTTCATAAATCTAATAGAATATCCTCCAAATATGAATGCACCCTTCTTGGATCAAAGAATTGCATCTATGTTAAAGATGAGATATATTCCCTCCGTCAATGCATTATTGTATTTACATGAATTTTTTTTAAAAATAAATATAAAGATATCGTGAATGTATTGTGAAATCCACTCACAATTATAAATGAAATAATTGATATGTATAGTGAATAAAGATATCGTAAATGTATAGTGAATAAATTTAGGGACAAAAAAATTATATAAGTAACCATACATAAATGAACATAAATTTTCTCATATTTAAAGAGATTCCAAAAATAAGCATCTTCCTGTAAGTAAATTGACCAACACAACAGTACCCAGAATCAGAAGACAAACACTCAGACAAGGTCTATTAAACCATAAACACTCAATTAAACCTAATTCACGCCCAAACAACTCATTATACATCCACTATTTCCAAACAAAGGCTTATTTCCAAACAAAGAAACGAAAATCTATTGGCATAAAAAATTTGAAAGACGTAGCAACACGGAGAGAAGAGCACAGCCTCAACTCCGCCGCACCAGCATCCATGAGCTTCTTTAGATGGGATATAGCCATGATGACGATGATACGAGTTGAATGGCAGTTGAGTGAAACAGATTTAGAAACCCTAGCTAGATGCAAGGATAGTAACAAATAAACTTTTAAAATCACTAATTTTTAAAAAGTTGTGGTGGAATTTTTAAGATAAGTAATTCCACCCTTTTCCAAGGGTGCTTGCAAACTGAAGTGCAGATCCCAGACTAGCACCATAAACCATTATTATACCACACAAGATGCATAACTTCAACAAGTTCTAATCCATACTTAAGAGAACAATTCTACACATTCCAAATCAACAAGAGACTACACCTTTTTTATCTAGGGAAAAAAAGAGCTTTCAGTAACGGTCGAGAGAAGGAGGCCGAGCTCCCCTCCTAGGACGGTCATAAGGGGCAGGCCTGTCCCTGTAGCTTCTTCCTTCGTATCGTGCAGGGCCCACCCCGCCTCCATATCTGTCTCTGGGGGGCCCTCCTGCATCTCTATCATAACCTCTGTCTTTCCCGTATCCATTCTGAGGGTAACGCTCAGCAGCAGGCGCATACCGGTCTACAGGGAACCGGTCTCCAGCTGGAGCGTACCTGATAGATTTAATCGGAAATTAGATGATGAGCTTGATATCCATATAAAATATACTATCCACATTACTACCATTGGATATACACGGGTTGTACCTTTCACTAATAAATCGATCGCGGCCCACGTATCGATCATCTCTATTGTCGTAACGATCTCTATCACCATAACGGCCTCTATCATCCATGTATCTCTCGCGATCATCTGCAAAGCGATCCACACGGCTACCAGCCCCACCATACCTAGAGCGTGGAGGTGAGAATGGGCGAGGACCTCGGCCACCACCTGCTGACGGGCAATCGCGAGCCCAATGTCCTGGCCGGCCACACTTAAAGCAGTCATCCTGTCCTGGCCCATCTCTTCCACCAAAACCTCCCCTTCCACCAGCCGGGTAACTTCCGCCACCATAGCCATGAGGTGGATCTTCACTTCCCATTTTTGGCTGGGCCTTGTTAACTGAGATCACTCGATCTCCCAGTTCTCTACCATGCATATCCCTGATTGCTTCGTCCATTGCCCTCCGGTCAGAAAAGGTCAAGAACCCAAATCCACGAGGACGCCCGGTATCTCTTTCCATCATAACCTAATTGAAGAGTACAACATTTTCAGTATTAGTAATCCAAAAATGAACAGACAAGAAAATGGTAGGGTATACACAAAAACGTGAATGCCATGAATGAATTGAAGAAAAGTATAAGCTAAGAAATTATGAATTATGCATCAAAATGAAGATGTACATAGAAAAATAAGTCAAGGGAAATCAAGCAGAAAATAAGAGAAAGAACCATTGCAGGGAGTGAAATCGATGTTAAACATAATCAACATAGATGAGATTTTCCAATGGCATTGGATAAAATTAGAATGACACAGAAAGCCTGAGAAACCATACCCAAAATCGTTACTATATGAATAGTATTTCACATACGATGCTTTAATATCTCAAAATCAAGCTCAACCATAATTTTTCAAGAGCAAATGATTATGCTATTACACTCTTCCATCAATTTTAACGGTAAGTAAATATTCCTTGATTTCTATTTGCCAGTCACATTTCTTACATTCACATGACGCACTTTCTGAAGACGGTTTAATGAATTGACACCTGCCTAGGATGTTTGATATACAGCAGGAAATCATGTGCGAAAGAATATAACTCAGTTACTTCCCTATGGATGAATTACCAATTTCTGATGCCTCGGACAAATCAAGGACACAGAGAAGTACATATCATCAAATGGAACTCTAAATTACCACAATTAGAATATTAACAATAAGAAGTAAGATAATAATCCTATGGAACTGAATAACCAGCTCCATTTATTTACCACTAGCAAGCATGATCATATTTCCAATTTCTATGCTAACACTAAATAGAGAGTATGTGCCATCAAATACAACTACGAATAACCACAAATACAAAATCAAAAACCAAAAGATAATATAGAAAATGAAAGTAAGCATAAAGTATCTAAGGTATACAAGCTATCAATGAAAAAAAAGTTCGCAAAACCTTCCAAAAGCAACCATGAAAACAAAAACTTGCAAAGAACGGAAGGTTCATGTATTGTTCTTAATCTGCATATTTAGTTCTCTAGATGCCTAAAATCTAAGAAGCTCAGCATAGCATAGCTACATAGCAATCATACAAGGAGCATGCTCATAGACAAGAAGCTCTTACATTAATTCAGAAGAAACTGTTGAATTGCAGAAACCATCTTCTGAAATCAGTTTTTTACTCAGGCCTCAAATTCCATACAACAAAAACCAGTAACACAAAATTCATGCAACTAAAAACGCATCGACCTTAATGAGAATGACATCAATCAGACGGTCACTTTAACTTATTTTGGCTGTAGTTTACTGAAAACACTTCAATAGATGGCTGGAATCCGTTCCATTTGACCAAGACATAACAGGAAAACAATCCTCCAGACACTAAAAGCTTCAGGTTGCAAACACGTAAAGATTCCCATAATTTATCCCCATCTCAGAGAATCTTTTTAATCCTAATGTTCACCTTCAAATCAAATGTCTTTCCATATTCCAACAGGCATCAACTCGTAGAATCGGGGAGTGGTATATTCATGTTCGAACAATTTCCAGAAATTAATGTTTGGTTATGTACTGATTCCGTAATTTAATATGATATTACTGATGAAGTCCTAAATTCACCCAAAAATAGCCCCTTCCTGACAATTAGCTCCAATTATTTATTTACCCAAAAGTGCACAAGAGATGACATTATGCCATTATCACACAGGTTGGATTAGCGTAAAAGCCCCTAATTATCTGCAATCAAGGGTTGATCGGTCTCCAGATCCAGGGAAAAACTCGTGGTGTCAACTTTCTTGTTGGTACTCTTTTTGCAGCCTGTCATCACATCAGCCTACAACTGACGGGGCAATGGCTGCTAGTCATCGAGATCTCAAATGAAGAATATGGGCTCTAGATCTCCGTAAGAGTAAACTCAAAGGCATGAAGAGGCAACTCTCTCTCTCTCTCTCTCACATTTGCATCATATGGTCAACTCATGCTGTCGTGAAACAAGAAAATGTACTTAGAAGAGAACATCCACCCTGGATAAGGAAACGAAAAACAGAGGATCTTCATTCAAACTCCAGAAGAACTGTGTGGGGTCTGCTTCATCTACTAAGGCGAATATTGAAGTATCAAGCAAGGAAGCTTCAGAAACTTCATCTTCATTAATCAGCTGCAGAGGCTCACTGAACCCAATTCTGGGTAGCTATCAGCCTAACCAAGTCTCAGTAAGTCCCTTCAGACACAATTGCCTCTGCCTGCTTAATCCTCAAGTGATCCTCTGGTGATCTTGTTTCAGCCCAGAAAAAGATACAATGATTACAATCCCCATTCAGTCAGAAACTTGGATCTAAGACCTAAGGATCGGCGAACATGGACCAGCTTAGTAGGCAGATAAAAGCAGAACACTAGTGGAGGCATGAACTTCAATCGCAGAAAGGAAAACAAAGCAAGAGACTGCTTGAATCCCAATTAATAAATACCCTAGAATGTCCTCCACCAAACTTGACTAGTAATCAGGTCTCTCAACCCTTTTGAAACTCATTGACACACTAAGCAGAAGTTTCCATCAAAATTAGGAACAAATCAGAGTCAACTTTTCTTCAGTGATTCTACAGAAAACCGTCATCACTTGTAACTCTTACAAGAAAACTTAACTGATGTTTACAAACAATACGTACATAAACAACAGAAACTCAGTATGGTCACTTCAAGCTCAAAAAAGTTCTCTGTCAATTGCAGATTACTGAATATATTGCAATCAAATAGGGTGGTTTAACTATGGTCAACAAAACCTAGAAAGAGCGTTGGAGGAGGTGTAATCCGCAGAATATACAAAAATGTGAAAAAGATTCAAGAAGTTTGCAGCATGATGGAGCTCATGGTCGAACCATCACACTGTACATCCCTAATCAAACCCTGAACAAGTAAATTAGAACAGATTGGCAGCACTAGTTAAATGAAACACAAAGAATGATTTTTTCTTATACTTCATGAGTTTAACCTATTGGAGTAGCAGCATCTTCCACAGAGAGGCATTCAAAATGTCCTGTCTAAACCGCTAAAGCTGTTGCATACAACTGATTCTAGGAAGATACAGCAATTATAATGGGAGAAACACAAAAATTCTGTGCTTCGGCTGTCCTGGAGGCCCAATAGACCCCCAAAGTTCCTCCATATCCACTAATAAAGCATTTCAGATGCCTCAAGCAGCATAGAAACGAACAAAAATAAATGAGTTAATAGTCAAATTATAGAGTAAAATAACGGTATAAAAACAATTAGGAAACAATAATCAACCTTTACGATCTAAAACCATTCACAAAGTATGAGAATCACATGTTTTAATGTGCAAAAGACTCGATAATCTCTAAATATATCCCTTACATAAAGCTTCCAATGACTTTCCATGCAATTCTTCTAAATATTAGCACCATTGTACATCCAAAAATTATTTTTTGCAGAAAGTAACATTCAATTATGCGTAGAAGAGCCAATAACATATCTTCGGCCAACAAAAAAGAACAAAACCATCATTCTTACGGGAGAAAAGGGAAGTAATAGAAACCATCTACTATCAAAATTTCCGGCAGAGAAATTACACAGAACATGTGTATATACGAAAACGGCTGCGTATTGCACAATATACAACGAAATTCAAACCTGGCAATCGACAATTTTGCCGAAACGGCTAAACGCGTTCTCGAGCTGTCGCTCAGTGACATTCCACGATAACCCTCCCACAAATATACGGTAATCTTGCTCCTTGTCCGCCATCTCTGCGTACCTTCTCCCAGAAGAAAAAAAAAACTAAATTCAAAACGATTAAAAAAACACGTAAAGAATCGAATTAAAAAACGAAATAAAGAACACCAATCCAATCTGAAAAGACAGAATTTACATAAAGTAATTGTGAGAGGAAAAGAAAAAGATGAATTTAGGGTTACCAGTAGAGGGATCTAATGAGGTTGGTCTTTTTGGAAAGTGAAAAGTGAAAACTTGAGAATATTATCTCATTCGTCGTTTAGGTTTTTGCCACCGAAACCCTAAACGGGCGGCACATGCCTAAAATAAGCAGTAAAAAAAAAAAAAAAAAAACTCCCTCTTCCTATATAAATTATTCGTTATTTTTGACAGATATAAGTCATGTGATAAAAAATAAAATAAAAATATAAATGATGTAATAAAAAATAAAAAAGTAATAAAAATAGTATAAAAAATAATAAAAATAAAATAAATAATAATTTTCAGAAAAATAAAAAGTAAATGAGAAACATATAATGAGACGGACAAAAATGACAAAATGAGCAACATATACTAAGACGTAGGGGTGTAAATGAGTCAAGCCGGCTCGCAATCTACTCGTGCTCGACTCGTAAAAAGATCGAAATCGACTCGAACCAAATCGAGTCGAGCTCGAGCTACTCGAGTAGCTGTCGAGTTCGAGTTCGAGTTTATAAATACTCGGCTCGAGAGGCTCGCGAGCCTAATCGAGCTTGCACAATATTTAATATTTTTTATTATTTTTAATATATAAATAAAGTAATCGAGCTCGAGTCGAGTCGAGCTTTAATTTTAGAAAAAAAAAGAGCTAAAATATATTTAATATTTTATTTTATTTAAATAATAAAATTATCGAGTCGAGTCGAGTCGAGCCGAGCTCGAGTTTGTCGAGTTCTTAATCGAGTCGAGCTCGAGCTAAAAAAATCAAGCTCGATCGAGTTCGAGTCGAGTTTCGAGCTTCGAGTATTGTTTTCGAGTCGAGTTTCGAGCTCATCACTACTCGACTCAACTCGACTCATTTACACCCCTACTAAGACGGGGAAAAAATATCAAAAGATCTCTAAATTAATTTTGTTTTAAAAAATTCTCAAACTATAAATTTTTCTTCTTTCATTGAGCTTTTGAATTATTGTTTTTATTTTAAAAAGGCACTTGGAATATATATTTTGTTTCATAATGATTAAAATTGATTAATTCATCATATTATAATAAAAAATATTTAAATGAATTTAGAAAAAATCGTGAATTTTCGTTATCAAAGGTCTTATAATACAAGAATTAATAATTTAAATTTTTTTAAAATAAAAGATATTACTGATGATTGATATTTGGAAACCATATTATAATATTTAGATTTTAGAGGATCCAAATTGCAACACGAAATGCATGCAAGGTGGTTTAACTGCAATGGCCAACATTTTCATTATTTCATATGAGGTGCATTTTCTATACAGTAAATTGGTGAGAAGAAATACTATACATTTCAATTAGAAATCACATAATTACACAAACTGTACAAGAATTGGATGCACATCAACCGCAGGTTGAAGTTGATCTCTACTCAGGCAGAAATGGCAGCCTAGCAACACCAGTACCTCCGCCTCCACCAGACACCGGCTTGGGGTCTGCATACTTGACGAAACTTGAACTAGGCCTCGATGTTTTTTTAATCGATTTAAGGGGAAGGATATGAAGTCTCGGGTTTGATTCAGTGCCCGAATTCTCAACAGCTAACTGGTAACTCCTCACCAGCTCAATCTGTCGAGCAACAATTTCAGAGCGTCTTGGTAGAAGTTCTACAGGCTCTCCACCGGGTATCACAATGTACTCGATTGCAAGTCTAACTTCCTGTAATAGAAAACAAAGTTAGTTACTCAAAGAATCTTGATGAATATGTGACGCAGCATCATACAACAACAAAGTAAACTAAATATACTATGTGGGTTCGACTATATGGATCATATATCTGTCAAGGTGTCTAATTTAATACTAATTAAGAGTCGATTTTAGGAACAAAATGAAGAGAAAGATGCACACCTCCAACGCATCAATCTCCTCCAACGATGGTTTCCTCTTTGGAGCGTCGTCTTCAATCTCAATATCGAAAGCAGTTGCACTCGATTGCATTTGCTTGGAGCTAAACGAATCCATCTCCAGAATCAGGCGGACTGCCTTCACCATTTGCGCCATTGTGGTGGACTGATATGATTTAACCAAAGAGCAGATTACAAAAGGCCTAACAAAATCATAACTGTTGGATTAAGAAACACCTGCTGGTATACCTTGATAACAAACACAGGCAACTCATGAAATTTCGCAACCCCACGGATCCAAGGATTCCGTTTCATTTCGTGACTTGATGCCAGAATAACATCAGCAGAACCAATATCATCGGTTACATCTATTTTATCCTCAAACCCCATTACAGTTGATACTTGTAAAAAGTCAGCTTCTTGGATCTGAAAATAAACAAACATATATTTAATAGAATGTCCTAATATCATATACTACCTCCGTCTCTGAACTACTTTCATAGTAGTTCCGGGCACGCGAACCAAGGAAAAGTAAATATGTGAGTGTAAAGTTAAATAATAAAATAAGAAAAAGTGTATTTTGTTGACTTTTGTGAGAGAGAAAAGTTTCTTTTTTTGGTGTGTGAAAGAAGAGTTGGGACGTCCAAATAAGGAAAGTGTGAAAGTAGTTTTGGGACGGAGGGAGTATGTTCTATGGTCACCAGTTCTCAGACCCTGAAATAATCTCAACTGAGGCGCGAAAACAGAATGAAACGATAATGGAGGCCTAAATAATAAATTGTACCTTGTAAGTGTATACATATAACGGATAGCCCTTTTTAATCACGGATACATTAGAGCCCACTTTCTTGAACTTATGAGAGTAATCTTCATCTTCAGAGTCTGACCCTGTGTTAATACGTTCATTTTTATCAGTCGTCACCTTAACTTTCCTAGCACGGAACTCTTCCATATTTTGACTTGATTCTAGTGAATCTTTAGCTTCAGCTTCTACTTTGCCGACTTTAAACAACTGGGATTTTTTTGGTGTCGTCTTAACATCTCCAGTGTGGTCTTCTTCTTCGGTAACTCTATTAGCTTCAGGATCTACACGCCTTATTTCAAACAATGGTGATTTTCCTGGAAAATGTGAGATTTGCAGTCAAGCAATGATGCAGGAAGACCCATAAATACTTCACAAACTTAATGTACCTGCGAGTAGAGCATCCACAGTTGCGTCTAGTCTATGATGAACTCGGCACTCAGTTTTAGATATCATCTCAACAGCACATGTAAACGAAGGAGGCCCTTTCCTCTCGAGAATAGTTTTCTGCACTTTCCTCTTCCGTGCTTCCTCATCACCCAGAGTAACACTCTGGTTTAATGAAGTAAAATTGTTAGTTTATGTTTTGATCGAAAAGAGTTTATTGATGCCGAAAATCCTATTTTCATACTAGTGGGACGAACGATATAGTTAATAGACACGTTTATGAAGCAAGGGAACCCATCAGCACCTCTATTCCACCAACAAGGGTCTGCAAAGACGGGTTTTTAATAATGCTCTCGATAGTGATTCCATGAGCCGTTGCAACAAGCTGAACTCCTCTTTGGGCAATTGTACTGGCAGCCAACGCCTCAAGCTCGGTCCCAATTTCATCAATTATAATGGTTTGGGGCATGTGGTTTTCTACTGCTTCAATCATGACCTGATGACAGTTGGAAATTGAATCAATATGCAAAAACCGGAAGGGATCACTAATCTTACAACTCACATTATGCTGCAAGTGAACATTTGGGACTTGCATCCTTCTAGCACGACCTATGCCAGAATGAGGCACGTCACCATCACCACCAATTTCATTCGACGTATCAACAATTACAACACGTTTTTTCTGGTCATCCGCCAGGATTCTCGCAATTTCTCTGCAAAACCAAAGCCGTGTCATTGCTCTGTCTACACAAAAGCAACATCAGTGAACAAAAGACAATCTATTGAACTCAATCATCTCTTTAAATAACCAAGTGCAAAGGCATTGACAATTCCAATATGATCAACTCAATATGCACCTGATTAAAGTTGTTTTGCCAACTCCGGGAGGCCCTATGACCAATATCGACCCGCCACTTTCAACTAAGTCGCGTATAATTTCAGCACTTCCAGATACAGCTCGACCCACCCGACAAGTAAGGCCTATGATTTGCATTTTTCGGTTTCTAATGGCACTTATACGATGTAGAGAGCGATCAATACCCGAGCGGTTGTCATCTGAGAACTCACCTACCTAAGCACAACCAATGAACTTAACACCAAATGCCTAAAAGCCCATATGACATATGTACAGCAAGTGAAACTATAACATGCACAAATCTATATCAATTCTGATCAAATGAGTAAATAATCTTGATTCCTTTATGCAAGCCATCAAGTCATATTTCTGTCTAGTTCTTTTTATATTTTAACTAAACGCTTATCTGATTTTACAATATATAAAATGCTGGTCACATTATCATGATTCAGCAAAACAACCTTTGAGATGGCATCTCGGAGATCCTCAGGCTTCACCGGCTGGTCGGAGATCACCCAGTCACCGGACGGAAATCGAGCAAGTGGCTTCCTCCCCAAGTCCATAACCACCTCAATCAACTCCCCAATCTCCTTATGCCTAAACAATTTATGCCTCATCTTCAGAGGCACTATTTCAAGAAACAAGTTCATGTCCGAGACAACATCATCGCCTCCAGAGCCAGAGCTCGACGTGGAGGCCATGTTGGAGGAAAGCGACAACAACCCATTGGACGCCGTGTGCCACTCCCTCGGCCTCCGAATCTCAGGGGACCTCACCCCCGGCGCCGGAGTTCCGGAAGAAGAGATCTTCCCCCGCCTACCACGTGTTCGACGAATTGCTGATGAGAAAGAAGGAGCCACAGCTTTGCATGTCTGCAGGTACGCAAAGGTTGAATTGTGGATCTGCTGAGGTGAGCACCACGAGGCGTGCAAATCAATCAGCACAAAATGGGAATTCAAAGCTCTCATTTTCTCCCCCTTCTCTCTCTCACAGAAAACAAATCAACACAAACAGGAACTATAAATGGAGCCCTTTTCGTGAAAGTTGAAATCTTGATTGGTTGTTGAGTGAAAGAATTGAGATTTTGTTGATGAGGGATCGGAAGATTCCTTTGGGATCTCCTAAGCCAGAGGGGGGTCCATGTCAAAGAAAGCAAACTGATCAACGAACTGCGTAGAGCGTCACATGTTAATGCTTCCACGTCGAGAGGCTGCTTCAAACCACACATTATGCTTGCCTTGGCGTCTATCTTTCTTCTCTCAGAATTTTATGCAATAATTTGGCGAAAATTCGTCACAAATACTAATGACTGAGGTCTCAAAATATTACTACCTCCGTCCCACAAAAGTTTGCATACTTTCCTTTTTAGTTTGTCCCACAAAAATTTGCACACTTCTAAAATGGAAATATTCCTTTAAATCTCCACCTTTAAAATCTTTACCTCACAATCTCCACCATACACATTATACTCATTACATTTTTCCTTAAAAATCGTGCCCCCAAAAGTATCGCAAACTTTTGGGGGACGGAGGTAGTATAAATTATACTCCCTCTATGCCACGAATTTGCACACTTTCTTTTTTTAACATTTTACATAAATTTGCATACTACAAAAAAAAAAATTAATTTACGTGCACACTCACAAATCTACACACATATTTACCCATATTCCACTACTTTATATATAAAATATATTTTACTTAAAAAAATGTGTCATCCCGTAGGGTGGGAATAGTGTATATTTATATTTAGGGATTAAAGATTTATAAGTCCTATAACTTTGCTTCATTTTGAATTTAGTCCACATGAATTATACATTTTGATTTTGGTCCTGTAAATTTGAAAATATTTTAATTTTGGTCCTTTTAGGACCGGTTCTGTAAGTTTGTAAAATGATCAAAATCAAAATATTTTGAAACTTACAGGACCAAAATCAAAATATATAATCCATGTGAATCAAATTTAAATTTGTGAGGAGTTATAGGGCTAAAAAAAACTTTAATCCCTTATATTTAAGTATCGGGTTAGTCTTGTATGCACCAATTGCACCGTGCAACTCAAGTTCATTTTTTAAAAGTTACACAAAATATTACTGAAAAATCATACATATTATTACTTACTTTTCAGTAATAAGTTGTGTAACTTTTCAGTAATAAATAGTGTAACTGTTTAAAAATACACGCACGGAAACTTAGTCTTAAGTATCTAATCAATTTTTAAGTATCTAATAATCAGGATCAACGATTTTGTGAATGCCATGCAACTTTATAGGTGTTGACTCTACTCTGCCCGCATAAACAAAATATCTATGACTATGTCTACACTTGATCTTGGTATTTGGAGGAACATTAAATATCTATGGACTTGAATGATGTGTTTCACTAATTATTTCTCTTTTCTCCATGAAAAAATAAAAAATGCTCGGCACTAAAGTCCCAAAATTTTCCTTGCACATACGGAAAAATATCATACAAATTTGTATCTTAAAACAATGCTCATGATTCATGTAGACCTAAAAATACGAAATTTATTGTTACAACGTATATATAATGGCGTTCTTTTGCTAGGATTTACAAGAGAATGAATTGCAAATTCTAAAGAGCAACCAAGAAATTACAACTTACTCATATCTACAAATGCTTTACATAATTTACAATTTTACATCTCAAGTGGCACAAGTTTCTTTCCTAATCTGTACAGTAAATGATTTGAGAAGTTATAGTTGTAATAATCTATAATCATTCCCAACCCATTAGCGTCTTTCTTACACATTCTTTGATCTCACTTCTTGTAGCAGATAAACAATCCCATTCATCCAGCAAGATCCTGTACACTTCCCATTCTCGATCGTCGATTCTATGCCTACCTATCTCCACCTGAAACATTGATCCGAAAACTGTTTCAAACTATCGAATGCCAAACATGAATGAATGAATCTCACTACCAGCTCATCTTACCGAAAATATTTTCAAGTTTAACATCTTGAGAGAGAGAGTGATGTCGTAGAACACCAGAGGCCGCCCCCTGCCTGACAACTCGACAGGGTTAACTACGAGCAGCTCAGTATCGGGCCCCCTGCTTACTACGTCAACTCTAAGAGGCTGGATAAGCTCCATTCTCAGTCTAGAGCACAGAGCATTTTGCTTATGTGGGTCCACAATCTTTTTCCCATCTGTTTGCATTATGAATAAGTCCATCTCGCAGTTCCCTTTTGCGTTTGCAGAGAAGCGCCCGTAAGAAATCTGACACGAGCCATGATTCTCAGTTTATGAACGTGCTTGTTAAATTGAAAGCAAGTACTTCTATTTATGCACCAGTTGCACTATTCAATTCTAGTGTATTTTTAAATGGTACTGCTTAGTTATTTCATTAGAAGATATTAACTGATCAGTATAAGTTGTTTTCACTTAATATTATTAGTCGTGCACGAGCTGCACCAAGTGTTACTCTAAATTGTAAAGCAATAGAGCAAAATGACTGTTAAAAATGCTTGTTATATACCTGGATGTTGTAATCTTTGAGTGTTCTCATGATATCGTAAACGAGGCCCTTATGGTCCTTGCAGAAGATCTGAACGAGGGTGTGAGAAGGGCTGAGGGTATTATCGACCACGATGGATACAGAATCAGAGGCTAGTACTGCGCTCGACTCTTCACCAGAAAGAGGAAGAGTGGAAATGTTTTCAGAAACTGACGATGGAAGGAATGACTGTAAGCATGATGCAACTTCAGGAGCAACCAGCTCGATTTCACAACTCATCATTGCATCGCCTAATACACCTTTTAGGCGCTTAATCGTTTCCTCCCGCCTCTTACTCATTTGAAGCTGTTCCCTACATCATAAGCTTCGAATTAACAAAAAAAAAAAAAAATGCAATTACTTCATTTACACAATCTCACAACATAAGAGACATATATGATTCCTTTTTGTCTGGATTTATAATTGAAGATTCGATGGTTACGCCTACAACAAAATGCATAGTAACAACCACTAGAAACTGAGCCTTTACCCCACTATGTGAATATCACCAGAAGATGCTCTAAAAATATACCTTGTATCAGTTATAAAAAAAAGATCCATCACTCTTCCATCAGGTGCCGTATAAACTTTGACCCGTTTTATTGTTAGCTCCAGCTCATACAGAACTTCGGTGACATCTAGATATTTTAGAACAAGGAAAATAGAAAGAAACAAAAACCAATAATTAATAAAATGAAGGAACTAAAACTAATATAATCGTTCCAATTCTTGGAGATAAAACATTCAAGTCCCTTCTTGAATTAACCACAATGACAATGATAGGCATATTTGATTTCCACTATGCTATTTCATCAGGATGACTTCAAATGCACATTAGTAATAAGATTACAAAGGGGAATATTATTGTCAATGAGCATATAATAATGTTTTTTCAAGCTCATCCAAGAGATTTGAAGTCAACTTTTGAAAGAGATGACCAATGGAGGGGGGAAATGTGTCCTTAATGAGTATACATTCATAATCAAGTGATCCCTATTTCGTAATGTTTTTCATCGAGTGAGAGGTACCGTGTAAAAGGCCTTTTCGCCCATAAGAACACCAAAACTTCAAGAGGTAAATTTCTGGTGGTCTTGGCTGCTGAAACTCTGGAATAAAGTAGAAAATACCCGACGCTGAGGGGGTACACGTAGGGCACACCTCAAGAAGCCTGTTCTTCAACAAATTCCACTTAGTTGTCGACTTTCCAACGACCCAGAAAATCAAGTAACACCATTTGCCATCAGTTTGAACATCTGTTCCACATAAAGGATCAAATGATATTCGATTAGTAAAGGGATAAAATGATAATGGTTAGCTATTCATTCATATCTCCTCCTATATTGGAGTAAAAATGCAATGTTTGAAACTAGAATGCATGCTCCATCATCTGCAACAAGCCTCGGACACAGATTACATAAGCAACACGAATTTAAACGAAAGCGAGCAACCATCCCGGCCTTTCGGGTATTCAATCTAGTGAATTCTCATATCAATCTCACTCATGTAATTGCTTGAGGATGCCATATATGCTAAAATTTCAGAAATCCGTATGACTAATTTCACCAGAAAAAACAAATCAATAAGTATAAGCACATCAAAACAGGGGAATTCACATCTTGACTAGAACAGCTGAAAGAAGATGTAAATTTAAATAGAGAGCTTTTTTCTTTTTCTTTTTTAAACTAACAAATTCAACACAAAGATCCCCAAGTTGAGGAAGAAAATATATTGACCCCACAACTATCCAATTTCCTACCCTAACAATAAATATACACACCAAAATCATAATTCTCATTCCAGAAAGCAGAAAACAGTAACAAGATTGAAAAAATAACAAAATGATGAAAACAAAAAATTTGGAAAATACCTCCTCTGACAATGCTAAGTCCAAAAAGCAGTATAATTCTGCACAGATCACATCCAAGCCCAGTTTTATCTGGGCAGTTGACAGTGATCACTGTGTGTTCATTTGCCCCTCCACCTTCTTTAATCAAAACTGCATCTTCATAGATAATTCCCATCTTTTTACTCTTTGCTTCAAATTGGAAAGTAAAAGAGCAAATCTTTTGATTTCTGTTTGTGGGTTTTTGAAATTAAAGAAAAGATTCAATTTTTATTCACCTTTTCTCAGTGTTAATACACCGAGTCCACAACACAATCAAAAGATAGTGCTAAAGTGACCATTCCTACTTTCTCTCTCATAATATACTGTGCTGATTCCAAATGTATTGGACTCGAGAGAGAGAGAGAGAGAGAGAGTGAGAGAGAGAGGAAAGACTTGGATAATTGGATTGGAAATTCCGCCACACTCGGATGCAGATTAGAAAGAAAATAATTTTCTAATAATTTTTTGTATTTATTCCACACTATAGTACTATACTGAGGATTATTTATTTATTTATTATTTGGGATTCGGTGGCAAGTAGGTTTCATTTTTCTTAAACTTGCCTTTGGGTCCAAGCATCTTTTCTTAAATTAAAAATTACTAAAAAAGATTCCAAAAGAAAAACTTCACTATTGAGTAAGAACAAAGACATTTTTATAACATGATGAGAACACGTGTAACTTCTATTTTTCGAAATTATTCATTTTATTACTGCGAATATTTTTCAATCCACAATTTAATTAAATTTCAGACAATAATGAAACACAAAAGAGATGTACACTAGTTTTAGTCATTTTAAATTGACTGTGCATCTTTCTACTTCATAATTTAAACAAACCAATTTATTTATATTTTTTGTCAATTCGAAATTTATTGCAATAGGGCAAGGGACATGAGGATAAGATTTGACTCTCTCACCAACAAAAATATAGGAATAAAACAATCAAATGTTGTACTAACTATTATTAAAAGATTGTAATTGAATTTAAAATATAGTGTGTTTGTGTTTGCATGTCCCCTGAGTGTGTCTGAGGAATATGTTCTGAAAAAAGAAAAAAGAATATTCGTTTAAACACTGTTTGCATGGGGTGTCCAAATGAATAATATGATGGGATAATTGTTGTCAGGTACAATATGTATACACTCTTTAGTGTCAAACCATCAAGAGAAAAATAATTATTGCGAACCCAAAACAGTAGTATTTTTATTCCAAATTTACTCCTAGTTTGAAAAAGTTAGGGTGACGTGGGGTGGTATAGGTAGGTTACCCTCTCTCTTCTCTCTCAAAATAAATACCTCATTTCTCTCACTTCACATCCTGGAAATAATCATTCATTCTCTGTCTTCCTCATGTCCCTTTCTCTCTGTACCGGAAAATATTTATTTTACTTCCTCATGTCTCCGGTGGTGGCTGTGGTCTTTTTCTCCGACGGCAGGTGACGGTGGTAGAGGGAAGAGGAGGGTGACATTGTGGCTGTTTCCATGGCTATGGCTGCTTCGATCTGAGTTGTGCCATGGAAACTCGGGCGAAGGACTGAATCTTGGGTGTCGGCGCGTCGGAGAGAGCAGGTTCAAACGAAATGGTGCGCAGCAGGCTGTTGGTGTGTTTCCGGCGAGAATCTGGAACAGGGGACTCCGCCTTCCAACAGACGCCACACCAGCGCGGTGGCTATGTTCTTCTCCGGCGTCTTCTAGCGGTGAGCTTTTCCGGCCATGGTGGTTCCCCACCACCAAAGATCCAGGCCCAAAGAAGCCCGGCTATGATTATCTCCAAAGAAGCCATGGCGGTGAGTTTTCAAATTTGTGGAAAAGAGAAGTAATTTTTAATAAGCATTGATGAAGAAATATCTGATTCTATTATGTGGGTCTTAGTCAATACTCCGTTTATTCATAATTATATGTTTCCCCATCCCCCAAAACACCATACCATGTTTCCCCATCCCCCAAAACACCACCATCTCCAACACCCAACTCGACTTCTCCACCCACCACTCCGCCGACGACGGCGGCGCCACCGCCATCAAAACGTACCCTGTTATGCAGCGCTAGGTACACCGAGTACACCCATGTGAGGAGATGCGCGGCTGGGCGAAGAAGACGATGGAGAAAGCTTGGGGCGTCGGAACCTGGTCTACAAATATATATTTTGAATTCTATATTTCATTTTTGGTGTTATATTCATGTGCTTTATTCTCTACCAGAGTGTTATTATGATATATATATTTAAATATAAATAATAGAGGAACTAAACGTAGGAATTAAGTGGGATACAAAATATATATATATAATATTATTGGAATTATATAAGATATGCATGTTTGGAGCCCTAAATTAATGATGTTCACACTTGACTTTCTCTCTCTCTCAACTTTATTGAGCTGTTGCAGAAAGAAATTTTTTTCTTACTTTATGTGATGAAGAAGCAAAGTTGTGTCTCATTTTCCAAGAAGTCAAGGCTCTAACTTGAGAAGGACTCACCTTCGCATCTCAAGGAAGACAAAACTGTTGGTGTAAATATTTTTTCCAAGAAGTCAAGGTTCTAGCTTGAGAAGGACTCACCTTCGCATCTCAAGGAAGACAAAAATGTTGCTGTAAATTTTTGTGTCTTGTAAATTTGAATTTATTATTTATTTTTGTTATACTATTTTTGAACTTGTACATAGTTTACAATTGAACTTAACATATTTTATTTGATTTAGATTTTTATTTATTTTTTTGCACTTATAAAGTTAGTATAACATTAAGTATTAAATATTTAAAATTAATAGATTTGAATTTTGACAATCAATAGATTTGAACTATATTTATAAAAATTTGAACTAATTTGTATATCACTAAAAAAAAATTATTTGTGTACACCCTCAGAAAATTTATATATATTTATTCATAATATATCACTTTTTTTTCTTTAAAAATATACATTTTTTGAAATAAAAATCTTAGGTGTGCACATCTTCGAAAGGGGGAAGTATATATTTTTTAATCCAAAAAAAATATAAATAAGGAAAATATATATTAATGACAATCAATTTTGTATGTATTTCGTAATGTGTATAATATTTCATTCTTAATTAAATTAACAAATGTAATATAATCAAGGGAACAATTAAATGTTGATCAATTAAGTAATTGCAGTCATTCACGTCTAAAAAAAAGTGTCTTATTCGTTCACTTGAGTTAAATAGATATTAATATAAGGGAGACTGATGGTTGAATTGATTGATGACGGATGTGATTGATAGAGGAGAGAGAGTGAGTAAATGAGAGAGGAGAGAGGAGAGAGGTGAGAGAAAGAAGAATTTTTATAATAAAATTATAATTGAACTTGTACAGAAAATAGAATTGAACTGAGTAATGTACGTTTGAACTGTTACTTTTTTTTTTGAACTTGTGAATATTTCGTTTTTTATAACTAAAAGCAAAAATAATAATATAAAAATTGTTAGGTTTTGAGTCTACACATAAAGTCCTTCCAACATAAAGTTATGTGGTCAGATGTGAGTAGGTTTTGTTTGTATTGTGACATTAAGTAATATTTTAATTAATTCATAGTCAATTGTTGCAGCAAGAAAGGAAAAAAGTAAGTTGATTTGACATGACATGGGAGAAAAGTGGGTACAGAGGTGGGGGAGTGGGCGTGTGGGGAAGGGGGGAGGGGTGGGTGGTTTGACCTATTGAAATGTAGGTTAGTGGGCTACCAGACAATAAAATATTGTTTGTGACCCCTCAACGAAATTAGTAAAAAGTGTGTACTCCAGCATCAATTTCTCTAATATGATATAAAACATACTCTTAGTATGATTTAAGTAATATTTATACTATGTTCTTTCTAAAGAATAAAAAATGGAGAGCTCCCAACTCTCTTTCTTTCAACATCTAAAACCATTATAAGTATTATTCAACAAATACAAAGTATATAGATCATTTAAGGTAAATTAATTATAAAATCACTATCTTTATTTTCTGATATTATATATTATTATATTTATTTATTAGAATATTTCTAATACTATAGCGTTATATAGTGTAAAAATTTATGATAAGTTATTCATACATTTTTCTAAATACAGTATAATTTTCTCTTGAACAAAAAAAAAGTATTTAAGTGTATAGTTAAACAATAAAATAAAAAAATGTATTTTATTGAACTTTGTGACTGTAGAATATTTTCTTTTTATGTATGTGAGTAAATAAATAAATCCAATGACAAGAAGTAAGCTTTTTCAAATTTGATACTGTAGATCTCTCTCATTTATATATTTCTATTTTATACTCTTTGTTCCACAAGAACTTGAAAGGGAAGGGGCATTTATAATGAGAAAAAAGTGAAATAAAGTGTAAAAGAAATATTTTGAACGGTAATTTGGTAAAATTTTATGTATAAAGTAAAGAAGTTAGTTGGATTGAATTTAGTGTGTGTAAAAAAATGACATTTTGTGTAAACATATAAATATTATGAGATTGGAGTTTATGAAAAGATTTATTATTTTTTTGGCCTGCAAGTTATTATAGAATGTCCCAAAAAGTAAAGTTTGCAAATTTTTTGTGGAACAGATGGAGTATTAGTGTATTGATTAAGGTCATAATTGCATCTTTTTGCATCCATTTCTATATGGTTTTGATGTGCTTATGTTCATATTTGACCCTAAAATGATATACTTTGTGCATTTAACCCTTTTTTGCTAGAAAATTGTGTTTTGTAGTGAAAACGAGCAAAATCGGCAAAAGACGAGCAAGTTCGTAAAAGTTCATAAATTTTGAGTTGATCCAATGGAGGCAAATGATATACCATGTCGAAGAGTTCGAAGAGAGGGTCGCAACGGAAAAATAATCGAGTCAATCGGAGCTCTATAACTCAAGATATGAAGAAAACAAGAAGTCGAGGATAGACCGAACGGGATCGTGCGACCAGCAGCACGGGATCATGCAAAAAGGTCTCTGGTTCGTTCAGCCAAGGCTGAACGAATGCCTTGCACGAATGCATTCGTTCGGCCACCTCCACAGGATCATTCACAGGTCCGGTTTTGCACACTTTCGAGGGTTGTTTCGTTTTTTCGCGCGTTTAATGAAGGGCATATTGGACCAAGCATTGTGGGCACTATAAATACTCAAGGATCATATTCTCAAAGGCACTTTTAGATCATTATTCATTAGTTAGATCATTAGATTAGTTTAGAGAGAGGTTAGAGGTAGTTTCCAAGTGGGTTCTAAGTTAGATTTCAATCTTCTTTCTATCATAACTTTTGATCTTGCCGTTAGATCTTTAATCCGTTTTTTCCATTGTAATCTCCATTGAATTTCCTACCTTTCTACGGTTCGATTTATGTTTTTGAGCTTTGGATCAAGACTTAGCAAATTGGAGGTTTGTAGCTTGCATTTCAATTCATCTACTATTGGTAAGTTTCCATTCAATTTTCTTATTTTACTTCATAATCATGTTGTTTAGAATGTTAATTGTTGATTTCCTTTTCCAATTAGTCATGGGCTAATACCCTTGTTGCATGGTTGTATGAATACTATGGTGAATTTAGTCTCTTGTTAATCTTATTCATGAATTAGTGATCTTGTTGGATTAGTTCTCTTATTAATGATTTGTATGAATGCTTGAGATGTTTAATTGGAATGTATGGCTTATATGTTTAGCAAGGAAATGAGAATTGAGCTATAAGAACTCTATGCATATCAAGTGTTTGATATATTGCTAGTATGACCAATGAGAATTGCATATTAGCCTAGACCTCTTAATTGGAGTGTTGGAAGTTGTAGAGAGATCTAGACATTCAATAGAGCCCTTAGCTTGTGTTGTAGAGAGATCTAGACACTAGTTGGCTTGGCTAAGACACCAAGAGACCTTTTGCATGCTAGGATGGATAGGACACTAGAGGAACCATAGTAGGATTACTTCCATGCACACACACCACTTTTGCTCACTTCCTTGAGGTGATAGCTAGATTTACTTTGCTTTGTTGAAGTAGATAGGAACCATGATTGTTTTTTTGCTTTCCTAGCTATTAGTCTTTTGTAGACATTCAATACTTGTTTGATATCGCATTGTTTCCCTGTGTTCGATATTTAACTTGGTTAACTTGCCACGACAACAACGACCACGTACACTTGCGTGAAAATCAATCACGATTTTGGCAAACAAGTATTCAATCACTGAGTATTTTTCAGTCATCTAATTTAAATACCAAAAATAAAATGATATAGACATTAACATCGTCTCATTGAAATATCTATAGCTCAGCGAATATGAATTGCAAGCAAAATTAGATTCACCCATTTGAACCTAGTATAAATAGGTTCATAATATTAGTATTAATATATATATATAATTATATATCACTCACGTTTTCTCTTTCTCTATGACATTCAAAATACAATTCAATCCCCTCTCATTTGCAGCGATGGCCGCACAATGGGGCGAAGGGTGTGCATTTTGATATTTTACGGTGGAGGCAATGGGTTACTGAGGTGATGGAGGGCGATGTCGTTCCTCCTCACGATGAGGAGCTTCCATCCGGCTTTATAACTCTCTTTAGCGAAGTGGCCGATTTTCTGATGGACTTTGGACGACTATGAGGGGATCGAGGCGGTGAAGGGAAAAAGATGAATATTATATAATCAGATTTTAGGTTTAAATTTCTAATGTTTTTTTTATAATTTATTAATTTCTAAAGTTGTGTGGATGTCATCTTTATATAGACTCTGTTTGGATATGGTCATGGCTATGAAGGATTCTCGAGGAAGGTTGATTTGAATATGGCTGTTAGAAAAAATATAATCTGTTGCAGATTTTGTCTGAAGGATTCTTCGATTTAGACCTATTTTCAAATTTCGATGAATGATTGTTTGCAGGTTTGGTTTGATTTGGTTTTTTACTATTGCAAATTTGAGACCAATTAAGAACTGACATGTGGCTTCATAGTACATTATTTCCTTAAATGGCTATATGGTCTTGCTCCTAACTTAGGGATTCCTTTCTCCACTATACGTTGATATGATGACCCATCATATTTCACAATTTTCAATGGAGATTTGCTCTTTCTACTTCTACTTCTCAGACATGTTTTGGGAGGGTTTGGCTCTTCGATGATCGGCCACGTTTTTATTCTTCTTGGCTATGTGTGCTCCAAGTCTCCTCGATCTCTTTTCACTCTTCTCGGCCCTCTCCGCGAGGTCATTTTGCTCGGTCTTGTCTTGGTCTTTCATGTTGTTCGCCCTTGTCGAACCACTCTCTTTATCTTTCTCGGCTCGCCATGTGTCCAGGTCATAACCGGGCATAACATTGACAAATGAGGGTTTGATTTTTTATTTTGTAAACTTGTAAATGAAGAATAGGATTTTTATTCATTTTCTTTTGTAAATGTCAGGCTAGTGCAAATTTTATTTATTGTATATATCGTATGTGCAAAGTATATTTTCGTTTGTGTGTAAATTAATTTGAATCTAAAATAAATAGATTTGAAATTTGTAAATATAAATTATGTGCAAATAGAAAACTATAAATTAATAATTTGTGCAAACTAATTTAACTTTATGTGCAAACGATTTTGTGTGTTTATACTGTTGAATTTTTGTATTTTCATTCTGATTGTGAGAGAGTTACAAGACTTGTATATATACAAGGTATCATATCCTTTCTTCTTCTACAAGCAAGTGAGGTTGTTATAACTAACCCTATGATCTAGCTTCCTATTGGTTGATTAGGATGATAACTATGCCAGCTGTGCAGAGCCAAAACCTGGAGTAGTGATAACCGACTTATGCATGGCTGCATATATTAACCAACTTGATATGATATGCTTAACTAACTCTAATATGCACCAAACTAGATCTATGTAAAATCTAAGGCATGAAGTTGATGACATAATTTCTGAAACTTCGACGGAGGTAATGCCTTTGTGAGAAGGTCAGCAACTTGATCTTCAGTGGGAACGAACCGAATGTCAAGTATGCGAGCCAGTACTTTCTCGCGAAGAAAATGAACGTCAACCTCAATGTGTTTAGTCCTACTATGGAATGCAGGACTAAATGCGAGCTTAATTGCCCCTTGATTGTCACTCCATAGGATAGCAGGATTAACAAGCGGAAGCTGAAGTTCATGGCACAATGTTTGCAACCAAATAAGATCAGTAGTGGCCGTAGAAATAGCTCTATATTCTGCCTCTGTGCTGCTACGAGCCACAACAGATTGTTTGCGAGATCCCCAAGTGATAAGATTAGGACCTAGTTGAATGCAGAAACCACTCGTGCTGCGACGATCATCAAGGTTGGCAGCATAGTCCGCATCCACGAAGCCACTTAACCTGTATTCAGAAATGGGAGAA
Source organism: Prunella vulgaris (assembly GCA_026898435.1). Taxonomy (NCBI): domain Eukaryota; kingdom Viridiplantae; phylum Streptophyta; class Magnoliopsida; order Lamiales; family Lamiaceae; genus Prunella; species Prunella vulgaris. The sequence goes on along the minus strand of JAPKLY010000009.1, from coordinate 1,024,894 downwards.
AACAACAAACCTGTATTTAAAGTACCATGAAGATAACGTAGGATCCGTTTGCAACATTTCCAATGATTCTGGGTTGGGAAGTGAAGATATTGGGAAAGTTTATTAACAGAATATGCAATGTCAGGCCTAGTGAGGGTAATGTATTGCAAGGCTCCAACAATGCTTCGGTATAGAGTGGGATCAGAGAATGGAGGGCTGTCATTGAGGGATAGTTTGGAACTAGGACATGAGGGAGTAGGAGAGGGTTTGCATGAAAGAAGCTTAGTCTTGGATAGAAGCTCCCTGATGTATTTTGTTTGAGTGAGTTTAATAGAGGATGGAGTGGTTAGAGCTTCCAACCCCAGAAAATAGCTGAGTTCACCAAGGTGTTTGAGAGAGAATCTGGAGTTGAGAGTAGTGATAAGAGAGTTAATGTCAGAAGAATTATCACCAGTGATGAGAATATCATCCACATACACCAGTAGGATGATTTGATTTCCAACAGTGCCTTTGTGAAACAAGCAATGATCAACTTGAGAGTGGACAAAGCCTGATGACAGCAGGTATTCTTTAAGTGTATCATACCAGGCCTTGGGAGCCTGTTTGAGTCCGTAGAGAGCTTTATTGAGTTTGCACACATGATGAGGAAAATTGGAGTCAATGAAACCTTCAGGTTGATTGATGTAGACTGTCTCAGTAAGCATCCCATTGAGAAAGGCATTGTTGATGTCAATTTGTTGTATGGACCAACCCTTGGTTACTGCCAGACTGAAGACTAATCTCATGGTTTGAGGTTTGATTACTGGACTGAATGTATTAAAGAAATCCACCCCAGCATGTTGCTGAAAACCCCTAGCAACCAACCTAGCCTTAAGTCTTTCAACCGAGCCATCCTTGAGATGCTTGATCTTGAACAGCCATTTGGTGGTAATAAGGTTCATATTGTCTGATTTAGGAACCAAGGACCAAGTATCATTATTTTGTAGTGCTTCAAACTCAGCCTGCATAGCCCTTCTCCAATGGGGATTGTCAAGAGCCTCTTGAGTATTCACTGGTTTAGCAATTGAGGCAGGCAAAGAATCAGTGAGAAAAATCTTGGGTTTGAAAATGCCAGCCTTGGATCTTGTCTGCATATGATGAGTATTCTCAGGAGGTTGAGCAACCACGGGAAGTTGAATGTTTTCAGAAAACTGATTAGGTACAGGAGGATGATCACTTATGAGACAAGGGGTAGTAGAGTAAGTAGAATCTGAGGAGTGTTGTAAATGAAGCCTCTCATTTGTAGAGTAGTCAGAGGAATGTAATGGAGAGTACTGAGCAGGAAATACAGGTAGAGGATCAGGCACTGGAGGAGTGATTTGATTCTGAAAGTTAGGAATGGCAGTGAATGAAGGTAAGCTGTGCTGAGTGGTATTGACAGGTGTAGGAAAAAGAGTTGAGTAGGGAAATTCAGATTCATTAAAGGCAACTGTAGGTGAGATGAATAGTCTTCCAGTAGAATGAAGACAAATATACCCTTTGTGTGAGGAAGAATAACCAAGGAACACACACTTGGAACTTCTAAATTGGAGCTTGACAGAATTATATGGTCTGAGATATGGGAAGCAAGCACAACCAAAGACTTTGAGAAAAGTGTAATCAGGTTGTTTATGATATAGACTTTGAGAAAAGTGAACTTATTTGTAAAATTGACTTTTTGTTGAATTTATGTGTAAGTCACCCTTACAAAGTGGACCTATTTGTCAGTTTTTTAAAATAAAATTAGAAAAAAAATTATAGTGAAAGGTACTATATGAAAATAATTATGATATAATTTTTATAAATATTCACTAAATTCATAAATGGACCTTAATATTTTTTTCAATATTCTCAACATATTGCATTTTTTTTTGGATGGATGAAGTACTCCCCCTGTTTCCACTCTTTCTTTTATATTTTCTCTTTTGGGACTTACCTACTTTTTTTCACACTAAAAAAATTGTTTTACACTTATAAAATTAAGTAAAATATATTATATTTATTTAAGTTTATATTTAATACTTTACTTTTAAAAAAGATTGTGTGTCAGACTTTCTACGAAAAAAAATACAAAACAGAGTTATTAATAACTAGTGGCATCAATAATAATTATTTAATGCTTTACACTTTGTTTATGAATTAACCCAATCACATAACATTTGTGGGGCTAATTGTAACTTCAATATTGAAGAAAAATGGCCATTAAATTTTTATTTTTTTCAAAGTGATAACTAAGTTGCATTTGACAGCCAATCAATGACGTCATATTATGATGTGATTATACACTCAAACCCAAAGATTTTTTATGTGATTCTTGACAAAGACTTCCAAGACTTTTTATACTTAGTTCAAATTAAAGCATGCATTAATATCAAATTACATCCACCCTACATTGATTTGACTTTTCACATATTTTTATTTACAAGTTCACCTATAATATTTAAATAAATAAAATATTTTTTAATTAGCATATAATGTTTAATTAAAATGAATAAAATAAAAGAACTTTTATTTATAAATGTGTGACTATTAATGGAATGAGACACATGTTAGAGATTTGAGTAAGTCTCTTATGCACCAGTTACATTGTGCAACTCAAGATCATTTTTAAAAAGTTACACAAATTATTACTGAAAAATTACACAATTAAAAATATATTTTTCAGTAATAACATGTGTAACTTTTTAAAAATAAACTTGAGTTGCACAGTGTAACTGGTGCATACAATAGTAAGCCTAGAGATTTTTGTTAAAAAAAAAATCTGGGTTTTTTTTTTAAAAATATTTGAGTATCCTAGACGTATATTAATATTCTCAATTGTGTGTGCTATTAACTCACTAATTTTTTTGTTCAATATTTCAGAACATCATGTATAGTTACATATAACTATAACTGTGTTCATTTTATTTTTATCAATAATTAATCTTTTTCATCACTTCTTCATTTCACATAAATAGAGCACCCTAAATACTTGAAGAATTCATATTTTATGTAGGTTTTCTGATCATATTTTTTCAAAGTATTAGACCTGGAGTGGGTATATTAGTTTGTGTCTGCTACGGCACGACAAACAGCCTTTTGTCACCATCAAATAAATGAAGGTTTAAGTAAACTAAAATGAAAATTGGGCTGTGTTTGTTGCCGTGTGCTATCATTTTCCTAATTAAACTGGGAGCTTCTTTCATTCATGGATTTTTTTTAAAGGCAAAATACAGCCATGCATATGTATTTGTGTCCCCACCACTTACCTATTTCTTTTATATAGTTGCAGGTGAGTAAACCAGTTCACCTAACAAGATTAGTTCAAAAAAGTTGAAAAAGGGAGAAGTGTATTTTCAATTTTCATTTCACTGGGTGTGAAGTTGGTTTCTATTTGCACAAGGAAAGTAAAATAGCATGCTTGGTTAGGCTCATTTGTTTTGTTATTTTATGAAAAAAATAGAATTTATTTATCTTATTTATTCTATGTTTGATTTATGTGACACCAGAAGAGAATGAACTATAACTTATCAATCCTATCCACTCGAATTGTGATATTCAATGAGTATCCTGAAAAAACGACTGGCACAACATAAGATGAAATGAACACACTATTTATGCATATAGAGCATTATTTTAACAACAGACTGAAAAATTGAACAAAAGGACTAAAGATTCATAATGTTGCCAGACAGACTTCAGACATGAAAAGTAAAATAAAAACAGGCAATGAAGTTTGTTGTGTCGTACAAGAATATCATATCAAGGGACAAAAAGTCAAAAACCCAAAGAAACAGAAAATTAAAATCAAGAAATGAAAACTCAAGCTACAAAAGTACCTTGTTCTACTCTTCTTTTGGAGGAGCAAGTGCAAGATAATCCAAGATGAAAGAAGGTTCAAGCAAATTCCTGCAAATTTATTTCATCAACTGAAAAAGATTGCAGTAGGTTCCCCTGGTGATGGTGGATTGGAATTCAAAACCGAGACATGATCCCCAGCTTTAGCAACAGCGTTAGCATCTGTTATAGACAAAACTTCCAGACGTTCGAGGCCTAACTGTCTCGTGATCAGCTCAAGATTCTCAGTAAGAACCTCAATTTCACCGAACGGAAGCTTCAGATCCAAAGCGTGTACACCAACATCTTTCACTTCGGCTTTCTTGAACCTCAGGAAAGGCATGCACAGCTTCTGTATCTGTTTGAAGTTCCCAGATTGACCGACTTCACTTTTTTGTAATTCAGAGAGGATTTCTTGGTCAGGTGCAAAGGTACCTGTTGCAGCATCAAATTTTTTCTGGAGTATGTTCAGACACTCCTTTTTCCACCCGTCATATTGCTCGTTCACGAAAATCAGACCAACCTTAGGCTTATTCTGAACAACTGGTGTGCTCGTTTTACCTTTCTTTGAACCTGAAGCCTGCTTCTGCAACAGCTTCCTCATTGAGACAATCGAATCTTGCAAATACTTGTTTGCCCTTTTTAGAGTGAGATCTGGTGAATCGGTTTTGGGCCACCCGGCTATAACTACATATCCATCATTCTTCAAAAGCACCTTCCACACATATTCAGCATAATGGGGGCAAATTGGAGCAATCAGACGTGTCTGAACATCCATGAATCGCCACAACAAATCACGATTCATTCCTCCAGAGCCACAAGAGAGACGATACTCATCCCTTGCAGCCTGAAGATCATAGAAGCCAGTCTTCAGAGCTTCCCTAAACATGTATTCGCTATAGTTCTTTTCTGTAACATGAGATGCTAAATTTATTTCATTAGCAAACACAAGATCAGCATAAGTGGTAGGTGGAGTATTTCGTAAAGACGACTCTGCAGCAATAACCTCCTCCATCCATGTAATCTCCTTTGTGAGACGAAGGATAGCAGCATTGGCAGTTTCAAAGACAAAGTTAGCATCGTCCATCCCATCACCTGCATCTGCAAGAGAGAATCTTGTGGCATCAGCTGAAAACTCTTCAATAGCTTCACGAAGAGTCCTGAAATTCCCTGTTGACTTTGACATTTTCTCTGAATTCAACATTATGTGACCATTGCATCTGAACCCCCTAGGCCAATGTCGTTTGGGCATGATCGCCGTGTGATTATAAATACAAAATGTCAGATGATTCTGAATAAGATCCTTCCCAGATACTCTGAGATCGAATGGATACCAATACTCAAACTCTTGCTTCATCTTATTAAGAAGAGATGAAGGTATTTCTGAGGATTTAGGATAAGGTCCACCAACAAATAAGAAATCCCAAACCTCATCTGATAGCAGCTCTAGTTTAACCAAAGACTTATTACCTCCATACATATCTCCTCCCTGCAGCATATGAACAACTGTATAATATGCCATATAAAGAGTTGAATCCGACAAAGATTCAACCAGAAATTGCTCGTCCCACGGAATACGGGTCCCCAGCCCAAAATTTCGAGAGCAAGCCCACTGATTCAACCAGCTCAATGTGTGCTCAAAACCATGCCTCGTCTCGTCTGAGTAAAGGTTCATGCCAGCTAAGCACTCCTCTGCAGCCTCCTTCCATTCTTGTTCTCCATACGTGATGTACCACTGATCAGTCAAAGCCACAACACACTCATCCCCAGATCTAGACATAACTTTCTTTTCAGGCTCGCTATACACAACAGCTTGCCCCAGCTCTAAAAGCTTACTCCTAATCAATCCTTTAGCCTCCTGAACTTTCAACCCACTGAACTCTCCAGCAATCATGGTTCCCTCATAGAACCCTCCCTTGTAGATGATTTTCTTGGCCTCATCAAGCTTTTCCCTCTCATTCTGGCTTTTGATTTTTTTCTCAATGCATATTCTCTCTGCAGACTTGTCTCCAAAATCAGGATGGTGGATAATTGGTATGATCTCAAATGGCAAAACCCATTCATCCTTCACCCCGAACTTGGCTCTGAATGCCGGTTTTGCTTTCAGATCATGCAGTGCCATGTAATCATCAGGAGAATCACTTGGAACACTAGTAACAATTCCAGTGCCCTTGTCTGTGAGAACTGATAACATGGGAAGTGTATATATAACATCATTAAATGCTAATGGAGATCTTAAAGGCAAACCGATAAGATCTTGACCATTCAACTCGACCAAACAAGTAGGTTTCTCCGGAACACGTGACTGCCTCTGATAAGCCAAATTTAGAGCTGCTCTTTTTGTTAGGATAAACACATCTGTGTCATTGATTTCAAAGGCCCCGTATTTTCCATCAGGCAATACCCAGCAATTTGTTTGCCCATACATTGTCTCCGGTCTCAACGTTGCAGCAGCAAGGTACACCTTCTTTCCTTCTAACACACTCATCTTAGGTGGGAAAGGTGAGACTACCTCCATTTTTATGAGAGTATACTCCTGAGGGATGACACCTTCCCCTGAAGCTCGATCATGATCTGCACAGGGCTGACCATCCAAAGGTGAATATACAGCATATCTCAAGTCCTTTACAATCTTACCCATTTCCTTCAATTTCCTTACTTGCCACCTAACAAATGAATCAAAATATGGATTTATATCAGTAGTGATAAATGTGCGCCTCCAATCACATCCCAGACCAAAAACCTTCAAATCCTCAACAGCTAGAGGTGGAAAAAAGGTCAGCCAATGATACGGGTTAGTGAACTTGGCAATCTCCTCATCGGACAAACCATAACTCTGCATAATCTCCCATTGGTACTTAATACCGCCCGATTTTGCAGCAGCCTTCGATTTCTTACTCTTAAATTTACCACCAGGTTGACTCTGATTCCCCTCACTCTCACCTTCTGGTTTCCCTTCCAGCTCACCACTTTCCTCCTCTTTAACATCTGGAAACACAGGAGGGTTTCCAAACATCGCAATCTCTCGAGTGAGCTTATCAGCTGAAGCCTTAATGGGCATTCCAGTACAATGGAAACCAAATGGCAAGAGAACATTTGCTCCCCTCAGTCTATGATATGCAGCTGCAAATTCGAGCTTTGAAAGGGAAAATGCATGGCCCAAGTGGAGGTATCCATTCATATATGGGAATGGAAAGTTACCAAAGAACTTCTCCCCAGCTTTGGGAGGAGAGTCCTTTGCATCAGCTCGAAATACATCACCATCTGACCACCATTTCCGGACCTGTGATTCAATTCCCAAAAGCTTGTCTCTTCGAGCAAAGCTTTTTCCAGATTCTTCTGCCATTTCTTCTCTGGATAGCCCAGCAAAGCTACAATTAGAGAGCGAAAGAGAATATCAAATTGAAAATACATACACAAATTAGTAAACATATAGAACACCAATCCAAAACACAGGCCTTTTAGCATACATGCGCTAATATACTAAGGAGGCGGTTGGTTCGAAAATTCTTCAACGGGAAGGAAAATTGTGATAAATATATGGTAATTATAGTGGTTAAAGAGAACAAAAGATGAACACGACACTATTTTCTCTCCTAAATTATAAATAAGACAAAAATTCAATCAGCTTATTAAAGCGCCCCGAGAGTGGATGCAATTTCAGGCAATACCCATAACTTGAGAGAGATTATTAAACTATTGACGAATGAAAGAACTCCAGACATACTAAAGAGCACCCATTTCCCCTCATAATAACAAATTTTTTAGTCCTAAGCACAATTAATCGAGACTTCAGATTCGAACTGAATTATAATCATATCGGATACAAGGCGGCGCTGCGACTGTACAGAGCGAAGAGATATTTGAAGAAGCAACAGCTTGAGACGTGGATAAAAACATAACAAATATTAGCAAAACTAAGCACCATTAGAATCTCACGGGGAACAGCAAAATCAAGCTTACAAATACGAAGAGAAAACATCAGGGACCAACAAAATGGCATCTTTAGTCAAGCAATTCAAAAATTGAAGAAAGCATTAGGCAAGTAAATCGCCGATTACCAAAAAGAAAACACAGATAATAGTTTAGCGCATTCTTTAATTTCCTGAAGCACAAGGAGAATTTAATCGTTGAGAGAGGTACCTTGACTTACTAGAACTGAAGTTTGCAACAGAGAATTTGGGCCGATGAATGGCAATTCGTCTCACAGACGCCACAATTGCATAGCAGCCAGCAAGAGGATGGGGGCTAGGGTTTTTGAGCGTGCGTGTATAATTGAATTTGACATTGCCACGTTGGATATTTCTGAGTTTTTGCTTTTTCACCAAAATATTATCTCCTGCCCGAAGTAAAACTTTCATTATATGTTGTTTTGTTTAGAAAATATATATGTATTTATTAAATAAATTTGTGCAAGATTATCTTATAACATAAAAATGATAAGATAATAGTCCCTCTATCCACCAATTTTTTTCTCATTTGTGAAGTGACACGAAATTTAATAAAAATTAATAGTATATTGAAATGATAGATAAAATAAGTAAAAAAGTTGATGTATTGTGGGGCCTAAACTTTTATTTGTGAGTGTGGGTTGGTTCCAAATAAGAAAATGGAAAAAAGTTTTGTGTACAAACAAAGAGGGAAATTGGGAAATAATTTGATAGTCACTTTTAACAAAAGTATTATCACTTTTTAAAATTCGGTGATAGATTTTAGTAAAATGTGACAATTTTTAATAACAGTGATAGTTATTTTTACAAAAAAATATTAATATTATTTTTTGTTAAAATTTATATTTTTTAAAAGTGGTAGTTTTTTAATTAATAAGTGGCGGAATAATTACAATTATAACCATTTTTAATGCATTATTTGTTAGAGTACGGATCCTCTCCATTTTTTTTATATAAATTTTCTGTAAATTTCGGAGAGAGAAAGACGCAAAACTGAAATAATTAATAAAAAATATAATTTTATTGAACCTATGATAATGAGTGGGGTCTATATTTTTCTCTTAATTTTAGGGAAATTTTATACAAAAAAAAAATACAGAGAATCCAAATCCTTGAATAGAGGAACACTAAAAAATCTCATGTTAGGGTAAAAATTTGGAAAAAAATCTCATGTTAGGGTAAAAAATCTCATGTTAGGGTAAAAATTAAAATTATATTATTTATTTATTATTTTTTACCGATTACTTATTTTTAACAAGTTGACAGATGACCCTCATTTTCAAATTTAAATTGTCTTTATTTTTTATTCGAATATATTTAATAAATTTGTCATTTTTCTAATTATTACTTTTTCCAAATTTTTATTTTTCAATTTTTTACCCAATGATATACATATATGTAGTTTTTTTATTATGTATATATAATTTTTTTCTGCATATACGTAATCTTTTTCTGAATAAACACTAATCTTATTTGTATATCATACACAAAAATTGAATAAAAGGATAAAAAAAATTGAATATAAAAAAATAACTTTGAACATTAATAAATTATTTTGAATATCCAAATTTAACATAAAATCTAAAACTGTTCAAAATTCGAAATAAAAAACCTCCAAATATCAACAATGAATCAAAACCCAATTTTTTTTTTTTTAATATTTCAATAGGAGTAGGTGTACAACTTAGAAAAAGAAAAAAAACATCTCAACATCTTAATTATTTCAAAGGCATCAGCGGTTTCAACAAAATGCTTCCAAACTCCATAGGCTTAAAAGTATATATAGTAGCAGATCGTATTCTTTTGTCTGAGATCTTATCGTAATGTTATTTGGGATCGATAATATCCGGTATCATCTGCAACTTAAATCAACCAAATATAATCAAACTCAAAAGAAAAGAAGAGAGGAAAAAAATCTATATTTTCTAATCAACTCAGAAACAAAATCCAAACAATCCATAAGCAAACCCAAACAAATCGAAAATAAACTCAAATAAGAAGATCACAATTCAAAAACTTGTCTCAGATCACAAATCAATTTGATAAAATATCATAATCAAAACCCTAAATCAGGAAAATTTTAATAAAAGAACAAATCACAGAGAGCATGCGAAAAAATCACCACATGAACCACGTCTCTCGATTTTCGGTGGCATGGATCGGTGGCGTCTTCAACCTGAAAAAAGAATCGGATCCTAGATCGACTGCCTAAAAAAGGGAAGAGGCGGACGCGAAAGGGGCGCCGACCATAGGGCACCGGAATCGAGCGGCCTCTGCTTCAGGGGCATATGGGAGGGCATGTGAAGAGGCGTCACCTCTCACCTCTCTCTTTCCAATATAAGAAGTGTACTTTAGTAAAGATAAATACAATAAGTTATTATCACATCTCTACTCAGGGCTCATTTAGTTCATTAGAAAAGCTAAGATGAATTAAACTATCTTATCTAATTTAATATTTGGTTTAATAGACAAATGTCCAAGATTAATAAAAAACTCAAAACTAAATTTTAATTATTTTATGAGGGCTCATTTGGTTCAATGGTCAAGATAAATAACTCAAGATAGATTAGATAGGATTATAATCTAGAATTTTTTATTTGTGAGTTAAATAATATATTTGGATTGATGGATTAAGATAATAAGAGCTCATTTGGTTCTATGGATAAGATAAATAACCCAATATAGATTAGACAATATTTATAATCTAGAGATTGTTATTTGTGAGTTAAATAGTATATTTGGATTGATGGATTAAGATAATCAGTAATGTAAGATAATTTTATTTTGAATGTTTGGGTTGTAAAATTAATAATAAAAATTATTAACAATTTTACCCTCTATCATAAACAAAAAGAAAGTGAATTATGGTTCTCATTCCAATATAAGAGGAATATTAATAAAGATAAACACAATGGATTATTATCATACATCTTCCCTAAGATAATATTATCTACCATTCATAAGATAATTGAATTTTAGTTTTGGACTTTTTATTAATCTTGGGTCTTTATTCATTAGACCAAACATCAAATTAGATGAGATAATTTAATTTATCTTAGTTTATCGAACGAATCAAATGAGACCTGAATGATAGATAATATTATCTTATAAAAGAGGTATAATAATAATCCAATATGTTTATATTGATTTTTCTATATATGATACATTGAGTAGGATATAATTTTAATAGACTGTATTGATTGAAATTCCAGTTTTAAAAGAATATGTGTTTGGTATTTATGATTGTTTTCTTAAAATTAATTCGATGTAATAGTTGAGATCAAATTATTCATTTTTTATAGGATTATGTTGAATTCGAACATCAGACCAGTATTTAATCATGAGCTCAAATCCTAGAAACCAAACACAATTTTATTTAGGATTAGAGACTTAATCCACCATAATACATGAAACAAAACACCCCCACTAAAATACTACTCTTATATTCGAAAGGAGAACCATAATTCACTTTACTTTTTTTTATGGTATAGATGGCAAAATTGTCAATTGCATTTTTTTTTATTATCAATCTTACAATTCAAACATTCAAAGTGAAATTACTAACTATCTTTATTCATCAATCCAAACATATTATTTAACTCACAAATAACAATCTCTAGATTATAATCCTGTCTAATATATCTTCAGTTATTTATCTTGTCAACTGAACCAAATGAGCAAAGACAATATTATCCACCATTCATAAGATAAAATTGAATTTTACTTTTAAACTTTTTATTAATATTGGTTATATATTATCTATTGAACCAGACATCAAATTAAAAAGAATAATTTAGTTTATCTTGAGATATCTAACGAACTAAATGGGACTTTAGATTGTGATGAGAAAAAGAATAAATCTTGTGTGAGATCGTCTCATGATACGAGACCAATATAAATATGTCACTTATTTATAAAATATTTATCACTTTTAAAAAGTGATAATGCTTTTGTTAAAAGTGATTATAGTTTTTATTAGAATTTTATCACCCTTTATTAAAAAATTATTATTTTTATTAATTTTTTTATCACCTTTCAAAAATAGTACTCCAAAATTTTTAATAATAAATAATACACTTATGGGTTCATTTGGTTTAATGGACAAGACAAATAACTCAAGATAGATTAGATAAGATTATAACTTAGAGATTGTTATTTGTGAGCTAAAATAGTATATTTGGGTTCGATAGATTAAGATAATTAGTATGTAAGATAATTTTATTTTGCATATTTGGATTGTAAGATTAATAATAAAAAAATATTCAGTTAACAATTTTACCCTCTATATCATAAAAAAAAATAGAGTGAATTATGGTTCTTCTTTCCAATATAAGAGGTGTATTTTAGTAAAGATAAACACAATGGATTATTATCATACCTATTCCTTAAGATAATATTATCTACCATTCATAAGATAATTGAATTTTAGTTTTGAGTTTTTTTTTTTATTAATCTTGGACCTTTGTCAATTAAACCAAACATCAAATTAGATAAGATAATATAATTTATCCTCACTTATCTAACGAACCAAATGAGGACTTATATTAATCTTATATGTCATATGATCATCTCGCATAAACTTTTTATGAGTAACTCTCTTGTGCACCAGTTATATCGTGCAACTCAAGTGTATTTTTAAACAGTTATACTATTTATTACTGACTATTAAAAATACATTTTTCAGTAATAACATGTGTAACTTTTTAATAGTATTTTGTGTAACTTTTTAAAAATGAACTAGAGTTGCACGAGACAACTAATACATACAAGACAAAGCCATTTTTTTATCTAATTATGTCATATTTATCTATCTATTAAAAATATACATATTTTGATGGAATATATTAATTTTATGATTTTATCTATAAAATAGATTAATTTTATGATTTTATCTATAAAAGTAAACAAACAAACGTATAAAATATATGTAAATCTACGATTAAGACAACTTGGAGATAGATTATTTTGTTTGGTATCCAGGTCAGCTAGAAAGAGACCGAAGAGAGAGAGAGAGAGAGAGAGAGAGAGAGGATAATGAAGAAAGTGTGGGGAAACTGAAAAGAGGTCGCCACCTAACAACGAAAAGCACATTGCATATTCGCCAGCCAACACTGCGCCTATATATATGCCCACTTCCTACCTCTTTGGTTCTTTCTTTCCCCCCCAACCCCGGTTAGCCCCCTTTCGAATCGAGCCACCATTAGGTACACACCTTTCTCTCTTTCTTTTTTATTTTTATTTTTTTTGTTATCTTGGGTTTCTCTGTTTTATTTATTAGCATTCTCTTGGCGAATAAGTTCTGTATTATTAAAATTTCTAAATTTCTTGGGTTTTATGTGTTAAAGAGGACGGATCTTTTGATGGGTCATACCTGTTAATGACAGCGAATGGATTTTTTTGGGGGAATAATAGTTGGGTTCTCTGTATTTTGGGTTAAATTCTTTTATGGTTTTAAGCAGTGTGATGTCATTTTCATTGATTCTTAGTCTTGTGATGTAATTTTAGTTGCCATTTTGTTGGTTGAAAGGTAGGATTTTTGTGATTGACAGAAAAATCATACTTGGCCTGGTCTTAATTACGATCATTATTGGAGATGATAGGATTTTGGGGCATTTTAATTTTTGGTGTAAAAATATTTTCCTTTTCTGGCACTCCCAAGGAAAAATGACATTATTGTGGTATCACTTGCACCAGCTTTCCTTTTATATATGTGTGTGCTATTAGCCAACTACTTAGTGGTTGCAATTACAACTGTAAGGTCTTTGGTTTCGTCTCGGTTTTCCATGATTGTTCCTGTTTTGACTTGAAATAACTTTGTTTTTACAAGATTGGACTATAAAAGTTGTGGAGATATTTGTAGTTACCGGGCTTAACTAACTACCGATGTTTGGGCATAAGGGATCGTTCAATATTTCAATCTAATGTTAATTGTTTGATCCTATATCCTTGTTCGTTGATTTTTATGTAACTAGTGTTGTTAATTATAAGAATGGGGGAGCATTTTATGTGGATTTCTCATTATTTTGCATAATACAGTTGCAACATATACAGATAACACAAATGCAGCTTTCTTGTTGTGTTGTCTAATACTCTTACAACTATGTATGACGCGCTTATTTTATTTATCTACATGTGAAATTCCAGCATACTTTTCCTGCTCTTGCAAGTTTCTGGTTCCTAATGACTGCAATTAGTCATTGCAACTTTTTAACCCCGCCTCTCGACAGTATGTGAAAAAATTGTGTGTACAACATCAGTTAGAAACTTTAAGCTTGTCAGTTGCTTCATCGTTGAATTCCTTTTCTCTTGATTTTGTCTGATTACTTGGTGAATTATGCATCTGCAGCAGCTTTAGACGCTGAGCACCCTAGTACTGCTGTTTATTATCTGTACAATCCTTATGCCATTTGAATTCATTAATTTTACCTTTTTCCGAGTATTTTCTACTTCATTTTTCACTATCTTCCTAATGTTTTTGGTTAATTATGTAAACTTACTTACCTCTATTAAGATCACCGTGGCATGGGGGTTCTTTATCATGTATACTTAAATGACCATATAGCTTTCTGTACAGTACGCCATGCAAATAGGTTTATGTTTTACTTAAAACTTATTATAATTTCTAGTTTTATTACGATGGCTTAAATCTGTGAAGTTTGACATATTCTTTTGCAGTTTCTTAGTTTCAACATATTATTTCAAATGTTGTTAAACTCCATTCCTACTATACTTTGAATTTCTTTTATTTCATATGGTTCATCAAGATTATCTTTTCTTGTTTATGCAGATCATCGTTTTTTTTCCAAAATAGCTTTATTTATTTAGTTATACATTTTGGATGCAACCTTCGTAAGGGCAGTTAGAGGTCACTATTTGCAGGTTATTATTAAAGTGGAATGCTTATTCATTTAAGATATTATGGAAACCAACGGTAGAGGTTCCCGCAGTCAAGAGAAGAGACCATCGGGAAATTCTTCTCCTGCAAACGTACAGAAAAAGCCATCAGAGAATAGCCCGAGCACTACTGTGTTTATTAATAATGGTAGGTCTTGCTCGTACCCTTTATCTGCCTGAACTTCAAAGAGTGGAATATTTACTTATTTAGTGCGAGGAAGAGATCTAGAAACTCCTTTTTTTTCTTTTTCTTTTTGAATGTGATAAAAAAATTGGAAAGTTATTTAAATGGTTTCATACTTTCATTGGATGCAGTTTATAATGTGAGCGTCTAATATTTACCATGCTATGAACATGTTTTCGTAGAAATATTTGAGTTAGAATATCATGTTCTCTTATCAAAAGACTGAACTCAAGAAATGTGATATTAGTTTTAACATGTCTAAACATGTCAAGCAGCTGCGATTGCATGGAACGAGAGCAGAAGAAAATGGATCGGAAATGTATCTCAGCGGTTAGAAAGAACACCAAAAGAGCCACTTATAAGGTTGTAAACAATCTCCTTTTTCTTCTGTAGAATGGAACCTTAACATTCTTTTCCAGAATTTCACAATTAAACGTCTGTCTAGTCAAGACACTGTTTTCTTTTCTGGTTATCGTCTCGGTAATGATCCTTCATTACTCGTTCCTGCAGCTGGTCAACCACCTACGAAGATCTGCTCTCGACTAATGAATTCTTTCCCGATCCAATCCCTTTAACTGTAAGTTGAGAACTTTCTATTTCATTTCTGGTCTTTATATTGTGGTCATCTAGGCAGCTTAAAACTGAGCAACGTCTTCATCGAATTTGCAGGAGATGGTCGACTTTTTGGTTGATATCTGGCACGACGAGGGGCTTTTTGATTAGCTAATCTTGTCAAGTTATTTCAGGCAGGTTCTACCTGAGCAGGAATTTCAGCACTACTAGTGGCGATAACCATTCTCTTGCTTCATCATTAGATATAGTAAACTAGAAACGTGGTTGTGGGATGACTCAGTCGACATTCAGATGATCGGGAACCTCGTCTCGTCTCCTCTCTCGTTCCTGCTGTAGGTGTAGATGGATTAGTGATGCTCATGTGTGTAACCTAATCTTGTACTCTAGCTGTTTCCCTTGTAGACTTCTTGTTGGAAAATGATGTTTAGCAGATCCATAATTTCCCAAAATTATGTTGCACACGATACTCATGTATAGTACAAGTTCCAAACCCCGGTATTTGATTGGATTTGTCGACGATGGGTGTTTATTAAGTTATTTTACCTGAAAAATGCACTGTTTTTATTTAAAGTTTTCAATGGGTTAAAAATCTATTTGAATTGTATTTTCTCATGAAATTAATTGATATAGTTTTAATTTTTTTTAGTTATATAATGCATATAATTTTTTTTTTTGTGTATATATACATATATTGATGTATTTTTTCCGTTCCACAATAATTTGAAAGTCTTAAAATAACTTGCACACATTACAAATAGAAAATTCTCCATAATTTCATCTTTATAATATTTGCAATTTTATACAAAATGTTAGTAGTATATTTTTTGGGCCTATACAATTACATACACACAGTTTAATTTATGTCTTGAATAAATTTTTTGTATAATAGATATTCCGTGTAATTCAAGTGTATTTTTAAAAAATATATAATTTTTTACTGAAAAGTTATGACTCTTTATGATGAATAATTATGATTGATCAATCATAATTGTTTAGTATAATAATATCTAATTATTCAGTATATACAATCTTAAGTACTTAAAAATATATTTAAATTGCAAAATACACTCTAATGCATCATGCATGCAAAACTTACTAATTTATAAAAATTATCTATATAATTCTTTTTATTACTTATTAATTTATAAAAATTATCCATATAATTCTTTTTATTACAATTTTTTTACGTGTCCACCGTCCCATCTATTTTCCACGGGACATCTCCCATAAATTAGATTATCTAAAAAAAAAAAGAACTTATTTATAAATATCATGGATGTAAATGGCGGTAGGGGTGGAACAAATACCGAAAATACCGGTATATCGTACTTACCATACCGAAAAATACCGAATTTATCGAAAATTTCGGTACGGTATGATACCATACCGATATTTTCGGTACGGTATCGGTATAGAATTTTAAAATTTTCGGTATACCGATATATACCGAAATATTTTCGGTATAAACCGGTATACCGAAATATTCCGGTATACCGAAAATATTTCGGTATCTCGGTATACCGGTATATACCATTTTTGTAATTTAATATTAAATTTTATTTTATTTAATTAAAATTATACTTAAATTATTCGGTATGGACCGGTATGGCGGTATATACCGGTATGGGCGGTATACCGACATAGTCGGTATTTTGGTATGAACCGGTATTTCGGTATAGATCGGTATATATCGAAATATTGGTACGGTACGGTATACCGAAATTTTCGGTACGGTATACGGTATGCATTTTTGGTATACCGAAAATTTCGGTACGGTATCGCATACCGAAAATTTCGGTACGGTATACGGTATGGGCGGTACGGTACGGTACGGTATACCACCCCTAAATGGCGGTCACCGAGACTGCCTAGGCGCTTGAAGGTCATCGGCCGCCGACGCCAAAGTCAAATCGCCGAGAAAAATCCGCCAACAGATTTAGCACTGCCAAGACCGCCTAGGCGGGCCGAGCCGTTTTGGCACCGCCTAGATGACCATTACTCTTATTTTTTAAATTTTATTTCAACTTAAAAGTTGGAACTAAAATTAAAAAATTAAAACTAATTTATTAAATTACTAAAAAATAAAAGTTTAATTGAACTACTTCATAATTTATTCGTTCTATGTCGTATTATGATAGTTTTTAACATTTTGTTGACTTTTTATATTTTTTGGTAGTTATTAATTATGTTTTAAATTTATAATTTATCTATAATGTATATTCTTATTAATATATATTTAGAAAAAAAATTAATATTAATAAAAAATAAAAAATAAAAAATAAAATAGAAAAATTTTGGCACCGCCAAGGCGGCGTCTATGCACCGTCTAGACGGTCTTGGCGCTTGGCGGCACTCGACCGCCCGCCGACCGCCAAGCGCCATTTGCACCCTTGATAAATATAGTGATTTTTTTGAATCTATATATAAATCACATCCATAAATTTTCTCATTCCAACAAAAAGAAACAAAATATTTTTATAATATATATTTTATTTTAAAATATTCTTTATTATTGATTTAAACAGTTTATGAAATAATTTAGATTAAAAAGGCGCATTATTCAAAAATATGAAAATTAAGAGTAAAGAGAGTCGCAGATTGAATAATAGTCAATGTATGAGAAGCGACTTTAACGTATGTCGTAGTGTTTGTAATGCGACTATGAGTACAGTGATTTAAGAACAGAGAAGAGAGTAGAGAGAATTAACACCGGCGGAAGATGTCTCGCAAGAGAAATTACAGTGACGACGAAGAGGACGATGTCTTCTACCACCGTTACTCTTCCTCCACCGCAACAGCGCCGTCCGCTACAACTTCCAAATCTTCCCGCGGCGGGGGAAGCGGCGGCCTAGCTCCGTCAAAATCTACTGTTTACGTCAGCAACATCGATTTCAACCTCACGAACTCCGATCTCCACACGATCTTCTCCACATTCGGCAAAGTCGCTAAAGTCACAGTTCTGAAGGACCGCGCCACGCGCCAGAGCAAGGGCGTGGCCTTCGTCCTCTTCGTCAATCGAGACGACGCCGTCAAATCGGTGACAGGAATGGATAAGAAAATACTCAACGGAAGAACCCTACGGGCCTCGATAGCCGCTGATAATGGGCGCGCGACGGAGTTTATCAAGAAAAAGGTGTACAAGGATAAGAGTAGGTGTTACGAGTGTGGGGAAGAAGGGCATTTGTCGTATGAGTGCCCAAAGAATTTTTTGGGGCCTAGAGAACGGCCGGTGGCGAAGAAAGGGCGGAGGGGAGAGGGAGGTGGAGGAGAGAGAAGAGGAAAGAATTATGAGGATAATCATGAGGAGGAGGAGGAAGAAGGAGATGTTGATTTTGAGGCGGAGAACTGGGCATCGGTGGTGGATGGGGATGGGGCGGCGGAGGAGAGGTTATTGACAGGTGGAAGGGACACTGGAAGTGATAGAAAGGAGAAGAGAGAGAAGAGGAAAGGTTATTTTAGTGATGAGAGTGAGGAAGATGATTGAACATTCTGCTAAACTTTAGGTACAAAATTTGTCAGTTTTATCATTGAAACTTGAAATGTTAAGTTCTCTATTGATGTAGATATATAACATCTGTACAAGACTTCATTGTTATTTGGACTGGTCATATTTTATGTTGTCTTTGATGATTATGAAGTATATTTGGTCACTGCAATTTTATGCTTTCTTTCCTTGACCCATATAAGTTCCAATGCACTTGTGTAATATAACATCATTTTAGTGAGCTTTAGGAATTGTGTAATTGTGATTTCTCACAAACATTGTAAGGTCTTCTGTTTTCTTCTCGTTTTCATGATTGGTCCTGTTTTAATTTGAAATAACTCTGTTTCTACAAGATCGCTGTTCTGCAGACATTGTGGAGATTCTTGAAGTTATCGGGCTTGACTAATTATTGATGCTTGGGCATAATGGGCATACGCGGGGTCGTTAATCCAAGCTAATTGTTTGATCCTATGTCCTTGTTCATTGATAGTTCTAAGTAGTATAGCTCATTATAAGAATGGGGGAGCAACTTATGTGAATTTATTGTTATTTTAACTGATACAATTGCAACATATAAAGACAACACAATTTTCTTAGTACGTATAGTGAAATGCAGCCTTCATATTGTGTTGACAAATACTCTTGCAACTGCAGCCTTCATATTGTGTTGACAGTTACTCCTGCAACTACGGAAAAAATGCCCTTATTTACTTTATCTACTTGTGAAATTTTAGCATACTTATCCTGCAATTATGAGACAAGTTTTGAAGCGTTCATGTTATCTTGTTCCTAATGACTGCAGTTAGTTGTTGCCACTTTTTACTCCACCTAAGTTTTCGACAACAGTTATGCTTGACAAAGTTACTGATTTAATGTTTAGATATGTTACATAAATCTCATGGAACTGTTACGTGAGACATTCTTATTCAATATATTGGACTAGGATAGTAGAACAATATTGGCTTGCTAAAGCCTCTAAATATTAACAATATATGTTAATTGCATGTATAACATCAGACCTAAACCGTAAGCTTGTCTGTTGCTTCATCATTGAATTCATTCTCTTGATTTCGTTTGGTTATTTGGTGAATTAGGCCATATGTGCAGCAATTGAAATGGTTTTTGGAGGCCTTTTTGACAGCCTTGTTCTATTTTTGCTGTAATGTCCGCAATCTCCTTTTTCATTAACCGCAATGAAACACCAAATAAGTGCACTGATTCTTGTCTCCCATGTTGTCATTTGAAATTCATTTATTCCACTTTTTTGTGCTGTTTTCTATTTCAGTTTTCATCATCTTTTTAGCAGTTTTAGTTTAAGCATGCAACCTTCCTTGCCTCTCGTAAGATCACCGTGGCAGGGGTTTCTTTTTAATATGTATACTTAAATGAGCAAATAGCTTTTATACATTATGCTATGCATATAGGCTCATGTTTTACTTAAAATTGTTATAAGTTTTTTGTTTCAACATGACGACCTGCATCTGTGAAGTATGAAACATTCTTATTTCAGTTTACTTGTTCCGTTTCAAATGTTATACTCCATTCCTACTACACTGGAATTTCTTTTCTTTTATTTGGTTTACCAAGATTATCCTTTTCTAATGCAGGACATCGTTTTTGATAACAGAAGAACCCTACTTGCCTGGATTGCCTCTGATAATGGCTGCATGATGTGTTCAACAATAAGAGTAGGTGTTATGAGTGAGGAGAAGAAGGGTATTTAACGTATGAGTGCCCATAGATTTTTTTGGTTGTGGCCGAAGAAAGGGAAGAGGGAAGACGGTGCAGGAGCGGGAGAAGATAAAACGAAGAAGGTGATGCTGATTTCGAGGCGGGGAATTGGGCATCGTTGGTGGATGGGGTGGGGGAGGAGAGGCTGCTGAAGTTTGGATAGGGATGTGTAGTGGAGAGATAAAGGAGAAGAGAGTGAAGGGAAAGGTTATTTTAGTGATGAGAGCGAGGAATGTTACACCAAATTGTCAGTTTGCTAATTTTTGTACCAAATTGTCAGTTTTATTTCGAGGCTTGAAATGTTAGGTTCTCTACAAATGTAGGCATATTATATGTCTGTCTTTGATGATTATAAAGTCTATTTATTACTGCAATTCTATGCTTTCTTTCCTTGTCCCATATAAATTCAAATGCACTAGTGAAATAAACATTGTCTTTGCAAAAGAAAATGTCAATAAATGAATCTCCATGGAGAGCAGCATATGTATATGCTAACCTCTCTCTCCTCAAAATTTAATCATGAATCAGCAAAGTGACCATCTACATTTTTCTTAATTTACAACCTAATCTTTTGGAATCGAAGTGCTGTAATCTATACAGGACTGACAACTAAACTGAACCGGGAACCGGGTCGAATTTTCTATGGTGAGCAGAAGATTTTCCTTTCCCCTCCCCAAATTTGTATTGCAAAGAAGTCGGGGGACCATCATCTGAGTTGTTCATAATCTATGCTCGGTGGCAAGAAATAAGAGTAAAACCGAGTGTGCCTTTAAGTGGGACTGGAATTACACCTTAAAGAGGGGCTTCCTTTAAGTGTTCCAACCCAGTGCTCTCAGATTACCTGCAGTTAGTTCCACATGCTTTCCTAGCCTGCCAAAGAACATTCCAACAATGAGGGAAATAAATCGTTTTGGAGAATTTCTATTTGTATGTACCAAGAGATGATGCAGATTGCTATTTGTGATATACTTTAGCTGTTATGAATTACAACTGTTCAGATATAGGGGCTGACGAAAGAGAAGCATGAGAGACGGTCCCATGATTCAACAGTGTAAAGAAAACAGTGTTTATAAAGAATAGTTCATATAGATCTTTAAGCCCTTTGGAAAGTGCTAAATTGCATAATTGTAACGAGAGGAAGACATCGGTTACTGTTGAATTAGAAATATTTGAACCACATGCATATAGAACTTACCCAAGATCAGATGGAAGCCTGAAATTGCCAATGCGTACACGCTTCAGGGAATGAATCTGTAACAAGGATGTTTACGTAAAGATGGTTTTTAACACAATCAACTTACTAAGAATAGAAACAACCCAGTAGTTAAAAAACAACTACATAAGATGAACGAAAATAGGTCATGGCGTTCGAGGTAGCAGACAAGTTTGATTTGTCCTTTTCGATCTTCACATATTAATCACCGGGTATTGTATTAACTCAAAAGGAAAATGAATAGGGAGCAAGCACCAATATAAAGAGAAACGTCCAAACAGATGAGGAAAGACAAGAGGGCAAAAAGATTGGCCTCGCTAAAACCTCCTTGTGTAAGACCCAAGGGAAAAACCACAAGAAGGAAAACAGTTGAGCACTTAAAAAAAACAAAAAAACCCAAAAACTAACTCATGACCTCAATTACTCATCAGGTATTGTAACTTGTAAGAAGCATCAGTTTAGGAATGAATTAAAATTTTAGCATTGTAAGCAAAAGGCATGCTATAATCCCCATTGTGAGGCCAATAGTACCTGAAGTCCAGCATTTTTCACCAGTTCTCGCACTTCATGGTTTCTTCCTTCATGAACCTGTCCCATTAAGGAAACAACAATTTTTATTATTATAAACCATTTTAATTCAACTGGAAAGGCTAAAAAATTTTGAATGTTAAGAGTGACAAGTAGAGACCAATGCACATTAACTGCCTATTAATCAGATCACAAATCAAGCAACTTTTCTACAATCAAGACCAAAAACCTCAAGGCAGCATCGAACCAAGAAGTTCAAAGTATTGAGTGAGACTATAACAGCCTACGTACTGGCAAATAAATTTGACAGTAAATAAAGAAGAGAAAAATAGTGTGCATTCACAAAGTTATAGGCTATAGCATACCACGATGCGAAGTCGTGGCCTTGAAATATCTGGCTGTTGTGGGAGCAACTCCACCAGATCAGGGGTACAATAGACACCATCTACAACTGTCCCTTTACTAATGGCAACCAACTGACGCTTATTGACCTCACCATTGATAGTTGCAACATATCTGCCATTCACAAAATTGCAAGTGCATTTATTAGATAATAGACACAAGATCAAGCAGCGATTTGAGAAACATTGTTGTCAATATATGTGTAAAAACCCACATTTATTGTCAGATGGTATGCTTCATTTGGGTCAAAATTTAAGTTCATGAACTAGATTAACAAGTAGATGAACACATCCAGTTTCAAGTATGAAAGAACATGTAGCAAGAGAAAGGGGAAATAAGATGTAAATTCTTACTCCTTGGATAAATTAGACGAAGGATGTGAAACCTTATTGGCAAACTCACCTACAAATACAACAGATAAATAATCAAATACAACACTTCATTTATTAGGAAAATGATGTCAAGTCATACATTATTGTAATATATATATATATATATATATATATATATATATATATATATA
>JAPKLY010000009.1:987208-1001589 GCA_026898435.1 Prunella vulgaris | reverse complement strand
ATATATATATATATATATATATATATATATATATATATATATACCATCATTTGTCACTATAATCAACCCAGTTGTGGCAACATCAAGGCGGCCAACAGTAAAGAGTCGTGGATTTGGTAGTCCGGAACCAGCGTTCCTTTTACTCTGTGAAAAACGCACCAGACATCTTAATTCTATATATATAACACCTTAAGAAATATGTGTTTGCAATATATGATTTGATTCTGCGAATATTTCAGCAAATTGGGGTAATCATCATACCCATATCTTCATGAAATCATCAAATAGAGTGATCACAGACTTCGTGTCTTTTTCTCCCATTGAGCATATATAACTGCAACAATTGAACTATTATATCAACTCCAACAATTCATAGAATTTGAACTAGGAATTAGGTGCAAAGAAAATCAGAGACAGATTTGACTAACCCTTTTGGCTTGTTTAGGGCAAGATAAACCTTTGGAGGAAGTTTCTTCGCCAAGCGGTTTCCATTAACGTATATAATGTCTCGTCCAGGATCCACTTTAGTCTGCCACACATCAGGAAAAGAAAATTTGAGAATTGCAGTACTTAACAATCAAAATCTTGATATTATTGGCACAAAACATTCCCATAGAACCTATTGAAATGCAGCTTATTTACATTACAACAGAGCATTGCATCGTACGCAACTAATAAACGACTCTAAGACGAACCTGGGGCGTGTTGCACACGGAACCATTGACGGTTACCTTCCCCTCAAAAATCAGCTCTTCGCTACTTCTCCTAGACGCCACTGATAATAAAACCATGGTAAGTGGCAGCATATAAACATAAGTACATAACTATGCATGGTCACATCTAATACAGTAACTAATTCAGTGTATTATCTGAGAAATGTAAAATTGTCTTAATAGTGATGGAACATCAATCAGGCATGTACTGTGCATTCAGTGCGCATCTAATTATCGATTGAAAATCTTAATAATCGAATGAATATCTGATGAAACAAATGAATTCGTTCTAATATTTACCTCCTGCAGCTGCCAACACCTTGGCGAGCCGCTGCGGTGGCTCTCGGAATCGTTCATTGTAGAATCTCCGAGCTGCTTTCGAGTATTTCGGCTCAGCCGTTAAAGGTCTCGGAGTGGCTTTTCCAGCACCATCTTTCTTCTTTTTCTGCGTGCTCTGATGCCCCACGGCATTGAGGAAACCCTCCGGCGGTGTGGAACGGAGATTGCCTTTCTCGTCTTTGACATTCCAAGGGCTTCCGAATTCTGAACTCGGAGAGTTGGCGGAGGCCGAGGCAGGGGGCGAAGATTTTCGCGGTTGGGATTTGGGTTTGGGTTTGGGAGGAGCAAATGTGATGTTGAGTTCGGCGACGGCGGTGGTGGTGGAAAAAGAGTATGTAGTTACAGCACGGAGGTGGCGACGAGGGAGGATGACGGAGGTTCGGGAGAGATTGAGGGTTGAGAAAGCGGTGGCCACTGCCGCTATCGTCGTCATTTCACGGTGGTGCTGGGCGGGGAATGACAATAATTATCAGTCCAAGTGTGCACGGCCGGAGATAAAGTTATTCACATTTTATAATTGCTTCTATTTTATTTATTTTTTAAGACCAAATCACTATATTTATTTATTTTCTGATCCATTTTAATGTAATTGATTTAATAATTATTTTAATTCAGCAGCAGGCTATATTTCTTTTTAGATTTAGGGGTCCCGAAAAAATCTTATAACTTTAAAATTAGGAAATGTAAAATATTTTTAAATTTTAGTAAAATGAAATTTTATTTATTTCAAAATTACTATGATTATACACAAACCTCTTTTTCGTATTTTCAATTCAACCGCAATACATTCAAAATTTTGTATGCAACTATATCATCGTATAAAATTTTCAATGTTACTTTTTTT
The DNA here is from genome assembly GCA_026898435.1 of Prunella vulgaris. Classification (NCBI taxonomy): domain Eukaryota; kingdom Viridiplantae; phylum Streptophyta; class Magnoliopsida; order Lamiales; family Lamiaceae; genus Prunella; species Prunella vulgaris. The sequence continues at coordinate 999,693 of JAPKLY010000009.1, read as the reverse complement.
TAATAATATAATTTTAACTGTTTAATAAAGGTGCATATTAAACTTACATGATATAATATGAATATCTTATGTATTAAATATGTTCAGCTCAACTTATATATTTTAAAAATTATTCTTTACTAAAAAAATACTTTTATTTTTATTAAGAAATCATCGTATTATAATAAAAAAATAATTTTAAAATACAATTATTTGTGTATTTGTATTTCTGCACCATAGTCATCCTCAAAATAAAAAAGATAATTGTTTAATTTTAAGTACAAAAAAGAACTTTGTCCTTGCGTAATTATTCTCGTTCCCACCCAATTTTCGGATCTTTTCTTTCCCCAAATCGAAACACGCATACTCTCTTTCTCTCTCTCTCTAAGAAATTTCAGTTTCCTCTTCCTACGTAGGCTGGTCTCTCTTTCATGGCTTGATTTGCAGATTCTTATTTGTTTTCCTAACTTGTGCATATTTCATTTCAGGTATTAATCTTTATCTCTTGAACTATTTACCAACACGCTTTTATTTGTACAATGTGGGAATATATGTTTGAATAAATCTGTTGTTAGATCATTAGTGTTTTTATGATCTAATTGCAAGTTGGCTACGCTTTCTCCCATTTTCAGGTGCAGAATTTGTTTCTTAGCTGGTTTGATTAGAATTCTGCGGAGAAGTAGTAGTAGTAGTAGTAGTAGTAGTAGAAGAAGAAGAAGAATATGGAGAAATGAAAAGGAAAAACAACAGTTTTTTAGGAGAGTGTAGGGGATTTGAGTGGCAGTGACTGTTTTTTGTGATTGTGCATCTTTTGGGTTTATGATTTGTGATTCTGGTGAAAAGGGATAATGTTTAACAGAATAATGAAAAGAGGGCAGAAAAAGCCCTCAAAATCGGAAATGATTGAGCCTCCAATGGCTACATCAGCACCTGCCAATGTGATTGTAAATCATGCATCACGGGCACCCACTGCTGCACCACAGCCGGCGGCTCCTCCACCCGTCCCGCCCAACCCCGGGGTAGTGGAGGTCTTGCCATTGTTGAAGGACATTTCGTTATCAGAGAGGCATGTAGTGTTCATCAGGAAAGTCCAAGTGTGCTGTTTCATGTTTGATTTCAATGATACAATGAAGTCAGCAAGAGAGAAGGAGATCAAGAGGCAGACAATTTCAGAGCTTATCGATTTTGTGCAATCTGGATCGTGTAAAATGAACGAGGTAATGCAAGATGAGATGGTCAAGATGATAGCATTCAATATTTTCCGGTCCTTGCCACCTGCACCGCACGAGAGTACTGGCTCGACTGGTGGGGATCCTGAGGAGGAGGAGATGTTTATGGACCCAACTTGGCCTCACTTGCAACTTGTTTATGAGTTACTTCTAAGATACGTCGTATCATCCGAGACGGACACCAGGGTTGCTAAGAGATACCTTGATCACGCATTTATATCAAAATTGTTTGATTTGTTCGACTCTGAGGATTTGAGGGAGAAGGAGTACTTGAAAACTATTCTTCATAGGATATATGGTAGGTTCATGGTCCATCGACCCTTTATAAGGAATGAAATTAACAACATCTTCTTTAGATTTATATTTGAGACAGAGAGGTATGGTGGGGTTGGTGAGTTATTAGAGATTCTTGGAAGTATTATAAACGGTTTTGCATTGCCAATGAAAGAAGAGCACAAGTTATTTCTTGTACGAGCACTAATTCCGTTACACAAGCCTAAATCTATTGCTTCATACCATAATCAGTTGTCCTATTGTGTTACACAATTCGTTGAGAAAGATTTCAGGTTGGCAGATATTGTTATTAGGGGGGTGCTCAAGTGTTGGCCCATCACAAACTGTGGGAAGGAGGTTCTCTTTCTCGGAGAACTAGAAGAAATTTTGGAGGTTACCCAATCTTTGGAGTTTCAGCGCTGCATGGTTCCTTTGTTTAAACAGATTGGACGAAGCATCAAAAGCCCACATTTCCAGGTTTGAGAATGCCTATTGTTTGAATCTTTCATGATGCTCTCTCTACATATGTGTTTGAGTGTGTGTGTGTGTGTGTTATCATGGTTCTAGACTTTGCATACGCTAATGCAGACATGGAGGCGGATGCATTATCATATTTGCTTATTATTTATTGACAATTTGATGTACATAAGTCTTGACAGAATAATGTTCTTTGTGCCTTGGGTTTAACTATGTTACAATTGTGTTTCAGTTTTTGTGGTTTAGAATAGAGAATGAGTTTCGTGTCCCCTGTTTTTGTTTTGCGGTTTGGTTCTCTATCCTATTCTTTCTTAGTTTTGTTGACGAGCAACTCAATGATTAGTCTGAACCTTGGCCCAATTTGTGCCATTTTGAGGAGAGTATGTATACAACAAAATATGCATTCAGATAATTATGTGAATGAATAAACTTAGTTTTTTGGGAAAACAATTATCAGTTGTATATTATACGGCTCTTGCAACCTGAGTATTGGTACTGTGTTCTACCAAGAATGTGCTCTTATCTAGGAATTTCAATTGTGGAAATTCGTTCTTTTACTGCCAGTTATATGGATTTACTTTCCCAAAGCTACAATGCATTTATATTCAATAAGAAAGTGCATAACTTGCATGTCTCAAAGTGTAGCAGTTAACACAGCTTATAAATGAAATAGCTACCTTAAACTCATAGCTGCCATAGGGCTTAAGTGCGATTCTTACGGACAAATTTGTGAAACAGAGACGCTGTTATGCAGTTATGCTTGTGAAATCCTTGTATGCTTTTGCTCTGTGTTCCATTTACTAGGGAAGTTATTACATTTTGAGTTATCCACTATCAAATCGTACTTTCTCCTATATTATTTAGCACTTATTTTTTGAGTTGTATATATAGTTTTTATTAAGTCAAGAAGGACCACTTTGTCAAGATAAAATAGCAAGATGACAAAGAAACCAATTACGTGATTAGGAAATAACAGTAGTTGGAGTCTGCTGCAGAAGATATATGAGTATTGAAAGGATATTAAACGAGACAATTTAAAATGGAGGCAAGACAAAAACTAGAATTTTCAAGGCCAAACATTATGGCTACTCATGACACTGAATAGGGATAGATACTAATCTTACATCAAACTATTTTGGGACTACCACATAGTAATTGCTGGTAACTGGCATGGATGTCCAACATGTTATGCATGGCTTGGTGTCACCAAACTCATCTAATTATCTTTGGTGAAGACTCCCTCGATTCCCAAAAAGAAAGAGTCGAAAGCACAACTTTATATTTTTGGTCAACAATAATTGAAGACACAACATTTTTCAAATCATCACTTCTCACCTATGCTCCTTCATTTTTTTGTCGTTCCAATTTATCCCAATCATGTCAACTCTTTAGGTTCTTTTGGGATTGTAGAAATTTCACTTGAAAGAATCTTTAACTTTTCAAACATTGCTTGCTTTGTAGGACAAGAAAAGTTTATGAACTAACTCTTTTTTTTTTGGACGGATGGGAGTACAAAATACTTAGTGGAGTCAGATGAAGCATTGAATTACGACTATTTTGACCCTTTAATTCAGTCACATGATGGTCGTGGTGCTTTGCTCTGTTGAGTTATACCATGAGAAGCTGATACAATCTTATGGTGATTTGAAATTGGAGTTTAAAATTTAATGTGCTCCTAAAGGGCATATTTAACATTGATTGTTGAGGTTTCTTTTGTCAAATCCCTTATCCTTGTTATATTTGTGTACTTACTCTCAGGTTATAAAATTATTGATGACTCTGTGAAGTATTAGTATATGAACATTTAGGAAAAAGAAAACTGTGCAAACTTACTCTTTTCTCCTTATCATTATTATGGGTTGATTGTCTAGATGTTCCCTTATCTTTGAAATACAGGTGGCGGAACGAGCTCTTTTTTGGTGGAACAATGAACACATCGTAGGCTTGATTGCAGAGCACCGACATGCTATTTTACCTATCATATTTGATGCATTAGAGAAGAATGTGCAAAATCACTGGAACCAGGCAATCAACGGTTTGAGCTCCAACGTCCGAAGAATGTTCCTGGAGATGGACTGTGATCTATTTGAGGAGTGTCAGAGACAGTTCGAGGAAAGGGAAGCAAGGGAAGGAGAATTACAAGAGAAACACATCTCAACTTGGAAAAGACTCGAAGAAGTTGCTGCTGCGTCCTCTTGAAGAGAACAACATGGTTCTCATTTTAGTGGTCTTTAGGTCAGTTTTCCAAAATTACAACAGATTCTGTACTTGGCAAAGCTCTGTGGGAATCGCCGTAAGGGCTGATAGAAAGGGAAAAGGGTCAGACGGACGGAGGTACGACTCCAATTGAACTGCATTTCCACACCAATCTTTTTTTTTTTGGTTATAATTCTAAATTTTTGTTTCTTTATCCTAATAATGACCCCAGTATCTGCAACTTAGATTATTTAGGGTGGAAAGTTTTCAATCACTCCCCCATTTCCTAGATAGAGAAAAGGTTGAACAGAAAATCAACGGGTGAGGTTACTGATCAAGAGTTTCAGAGCTTTGTAAATATCCATTCATCTAATTTCTTTGCTGATATGATTGTAGAATCTTACTTTAGTGCAATTTTGAATACCTTGTTATCAAAATGGTGATCGTTTCTCTAATATATCAGTGTGATAATTTTGCCATTTTTAAGAAAATGGAAGTGCACTTTATATAGATTTTCTTTTGACAGAATTCATCCACTCATAAGTTGGTTTTTGGGAAGTGTGGTGGAAAAGTAGAAATCACTTTTTTTTTTTTTCCTTCGAAAAAGCAATAATTTTTTTTTTTTCCTGAACTCTCCCATCCATAGGCATATTATCTTTTTTCTGCATCATCATAATTCAACATCATTTATTATGACTTTGAAAATGTGAAATTGAATGCAAATACAGGATTGCGACTGTTTATAAAAATTTGATATATTCTCATTTCTTTTCCTGAATATCCTCCTTTGTAATTTTAACGTTTTCTGGAAAATTGTTTTAGGTAAATAATGTAAAGTTTAACTTTCAACTACGGTTTTTTTAGTACGAAGCACTCCCTTGTTACTTGGGAATGACAATGTATAGTAAACTATTGTGCATGTGTTTTTAAATAATATTTAATTATTTTGTTTAAATGTATTAATATTATTAATAAAAATTTCTATACATTCAAGTTCACCATTACAATTGGGTGTAATCCATGCACATATTTTTTTAAGAGTAAGTATTGTACGAAAGTGGTTCTTATTATGAGCCATTTTTAAATAAATCTACAAAAATAAACTCACAAACAAAAAATCTTATATCACAAAATGATTCATATCATGAAAATAGTCTATATAATACTTTGTCTTTTTCTAAATATATTACAATATAGTATAGGATAAAGAGGTGTGAATCTTGAATTCGTGTATCAATGAATCTAATTGCCATGTGGCAAATCTAGCTAATGAATTCTCGAATTCGCTGAGCGAGTTTTACTTTTTAAGTATTAATATATTATTTCAGGTGAATTTTATTATATCATATAATTTAAATTGATAATGTGACGTTCATTTAGATTGAATTAACTATTATAACTTATGTATTTAACTAATAAAACTTGAATTAATTTTTTTTCAGTTAATTAAATATGGTTAAGTTTAGAGTAAGAGAAAATATAATCCATACATTTGATATATAATATGAATTTAATATTGATAGCCGTCCTAAAGTAATTTTTTTTTTATTTAGACATCCCACACAAATTTATATACTACTAAAAAATAAAACATTAATTTATGTGTTCACTTTCAAAACTACACAAATGTTTACCCATGTTATATTACTTTATATATAAAATATATTTTTCTTAAAAAACATCGCATCCTAGGATGTAAATTTCTATGGGACGAAAATAGTAGTATTATATAATAAAATATAAATAAACAGACATATTCTTAATGAATCAAATCTTTTTTTTTTTTTTGAAAATTCTTATCCCGAATTTGTATTATATCACACCTACACTCTCGTCTTACACCTGTGCAATCATTATATAGAGGTAAATCAATGAAATTTTCATTCCTGCGCACGAATTTTTTTTAAACGACTATTTTTCTCCGCCTCGCTTTTTTTTTTTTTTTTATTTCGATCTCTATATCATCATCATTCTCCTCCATCATGCATAACTAGCCGATCTCCCGCTCCCCAAGATATTTTCCATTCACCTTCGTTCGATTATCCTCCACCATCAATGTATTGATAGTTTTTTTACATAATAATAATACCCCTCCAATTTGTGCACCATTATATTTGTATGAATTTAAAGCATGCAACAAGTGCATCGTGCAACAAGTATCTTGCCGAGGATGTAGAAAAACACAACAGTAATCCATTATCACATAAATAGAAAGAACAAGACAAAAAACAATAATAATTTTTAAATTTAATACTACTATTTTTTTTTCTTTTGTATTTATTATCACAACATTAATCACGGACACCTTAATTTCAGGGTCGGTGGGTTTATGTACAGAAGTGGGACACTCTCATTGAATTCTATATGCCCATTTCCTTAATCAAATTTCCTCCAATTTTTTTCTATACTTAATAAGTTATTATAGTGAGAGTAATGATATTGAACCACCATGGTTGGTGGTGACGAACAAAATTATAATAACCAGAAAAGACAATAAGATAGTGGAGGGTGGATGAGATAATTTGGTTGGTGGTGCGCCGCTCCCAAATATCATACTAAAATAGCCTCTATCGCCGCCGTCATCGGGCCCTCCACCGCCATCACCGGTTGCTCCGGTCGCCCTCCCTCCCCCATATGACATGCTTAAACCATTGTCCCTACATTACAAGAAATTTCATTACATATAAGTTCTCTATCTCGTGTTATCAACAGTATATGTGTATGCAAGAATTAGTCAATTCAATGCTGATGTGATGTAGCATCGCATTTGTAACTTTATTGATATTTTTTTTTATCGGTAAATGTTAGTTGTTAGTAGTTAAGTTAGTTCACCAAGTCTCCTTACAACCCATATCTCCAAGTCCAACCTTATATATCTCATCTCCCAATTCGTTCCCAGAAAGAATCGAACCCGGATCACTCACTCAAGTGAGTAACCCGGTGACAAGGTAAGCTAGTCCACCTGGTTTGTAACTTTATTGATAATTAATATAAGAATTTGCAGTTTTTTTTCTTTTCATCCTACAAAAATTTATGGACCGAAAAAGGAAATTCATTTCATAAACTCACCCTCACAATATCTACATATTTACACAAAATGTCATTATCTTTTTTCATTTTTGCGTCCACATTACACGCAATCCAACTAACTTCTTTATTTTTTAAATAAAATTTACCAAATTAACCCTCCAAACACTACTTTTTAAATTTTATTCTACTTTTTTTTAATATGTGTGCTTCTCCTCTTTACAAGTTGTTATGAGACGGAGGGAATAATATATTCGTCATATAGTACGTCTTTTTAGGTAGTTGGATGTGGGGCCCTAAGATTTTAATATTGTAATGTCACAAATCTCGAATCATGTGAAAATAACAAGGTTATGTATGGTTTTAGATATTTTTAAATAAAAATACGTCATTTATGTCTAGGATTTTATATTTTTCTCGTCAATTAATGCCAAAGAATTTAAGAGAGGCCACAACCACTGGAGTAGGGATAAAGCTTGTCCCTACACAACTTAAATACCAATGATACCCTACATGTGTATTTATAATACTATCAAGATTACACTCGGGTTCAAATTTTATCCATTTATCTTCAATCAAACAGCCTTTTTAGGGAAAAAGAAAAACAACTATCAACTTATAAAAAACAGAGGGGGGTAAAAGGGTACTTTCATCCCGAGAATATTCAAGCTATTTTGCCAAGTGGGCCTAAGATGAGCCAAACAGTGGGCTGGGCGGCATTGCCAAAAGTCCAACTAAATGGGCCCACATTGGGCTGGAAAGCATAATGCCGAGAATAAAAACCCTGTTCATATCCATCCACACAACTACCGAAACAGAACCTGAGGAGGGCCCACACTATCCACAACCATGGGTGGGTGTATGCTACTTGGTGTTAGAAAAACAATTTCTAATTAAAAAATAAAATCAATTCCATATATAGGTAATTAAATTTGTTGATCAAGTTGAAGAAAAAGAGTGTGCCTAAATTCATTGAAGATATACCAACAGCTGCAAAAGTTAAAGAAAGACAAAGTTGCTAAAAATTCTAAAAGCACTAATGGTAAAAAAGAAGAAGTCCTAAAAGACAACTCAAAACCATGAGCCTCTTTTGCTCACTTAGATTCTTAAAGAGAGCATTCTCACATGGATGGGTATATCATGCTTTATATGCACTGCATTATACTTTTCGAGTGCGAAAAGCTTTAGGTGTATCGGACCAATGTCTTGGCTAAAGGGATGTTCAAAACTATTGGTTATATCAGATATGGAGCATGAACATATTGTCGTAGCCATTTTTGGTCACGTAGTGTGAGTTTCCTCGTAAATGAATAGCGAATGGTTTTAGGTATAAGGAGCGCGCGTAATGTAGTACCTACAGAAAAAACGGAAGATAGAAAAGTGGCTGCAAAAGCTATTCGGTGGGACATAATCATCCTATAAGCCTTAGGGGGTGGAATGACAAGAATATTGGTGCTCGAGGTGAATTGGAAAGGCTTAAATCTGCTAGGACCTTTTGCAAGAATGATCATCACTAATTATGTGTGTTTCCACAAGAGAAAGTGATATCTAACTAATGTCATGATGTGATCAAAAGTTAAATGAATGATATGTGTGTGTACCTTGGGCCACCAAGAACACCGGCGTTCATGGTGAGTTGATCGATGATGGCAGCAGACTTGGGCTCGATACTTGATGCCTTAGCATACTGCATACCAAGCCCTTCACCCGATGGAACAAAGAACGCGCCATTTACCATTATGTCCCCGTCGGTCCTCCAGTTCCAATTAGACCACACCCCTTCTTCCGTGTCTACTCTCTTAGTCACCTGTTGTAAGAATTCCAACCAATTCCTTAAGTTCAGTAACTTGTTCTATGATTAATGCAGTTTCATGGTGATAGTGACAACTATTAAAAAAAATAATGAAAATCTCTTTTCATTGCAAGTTGAGGAAAAACATGAAGAATCAAAGGATCATATCACTGTCTAAAGAGATGCCTGTGGTCCTCACTATGGGACTAGGATCCTTTCCCTATTACACATCAATTTTTCTTGAAAGATCATGTCGTAACTCAATTAACAAACTTAAAAAACTTTAGCTCCAAAATATAAATTCGCTTTCAACTAAGGCAATCTTATAATCCTAGCCATTGTTTCCATGTGATAAAACAGACCGCGCATGTGAAGAGGCTTCCCTCTCCTGCACACTCATTACAAAGAGAAGAAACAAGATTATTGGTTGAGGACATACAAGTCAAAAAGGTTAATAAATTTATGAAAAAAGTTGCACAATTAAGCTCAATTATTTTCCTTGAATTATGCAGAACTATTACCTCCTTAGCATTAGGATCAACTGGTGCTGCATAGCGATTGCCTTGACTATTAATCGTCGGATTAGCACTTCCACCAATTGCATACATTTCCCATTTGGTAAAATCATTGTTCACCACATGAATGTATCCCCTCCTACACCTCGGCATCCTCTGCACCAGCCCTTCTCCGAAGTGATTAAAGGCTATAGTCACCTATTTCATCGGAACGAATATGGAAATACTATCAAAAATTACGAATATATGCAAACGCAAAGTAACATAATCCATGTGTGCAGATTCAAGAAACCTTAACCTGCATTCCAGAATCGAGATAGTACTTATCGTTGTGACCGAGCAACATAACCTCATCATGATGACTGAAATAGCTGTTGGAAATGGTGATAGCAGTAGAAGCCATTATAGCATCAATCAAACCATCAGTACAATGTGACAAAGCACAATGATCAATCCAAATGTTCCTAGATGAGAAAATCGATATCCCATCGCCATCCGATTTTCCCCTCCATCCAGCATGAGTTGGACTTGATCGTATAATGGTGTTCCCCGATGGCACGCAGTTGTAAATATGCACATTGTGGATGATCACATGGTGAACATACTGCAAAGTGATGCAGCCATTTCCAGTTATATGGACGTTAGCCCCTCGGCCATCTATGGTCTTATAGTTGTTAACAATGAGCTCGTGTTTAAGCTTGATAATCATGCTTGATTGGAAGATGATCCAGAGGGGCTCATCTTGGATCACGGCGTGGCGGAGGGTGCCAGGGGTGGGGTTAGCAGCGTCACGGTCTGAGGAGTCTGTGACGATGTAGTAACGGCCGCCCTTACCGCCGGTGGCGCCACTGCCGAAGCCGATGGCGCAGTCGGCGAGACGCTGGCGGTTGGTGGCCCAATCGGGGTCGCAGCGCCAGCAGTCGTCGATGGGGTTGCCGGTGAGGCATTGGGCTATGCCGGTGGGTGTTGGGGCGGAGAGGAGGTGGCGCCTTCTTGAAATTGAAATATTGACGCTTCTGAGGCAAATAAACAAACACATGTGAGGCATTCATGGCATTGAAGAAATGTTCTTTTCTTTATTGAGGTGAAAAGATGGAAACTTGGAAATCAAGGGCCCAACAGGAGGAGATTTCATAACTTTGATGGGATAATATCTGGAATTTAAAAAGCTGAAGAAAGGAATGGGTAGACCCACATGAGATATTTAATGAACAGGAAAAAAAATCGATGATAATTAAACAGGGGAAGACCTCATAAAAACAGGGGAGTGCAAAATTTTCCAAAATTGAGTTAAGCCCAGATCTTGAAATGGTACTAAAATCAAAATTATGTTATAAAACACCATTAAATTCATGAAAAACGTTCATATCAGTGAAGGAAAACAACAGGGAAACACACACACGCTCATGAAGCAGCAAAAGCCCAGATGCAGAATTCTTGCATTTATCTTCAGTAATTGAAAAACCCAGCTCCTAAAATCTTTAAAAGACAAATCCCACATGAAAATTTTCAATCTTGAGCAAACCCCAGGTGGAATTTGAGCTTTGATTATCACAATGTGTACCAACCACTTGTATATATGCATGTTACCTCTGTACATGCTGAACAACAGCTTCTGGGTCAGGGTGTTGATGAGGGAGAGTGAGATTGGTGGATGAAATAAATGAAGAGAGAGAGAGGAAGAAGATGCAAAACAAGAGAATGGTGAATTGAGGAAGCATTCTTTGAGGCAGAAAAAGAAATAACGGAGGAGGGAGGGAAGAGTATACAATGTGGTTTGATTTTTTTGCTGTCATTTTAGGTTTCTTGTGAAAGAGAATCTAAAAGGATGGAAGATTTGTTGCTTCCTTAGATGGGGATTTTGGGAAATTGTGATGATAGATTTATATAATAATCATGTTTTGGCTTATAACAATGCTGTTAATTTTGAATTTGTATATTGAAATTTATGAAAGATTTTAATGAAATATTTGTTGCTTTCTTGGTGGGGTTTTTGAGGTGCTATTCTTTAATTCTCTTGTAGGGATAATGCATTTTGCACCCCTTGGAAGAAAGTTTTGACACACTTTTTCTCCTTAAAAAGAAATGGCTTTCAAATTTCAATCGCCAACGTTGCATACTTTTTTTTTTTTTTGGTAATTTCTAAATTTATTTGTGAAATAATGTAAAAAAAATATCATTAGAGGTGATGTCTCTCCGACCTTGATCACAAACTAAACACATTCTGCTAGTTTAAAAACTAATGTGAAAAATAAATTAAAAGGTGTCATCTTCGACATAAATGACAATTAGAGAACTATTGTAAAATAACTTTTTGGATTTGGATTCCCTCATGTCGTGTGTAGAAGGGGGTCTTGGATTACACATATATCTGTATGGGTGTGTGTAATTCAAGAGTCCTCCTCCTACACAGGATCATCCATTACAGGAAGAGATTCAATTTTTAATTCAGGTCAAACTATTTAACAGTATATTTTCGAATCACAATGTTGATGTTGGAACACGAACACAAAACTATTTGACTTTAAATGCAATCCACATATTTGTTAAAAAAAAATGCAATCCACATATTGAATTTTAAACAATATATAGATAAGTTTTGTATGTTCAAATATATATATTTATATATTTATTGTACAAATTTTGTATAATTAAAAATATACAATAAATTTATTATACAAAATATTATACAGGACGGTTCTATTATACAAAATATTAAATTTATACACATTTATTGTATAAATTTTATTATAAAAATTTATATGTACCACTTTGTTGATTAATTTGAAATTTGACGACACTAATGTCTTTAGAAGAAGAAAGCATAGTGTTTCTTTGAAGGCTCCCTCAGGCTCTTCACATTCCTATCGTGTTTGCTAAATATGCTACGGACAAAATATATAGTATTTATTTCCTAAATTGTCATCCCACTTTTACTAATTAATTTATTTAAAAAAAAAACTTTATTTAAATGCAGCATGATATATCTTACAACTT
>JAPKLY010000009.1:952535-987108 GCA_026898435.1 Prunella vulgaris | reverse complement strand
CCCGCGGCTGGTAACTGATAGGGTTGGTTTTATATAAAACTATTTATTTTATAATTATTTAGTAATTATCACTTTAATAATATAATAAATAATAAATTTTTAGATAAAGATAAAGTGTAAGGTGAAAATAATTCGACGGATGTGAGTTATTTTATGAGAGGAGGTTGATTTTATTAAAAGATATTTCCTCCATTTTAAAATTATTTTTACATTTTTTTTATATATTTTAGCATTATTTTCACATCTAAATATAATTTTCTTTTAATATAAGTGCCGTTTTACGCATGAAAATAATTCTGAAACAAATGGATTATTAGTTTTAGAGGGTATACAAGATGTTTCTATAAAAAAAAACCACAAAAACTCATATGCAATATTGCACAAAATCCGATCCGTGCAATATCCCCAAATGAAAATTCGCGGATCCAATAATTTTTTAAGAAAAATTCTCGCCACATCCAGAATGTATACCACATGAACATATTTGTGCTACTGTAAGTCAAAATGTGTTCTACATCTTAAAAAGTTATTTTTTTGTACTTTTAAAGTAACTATAAGAATAATATGTATTTTTACAAGAACAAATATGTGTTTCTTAATTTATTTTTCATTTTATTAGTAGTTTTATGTTGATAATATGTTGCTAATGTAATAATACCTTACATGTGTTACTATCTCGTCACTCCCAGAATGTATACTACATGAACATATGTGTGCTACTGTAAGACAAAATGTGTGCTACTACATCTTAAAAAATTAATTTTATCGAAATTCCAGAATGTATACCACATGAACATATGCGTGCTACTGTAAGACAAAATGTGTGTTACTACATCTTAAAAAATTAATTTTATCGAAATTACAGAATGTATACCACATTAATATATTGTGCTACTACATCTTAAAAATTAATAATTTCTATAAAAATCAATAAATATTTATGAAAAACAATATTTTTTCTTATAATAATACACATATTGATCTTACATTGTATTAACATGTTTGTTTTCTACAAAAACAAATGAATATATATAAAAAATAACATTTGTTCTTATAGTAGTACACATTTGACCTTATAGTGGCATAAATTTACTCATACAGTATAGCGAAAATCCTGAAATTTGAAAATTACCCTACTCCGACCCGACCCGTTCAAGATCCGCGAATTTTGTTACTTTGACCCGCGAATTTTCAAAAAAAAAAAAAATTGGCATATATTGCACCCGTGCAATATTGTATGGGAGACCTACTCAATAAAAAAGAAAAAGAAAAAGAGTTAGATGTTATGAATGGTGGTATTGTTATCACTGTATGATATTAATAACATTATTCTAAAATAATATAATATTAATGACTATCACCAAATGGTATACATTTTTCTACTTAAAAAAAATATTACGATTCATCTCATATCTACTTTTAGATAAATTGATTAATGTTGCAAATTAATATATTTGATGAAATAAAATACACCCATAATAAATGTGGGGGTTTTCCTATCTTAAACGTTAGTAATGGTAATTATTATACATAAAAAATGTGGAGTTTTTCTTTTTCCCAAAAAGTTAACAAAATTGATTTTGGATAATTCTTCATTTTCAAGTAATGTTCATTAACTTGACCTAGCTAGCATGATTAGTGTTGTAAACCTTTTCCCATGTCCTACTTATATGGTCTTTGAAATTGCATAAGTAATATATATCCTTGATTTTCATTTAAAAAAAAAATCCTTAGTTCATATTACTTATCTATATATTTTTATCAAATTTGTAATATAACTCTTATCTAATACTCTCTAGGTTCCATAGGAGTTTACATACTTTCTTTATTTGGACGTCTCACACAAATTTGTATACTTTAAAAAAAAAATGATTTACGTGCACACTCACAAACATATACACATATTTATCCATAGTGAAAATACCACAAAATACCCATTTTGAACTTCTAAAAATTTATTTTACCCACATCTAGCTTGAATTTTTTTTTTATACCCACTTCATAATATAAGACCTATATACCAGTATAAAATGGGTATAAAAAAGTTAATAACTTTAAATTGGGTCCTACTTTATTTTCATAATTACACTATCCTATAGGTGTTAGGTTTGATTTTGTATTATAAATAGTAGATTATGTTATTTAATAAATAATTGAACTTTATTTATCTATAATTTTATCAATTAATATTTAATTAATTTGTGCAAGTGAATAAGTGGAAGAACCAATACGAGATTAGCTAACCATCTTGTTTATTACTCCATCATTCATATGTTGTTTTAATCTATTCGAATATTTTGTGTTTTTTAATTAGTATTTTTGTATAAAAAAATTATTAATTAATCATTGATACGATACACGGTTGATAAAAATTAAAGTTTATAATTAAATTTTTATTAAGACAATTCAGTAGAAATTTAAATTTTGATCTAATTTTGATTTTGATAATGCTCTCGTGTTAATTAAATTTTAATAGATATATTTTCAAACATCACAAATTAAATATTTTTATATACTTTTAAAAACTATAGTATTCATTAATTTGCATTAAATTTAAATTTCATATTATAATATTCATTAATATGCATTATACATTAAAATAATCTAAATAAATTTTTTTAATAATCACATATATATGATAAAAATATTATACTTAGTTAATTTATTAAAATTATATGTTTTATAACTTCATTTTATTATTTATTAATATATAATATTAAATAATATAAATATCAAATGGGATGGGGTGGCGTGGAGGTGGGTATGGTAAGGTAGTGTAGAGTGAAGTGGGGTGGAACAACTTAGATGATGATGTTTGTGGGCATATGGGTAAATATTTTTTTTTTTGAAATTTAAAATGGATAGTAAAAGTTATTTATATGAGTAAGTCTCCTGTGCACCAGTTACACGGTGCAACTCTAGTTCATTTTTAAAAATTTAAACAGTTTATTACTGAAAAATGTATCTTTCATAGTTTAACTTTTCAGTTATAAACTATTTAACTTTTTAAAAATGAACTTGAGTTGCACCGTGTAAATGGTGCATACAAGACTAATTCTATTTATATTTGAAGTGGGTAAAATAATTTTTTTTAAAATTGAAAATGGGTATTTTAAATTTTCTCTCTTTTACATATACCACTATTTTATATATAAAATAATTTTTTCTTAAAAAATGTGTCTTCCCTAAGCTCTAGGGTGCAAATTCCTACTGAAAGGGGAGTACGATTTTTCGTATTACATAATTTGCAATACATAAGACGTACAATTTTACTTTTTATCGTAAAAGTATCCTGCCTAACCATAATGAAATTGAAGAAAACAAAGGGCCTAATTTTGGGCAGAAAAATTCATTCTTTTCATCCTTTTCTCAAACATCTTTTGCAAGTTGCATAAAAGCATAGAATTTATAGTTCTTTTGCATCTTAGATATAGCATACGTAAATACTTTATCACATTCCCACCAAAGATTCAATTCAAATAAAGGTAGAAAATTCATCTAAGAAAGAATATTTCAAGCTAATCTTTTTTTTTTCTTTCTGAAGGATATTTCAAGCTAATCTTAATGTATGTATGAATGCATGTTTGGATCATTTTTTATTATTTTATCAAAGAATAAAAAATTACTATTTGAGAATATACATATTAAAATTTAACTTTCTCAATCACACACTAATGAAATCTTTTGCAATTGAAAAAGGCAAGCTATAAAATTTGAACTCGTAATTTTTGATCATGTTAACTTTACAAATTCGAGCTCTCATTATAAATAAAAAAGAAAGTGACTTCAGAAAAATATAAAAAAATAACGTTAGTGTCTGTTTTGAAACTCTACAAAACAGTTTATAGAATAGTCTTTTTTCAAAAACTGTGAGAGAGAACTTT
The DNA here is from genome assembly GCA_026898435.1 of Prunella vulgaris. Classification (NCBI taxonomy): domain Eukaryota; kingdom Viridiplantae; phylum Streptophyta; class Magnoliopsida; order Lamiales; family Lamiaceae; genus Prunella; species Prunella vulgaris. Next base: position 983,224 of record JAPKLY010000009.1, on the reverse strand, counting down.
TAAATAAAAAATTTAAAAAAATTATTTTTAGAGTTCTGAAATAGACACATAATATCATGTTTCAATGTAAACCTTAGGTACGATGAACATGGCATTTAAGGAGTAATGACGTGGATAATGCTAAATCTACGTGTGTCTTATTTTCTTTTTGTCTAAGAAGAAAGCAATGCTTTTATGCATGACCTCGACACACAGAAAGATTGATAAAAAATTTACGGCTAAAAGTACTATGTGATCGATTGTGTAAGAAAAGGTTAGCTAACTCTTTCTTTGAGCAAGGAATAATTTTTTGGTTCTCAAGAAATATATAGATGGATATGTAGATAATCCTAATAATAAAATAAAATATACTCCTTTCGATTTGTTTTACACTTTTTTTAAAAAAAAAATTATGAGAAAAATAAAAAAAATGATATTTTTTGTGGAAAGAAAGGAGTATTAAAAAAATTAAATACCACAAAAAATCACACTCGTAAACGTACTTGCAAATTTAACTAAAATTTTGAATAATTGCATACAACAAACATTTTAAGTGCAATTTAGAGTTCATAAAATATTTGGGCCTAATAGTCCTTTTCCAATTAATTGGGCCCTAATGATTTTTATGTTGGGCCTGAATAGTTCTTTTCGTTTTCGTTGCGGTTTATAAATATGGGCCTGTATCGATGAGGCAAGCCTATCAATACTTTTGGAACTGAGGCTTGGTTTCATCTAGGTCCGGAATTTGCTTCGGAAAGCAGTCCGTCTAATCCGAGCCTCTTTTTCATTTTTTCCCTCCCACATTTCAATTTCAGTTGAGAGAAGAGAGAGATCGAAGATGGCTTATGCGTGAGAGAGAGAGCAGTGATGTCGGAAACGGCGGAAGGTTTTGAGATTTTAAATTCAGAGAATGCCACTGCAGTCGGAGGTAATTGTTGGCCCCATTTTATTGATTCTGTGCTTGTTTTTAGAGTTTCGAGTGATGGAGTAGCTTTAAATTTATGAACTTTTAATCATGTACGCGAAAACCGTTTATTTCTGTTGATAATAGTTGATATGTGTTCCAAGTTTCTGCGCTCGTTCTTAATTTGCTTTTTTCGTCTTTATAGATTTGAATTGCTTCCCCGGCTAATTTCTTCTATGGAATTCCTTAATTTGACTATTTACACTGTAATAAAAATAAAGTCACATTTGCTCATGATTAATCTTTCGTTGTCCATATTGGGGATGTTCTATTTTGAATCAATAGATGAATCTTGCCCCTTCTTTCTAGGGTTTTATGGCGATATTTCCTTCCTTTGTAGCAAACTTTAGGTAGTTTATAAATTGGGGTTTTTTTGATTTACACTTAAAAATCTGCACGAAAATCCAGATAAGGCCCAGAAAACAGCTAGGCCATGTCCTCGGCTTGTGGCCAGACGAAATCTGGTTGATATTAGCAACTTACCGGAGAAACACGTTCCGTTGATTGAGGATAAGAAGCCTCAATCTATACCTACAACTACTAAAGAGTATATTGAGAAGCTCCAGAAGGTAAAATTGTTTACAAGATTTGCTTTCTTGACTTCTTTCCCTATTCTTGATTGCAATTTTGATACAGGATAAAGAGGCTTTGTCGAAGATGCTGTTGCAGAGAAAGTATCCTCTTTTTGTTTATTTCAGTTAGCCTGTTGGTTGGTCATTTTTCTATTGCTGTTTTGATATTCCTTCACATTGTTTTGCGATAGCAAACTCATCGAACTGAGTGGAATTGAGCTACAGAAATTGAGGTTAAATTTGATAGTAGTGCAGGAACAGAACCGAAAACTAGCTTTGTCACACTCTCAAATGCTCGTGGTTTGTCTCTTTGAGTTTTGGGGGTTTTCTGGATTTTGTATATTGCATCTTTTTTACTTACTTTTTGTTCATCAAATTTTCAGGAACTTAATTCAGGTAAAGATAAGGTAAATCCAACAACCCCTCTTTCCTATGGTTTAATTTGATTATAATCTTTGTGAGTTGTCACATTTTCAATCTATCTCTCATTTCAGTTGAAAGAATTACATCATGTGCTTGGATGCCAAAATGGTTTGCTCAAAGCAAGAAATTTGGAGTTCAAGGTCAGTGTACCTAGAACCTTAAGGAACCCAATTCTCTCTGTACGTTTCTTCAACTAATTGATTCTCTGTTATCCAGGGAAAAGCTAGCGCAAGACCTTGCAATCATCTGTGTTCTTTTTATAAACACATAAATGACATTTGTTTATCCCATCCCCTTTTCTCGCTCTTTCTCTGTGTTCTTTTTATATCGTCCATCATCTGTGTGCCTTTTGTACCTTGCATATTGCAATTTCCCCTTGTTCTTTTCCTAGTCTTTTATCCTCAATATGATAGCTTCAACCTTCTTCAGGTGAATTCAAACAAGTTCCAAATGGAAGACGAGTCCCCAAAAGAAGGTAGAGACCAAGTAAAACCACGAAATGCCAAAAGGAGAGTACGATCAAGCAGTGAGTAATCTATGGAAGCATCTTAATTATACTCTTCAAGGATGTGATTTTTGGACTGAATTATTTTCCTCGGAATTTGTTTTAGGTTTGGGGCCTTCTGTACCATCACAATCTGAGGAGAATGCTACAAAAAGGTTCTCTTTTTTATCAAGAAGGATAAAAATAAACCGTACACCATTTTTTTCTTTTATGTTGAGTACAATTTTGTTTTATGGATCTTCATTCATCACATTTGCCCCTTTGGGTACTGCTACAGGCCCTCAACGAGGAGGCGATCATCTGCTAGGTTTAAGACCTTAGAATCAAGAGAAGCTGATGATCATTTTCAGATGGATGATGTGGAATTCTCAAAATGCCAGTCTCTGGATGAACATGTCCCGAAGGTCTCAAATTCTCTGTTAGCATCCGATAAAGATGAAGACAACATATCCGTATCTCGAGAGCCACGAAGATCGTCTCTTTGCAGGCCATCCCGAATGGCTGCAAAGAAGGTTCAATCCTACAAGGAGGTTCCTGTGAAGATCAAATTGCGCAGGTCTGAGTGACAACTTGTATCTGTATGGGACAAGAAGTGAAGTCTTGATTCATCTAAGAATTCTTTTTCATCTTTCGTTGAGTATGTGTATATTTTGTTTCTTAGTAGGAGATATTGCTGCTAATCTACTGTAAGAAATGGGTAAAGAACACTTTTTTCCTATAAAGTAGGCGCCGCGCAGTTATAAATATATGAGCATGAGATCAATTTGGATTAATTTTCTAGGATTTAAACTCGATTGATTCCTATCTTTCAATCTAACTTCCTAGTAGATTTTTTGACAGTAAATATCTCTGCACATGTTTTTCCCATCAAAGGGTTTCTACGTAAAGTTTGAGTGTGTGCATATTTATTTCTTTCCTGAACGAATAACTTGGTAAAATGATTATAGTTTTATTATTTATTAGAGAGATTATGAACTTGAATTACTATTTATACTTACCATAATTAATTTGTGTATTAAGTTTTTGAATACTTTCATGAGCTTAAAGTAAAATAGTCAATTTGGGTAATTGCATTTGATGTAACATACTAAAATTTGTTATGAGTAGATTTTTTTTTATATTTTTTTTTTGTGAAATCGAGTTTATAAGATAATTTTAAAATATATTGTTATTACCATTTAGATTGCACAAAAAATTGTATAAGATGTTAATTATGTTATATGCACATAACATAGAGTGGTGTATTGAGATGGAAAATTTTATTAAGTAATCTTTCATTTTATTTTGGTGGGAGATTCTGGCAATCGCATGTGGAAAATGAGGTGCTAATTGTCATTATATAGGTTATTTTTATGATAAATTATTAGTTATTTTTAAATTTCTCAATTACTTTATTTAATTTTTTTAAAAACGACATATTTTCAATAATTAAATATATGGGATGCTAACATATATTTGGAACCACGAATGTTGCATCATTATAAATAAAATTAGAAGTTCAGACACGGAAGGCTTAACATTGTATGCACCGGTGTAAAAAAGTATTTTATTAATATTAAAATGACATTCTATATTACATTAATTTTTCAGTAAAAAGTAACATTTTAAATAATAGTATAAATGATTTTTAAAAAATACTTTTAAAATGTACAGTACAATAAAGTCCTTTTTTACATATATACTTGGTGGATTTGGTTGACCATTAACAAGACGTTAATCCATTACGTGCAAAACACAATTACCAACTTCAATTATATACTTTAAAAAAAATCTATATAGTTGTATACCCTTCATGCCAATAACTTGCCCTCCATGCATATAACCATTTTGACTTATTTTATGAAAAGAATATAATCAAAATTAATCATATGGTCCTATTTGATGGTGATCCCACCATACATAATTATTCTCCACGAGATAAGGGATTTGTTTTTTTTTTTTTTTTTTTTTAAAGAAATCGTAATTGGGCTCAACATGAAAGTAAAAGTTTTTACTATTGCATTTTATGTGTAATTTAAATTAATTTCTTCTATCCAAATCCAATCTAATTGGACAATTACAATGTAAGAGTGTAATAAAATATTTTATCAAATCTCAAAAAGAAAATTCATTCCTGTTAAACACATATAAAAATAGATTAGATGTTCATTATTTAAAGAGGGAGTGTTGTGTAACACTACTAATATAAATATTCTCTTAATATTTAAGTCATTTATCATTTTATAGACTAGAGTTCCATTGACATGTCAACATATAATAATATAAATAAATGAAAAAAATTTATATGAGATCTATCACTTATTAGGAAATTTTTTGAAAAATTATAAATTTTAGAGGTTAAAAATTTATAAGCCCTATAACTTTGCTTTATTTTGAATTTGGTCATATAAGTTTGAAAATATTTTGATTTTGGTCCTGTAAGTTTGTAAAAGGACCAAAATCCAAATGTGTAATCCATGTGTATCAAATTTAAATTTTTGACAAGTTATAGGACAAAAAAAATTATAATCCCTAAATTTTAATAAAAAGTGATGATCAATTTAAAAAATGATAACATTTTACTAACTAGGAATGTCTCGTATATGACACCGTGTAGTAAAAATTTTGCCATAGTTATGAAAACACTCTACTCCTTTAATCTAAATTGTCTTATAATAGAAATAAACCAAAAAGGATTGATACGATCGATCTATTCACTAATATATATGCATACAATCACCACCTCACACTACTACTCTCCCACCAATCATCTCCACCTCTCCTCCACTCTCTCTCTCCATTCTTGCTCCTCTCTCTCTCTCTCTCTCTCTCTAAGAAAATCGAAAAAAGAATAAAACAAAAACTGCGGTAGCAGTTTTGCACGGTGATGTTGGCGGTGGTGAAGGAGGCAAATTATGGATGCTGTGGAAGAAGTGGTCGTGGCGCCACCGTGCCACGTCATCAATAATGACCCCTCCCCCGTCGCCAAAGGCAAGCGCACCAAAAGGCTAAGGCCTCTCTCCCCCACCCTCCGCCGCCTCAGCCCCACCACCGCCGACGAAGAGGAAACCGCCAGATGCCTCATCCTCTTGGCCCAAGGCTACTTTTCCAACAACATTAATTCCGATACCGCCGCCATCTACGCATGCAAGACGTGCGATCGGGTCTTTTCCTCCTTCCAGGCCCTAGGCGGCCACCGGACAAGCCATAAGAAGCCCAAAATCGAAAATAATATCGACGACGATTTTTCATCGTCGCCGTCGAAGAAAAGAACGCCGCCGCCGCCGCCGCAATCCCTCTCCCTCCAATTGGGCAGCTCCTTCGCCGCCGCCGGGAGGCCGAGGATTCACGAGTGCTCCTACTGCGGCGCCGAGTTCACCTCCGGCCAAGCACTCGGGGGCCATATGAGGCGGCACCGGGGCGCCCCGATTAGTCCCGGGCCGGGTCGGGTTTCCGTAAAGCCCGACGACGTGCCGAATGATTCTAGAAATGGGCTGACTTTGGATCTCAATTTTCCGGCGCCGGAAGATGAGAACCCGAAGTTCGAATTTGGGTCGGGGCGGGCGGAGAAGCTGGTGGTACCCACCAACACTCCGACATTGGTTGACTGCCATTTTTAATTTGAGGAGGTTCAATTATTTTTGACACATTGATCTTCCAATTACACAATATAGACGATGAGTTTTTATTTTTTATTTTTCAAAGTTCAATTTGTTTTATCTCTTAATTTTTTTTTTGTAACATATGAATTCTTCGCACTTAGAATGTCACGACTTGGAAATTGATATTTAATTTTTTGAATTAATTATTTAATTAATTCAATTGTAGTGTCATATTAAAGCGATATATATTTGGTCTGGAACAAAATACTTTTATGCTTAAAAGTGGCGTGTAAATAAATTGCAGTACTACTAAATGATACTACTAATAATTAATTAATACTATTTTATTGTATTATTGACTAGTATTACTTACAGTCTTACACTTACACTGATATTCTAACTTAATCACACACATTAAAGAATGTTTTGGGTCCTACTAATTAATTGATTTGAGATTTTAAATGAGACTTTTTATAACTATCCAAGTTATTTTTATGCGGTAAACTAGGAAGAAACATTATTAATTATCATTAAAAATACAAAATATCATTTAAATAGTAAATAAAGTGAAAATCAAAACATCCTTTAATTTAATGTGTTACTCTTGTATGCATCAGATGCACTATGTAACTCAAGTACATTTTTAAAATATTACACAAAATATAACTGGCAAATTAAACGTATTATTGCTGAAAAGTGAACGTTTTCTTCGGGATTCCCCACCCCACTACCAAGCTTAATGTGGACATATAGTTCAATTTTAAGTAAATGTAAAAAAAATGTCATTTTGTATAATTATTAATGAATGAGATGTAATTTATAGATACTTGTTAGTGATGATTGATGAATAATAAATTGTGCATTCTTTTGATATCTAAAAATTAAAACAGTAGTCTTTTGATATCTAAAAAATAGTATATAAGCAGATTATCAGTTGACATTATAATTCTTAAATTTATATATATATATTATGAAATAGTTAATTATTTTAATAAAATTAAAATTTTTATTTACAAGTTTCGTGAAAAAAACAAAAGGCTGAAAGTAAGGAATCGTGTAAATTAGTGCATATGAAGTCATGACAGAGAAATGCATTTCCATATGAGTAATTAAATAAAGGCATGCTTCATTAATTAACATTAAAAGTGATTAAATTAAAAAATACTTTCTTATTGATTTATTTAAACGAGATACATTATCCAATTTATTGAAATTCGAAAAAGATGTTCAACCGAAGAACCATAATTTGCAGTTCGCTTCACATGAATACGAGGAAGCAACTTATCACAATATACAACCTGCAATAAATCAGAAAATTGCAAAATTAAATCATTTTTGGTAGACAATTAGTAGAGAATATATATATAATCCATAAGTTCCCAAAATTAATTTCCCTATTTATAGAGGATATATATATTTCATAAGTCCACAAAATTTTTTTTTTTTTAGAGAAGTGATACGAAATTTAATATAAGTTAATATTATATTAAAATAATAGATAAAAGAAGAAAATCGTAATAGTATTGTGGTATCCAAATTTTTACTGTGAATATTTCCAAATAAAGAAAGAAAAAATATTTTGTGAATAAAAAAAAAAGAAAATGGGAGAAATTTTTTACGGACGAAACGAGTATAAAATTGTGTAACCAATATTATTATAGTTAGTGATTAATCCATAAAATTACCATCCGTTGTGTAATAATTTCGCAGCAGCTGAAGCCGATGGTGGTGGCGGCGGAGACAGAACTGGAACCGGATTTGGAGGTGGAATTGGAGGAGGAGGCGGTGGAGGTGGAGAAGGAGGCGGAGGTGGCGCTGCTTGAACCGCTCCTACATTTAGATATTAATTAGGGATAAGAATATTTTAATTTCGATTAAAGAAAGTTTCTAATTAAACTTATATATATTGTTGGAAAGAATAGACACAAAATATTGAATTTGTTATGTAAATTAAATTTTAAATTACCACAAAATAAAATATTATCTGGGGGAGGACGTTCTTTCGCGGGGTTGGGATCAGGATCATGAACCCTAATATAGAGTTCTTGACCTAAGTACCAATGTCTCAAATTTTGTGACCTCAAATTCCACATCCCTGGGTTATCCAAATACACATAGACTGATGTCCATCCTTTAGGGTATACCTGTATAAATAGTATTAATTTCAAATCTTAGTATCTTTAGCAATATGTTGTTTAAACATATTAAAGTGTAATTATTTTTCATCATTTCAAGATTTATTTACCTGAATAGTAGAACGTACGATTGGATTATCCAGATTGTACTTTAATCGTGCCGCAGGCGTCCAATTCCCTAGACCGTAACTACAATGACGAAATATGAATTTTAAAATGGGAAAAGTACAATATAATTAAACAATTTTGCATACGTTAAAAAAAAAAAAAAAAACTTCCGTGCAATTTTTTTGAACCAATTTGTAAATATAGTGATTTTTTTAACTAATATGTAAGTGACCTTTTCAAAATATATAATTAATTTAATGTTTAAATTTATGACATGTTAAAAAATATTGTTCCTTCCGTCCCAACATTTTTTTCATAAGTTGGGTTGCACACATATTAAGAAAAAGTAAAGTATGTGGGTGTGAAGTTAAACAATAAGATATAAAGAGTGTACTTTATTGACTTTTGTGAGTGTGAATTATTTCTTTTTTTGGGGTGTGAAAAAAGAGTTGAAACGTCCATATGAGGAAAGTGTGAAAATTATCTTGGAACAGTCCAGAGGGAGTAGAACTTACCCGACCACAAATAGCCCAAACCCATCCAAATGCCACGAATCGATTTTATCCAAATCGTTTTGAATCACAATTTCAAGCCATCCCTTGTGCGTCCCTGACACGACGAATGTGCCGTTCACAGGCGTTGGGAGGCTCGAGTGAACGGGAAAGGCGTCGAGGTTATAGACTCCGGAGCCATTGAGGTATTCATCCGCCAGTTTCAATGGAGTAGATGGTGTTGTGTATGCTACATTGTTGATAGTGTAACGATCTGTACCATTCATTATGGCAAATGATCCATGAAGAACAAATGTTTGGGCTAGTGTCACATTTGTCACGTTAAATGCACCTTGAGGATTAGGTCTTGCAGCCCCTGCGGTCATATTCATCCTATATAAAAAAATTTAAAAAAATAATGAGCAACACATGCATAGAAATTTCTACCCTAGAAATTTTCAAATATATATAAAGAAAAGAAAAACTACGTGCAAGCCTTAAATGAATAATCATCTCCTCACCCTTGTACATATCAATTTCCCCAGCAACATGCATACTAATTTATTCAACCACATACATACCAATTGCACAATTACATTTTCTTCTTTTTCAAATTTATTCTAATTTTTCATTTTTTTAAAATTATTATGTTAAAAAATATTAATTTAATGTTATGTTACAAATAAATATTAATAGATAGAGTAACTCACATTTAATTTTACAGTAACACACATTTTCTCTAATAGTAACACACATTTATCTCCCAGTTTGTATCACTGTTATGTATAACCATTATTCCTGTTATTTATATATACTATCACAGTTATAAAAATACACCTGATACTTTGATAATAATAATGTATATGCATAGCAGTGATAGTGTATACTTATGACTGTGATAATTAATAATTCGAGTTCACGGGATTCATACATTTTTTTTGTCTCAAGGTTATACTTCATTTGAAGATTCAATTTTAAAACAAATGGGGAATATGAGATGAGGGTAATCTATTATGGAAAAAAAAAAAATTACTCACGTGATGGATAAAGCTTGATGTAGAGAGTAAAATATATCATATGGGTCGGGCCCATCTGGCAAAGGCCCAGTAGCTGGTTTGGTGGACGTATCGTAGTGAAGTATTCCGACAGCGGCAATGGCATTGGGAGATGTCGTATTTACCCATTTAGGAGTTGCAACAATGTAGAAATCTTGTGGGTCCTGATCCGCTGTAACGAGCACAGAGTAGGATTGACCAGCATGCACGTCCAGAGAATCTAACGTTATTTGAGTGGTGTATGATCCTTCCGTCTCCACCAATAGCATTGCATGATTTTGAATCCTAAAGTTTAGGCTCCATAGGCTACCCACGTTGGAAATTCTAAATCTGTAGGTTTTTCCTACAAAACCATTATTAAAGAAAAAAAAATTAAGGATGACAAAGAAAAAAATTACTCCCTCTATCCGCAAAAAATGATCTATTTTGACAATTCACGGTTATTAAGAAAAATTTATATTGATATGTAAAAGTGGGTCTATTAGTATAAAAAAATATTTAATTATTAATAAAATATTTGATGTGATGTGTAAAAGTGAGTATTTGTGTATAAAACTTTTTCTATTTTAGGTAAATGGACCATTCATTGTGAACGATCATTTAAGGCAATGCAGACCATTTATCGTGGACGGATGGAGTATTTTACAATTTATAAAAGAATAACATCATAATAGTTATTAGTGGACAAGATTTGCATCGAGGGACTTGGACAAATAGAGTATATATAGAAAGATATCAACCTGTGAACTTTAATTTTCCCCCCACGAGATTTAAATTATTCTACTTAACCTCCCATAATTTGTTATACTTTCTTTCGTGCTATGCTCCCAATTTAAAACTTAAACTCCCATAATTTGTGTACATTTTCTAGTTTAAAACTTAACCACCCATAATTTGTGTATAATTTATAGTGTTATACTCTCTTTCCAAAAAAAAATTCATATTTTTTTCATTTAAGATGTTTTAATTATTTTTTTATTTACATTTTATACCAAATTATTTTTTAATACTAATATATACAAATTAATTATCAAATTTAATAATTAAACCACTAAACTCCAGAGGGAATTGAACCCGGTCACTCATTAAGTGGGGAGCCCAGTGATAAAATGAGCTAACCCACCTTATTATTTTTTAATATATTATTTAATTTTATAATTATATATATATTGAAATTATGTATTAGCCTTTCTATAAAGAAAGATATGAAATCGAGGAAGAACAATGCATGTCGATAAATGGCAAATATTTCAAAGCTTAGAAATTAACAAATGTGATAGCTTCTATTTATCTCGAGAATAAATAAATAAATAAATTACTACTAATTTGGAAGGATGAACCGTAAGGATTCTTGAATTGTAAAAAAAAAAAAAAAAAAAAAAAAAATTTTTATCGGTTAAATTGAGACAAATACTGAAGTTTATTCCCAGTAATTTCAAATCATTTCCGCATTATACTGCAAATCCTTCCATGTGAGCCATAGAGTGCAATACGTGGAGAGAATTTGATAAGACAACATATATTGTAGACCATATTTTTCCCAAATCAAGCATTGAGATCACTAATTATATCCATTCTCAACAATTTTAAATAATTCCCTTGCATTTCAGATAGGATACGAAATTGCATTTCAAAATGGCTAAAAAAAATCTTTTTAGGTTAATGTGGCTAAAATACAATTTAGCCACCTAACCAATTGTTATTTTGTATTCCCTCCGTTCCAGTATAAGTTGCTCGTTGCTTTTAGGCACACAGATTAAGGTAAAAGTGAAAAAGTATAAGTGATGTGATGGAAAAAGTGAAAAAGTATAAGTGATGTGATGAAGAAGGGTGAAAAAGTAATGAAAATAGTATAAAAAGTATTGAAAATAATAACAAATGAGTGAATAGTAGTTTTCTAAAAAAGTAAAAAAACAAATGAGCAATATATAATGAGACAGAAGAAAATGACAAAACAAGCATCTTATAGTGGAACAGAAGGAGTATTATTTTCTCATTATAAAAATGAACTAATTTTTTTTGAAATAAAATAAAATAAAACAAATTAAAAACCATATGCACCGCGTAGCCTCACCTTTGGATACATTAAACATCTCGTAGGCTTTAGAATGTGGGTCGCCATATGGACCTTTTCCATTCATAAGGATCCAATCATTGAAAAAGTTCGACCCGCCTTGCGCCCTGGCAACCTGTGCAATTTATTAATATAATCAATTTTTTTTTAAATATTTATCCTTTTAATTTAATACTGCCTCCTCTCTAATTTGACTTTCAATTAATTTTGGTAATTTGGAGAGTTGTTCATTCTCTCATTTCTCAGTATGGTAAATAAAAAAATGGAAAAAATTACTCTATCACTCCTATAAATTGCTTATTTTGTTATTTTCGTTTGTTCCACTATATATTGCTCATTTGCAGGGCGGAACCAGAATAATTCTGTGAGGGGGGCCAAAAAAAATAAAGAACTATTCATAATTAATAAAAAAATGAACAAATTAGAGATTATCGTATGACAGACTAATAAACAATGATACATCTAAAAATAATCATAAGATAAAATTTTAATAAAATAAAATTAGTGCAAAAAAGATATATGATTGTATAAAAATATCATTCAAAAGATGATGATAGACAATAAGTGCATCAAAATTTTAAATATGCATAATTGACAAAAAAATCATTACAATTTTTAATGATCTATGTTGCACAATGTGACAATATGAGAGATGATATTCTTATTATATTATTTTTTATTGATAATATTGAGTAAAAAATATTTAAGATGAGAGAAACTTCACCAACAACAGAAAATTAATTTTTCTTTTGAAAAATATAAAAAAAAGTTTCAAATGAGAGAATTAAAGAGAAAATCAAATCTAAATAAAATTTGAAAAAATAAAACATGTAGTATATTATATATATTAAATATATATTATAATTAATTATATGATATATCATATTTTCATTAATTATTTTTATTTGGGCCAACTAATAAAAAGAGTAGCAGCTAAATTGGGCCAATGTTATTATTTTTATCATAAATTTTATCCTCATTCTTTCTAAATGCAACAATGATAATATATTCATTTTATCAAAATATATATATACATATGTTTAGTGAAAAAAAAAATTGAGGGGGCCATGGCCACCCCCACAATACATGTAGTTCCGCCACTGCTCATTTACTTTTTTTTTTTTATCTTTTTTAAAAATTATTATTCACTTCTTTATTATTATTTTCAATATTTTTTATATTATTCTAATTATTTTTTTACTTTTCTCCATCGTATCAATTATACTTTTTCACTTTTTCCATCACATCACTTATATTTTTTCACTTTTACCTTAATCCGTGTGTCCAAAACCAACGAGTAACTTATACCGGGACGGAGGTAGTAGTATTTTTTATTATTAACATTGGAATAAAAAAATATGATTAATTTATGGAATGAAAAAATCTAATAAAGAATGAGAAATTAGAAGTATATATACCTTGTAATCATTGCCATACCAATCACCAATTAGAAGATCAAACTCTTGTTGGGGCTTTGTAAAGGGTACATTAATGGCGATCCGATTGTTGATCCGGATCGGGCCAAATCCTCCCCCGGCTTTCTGAAAGTTTGTCGAAGGGAAATAGAAGAAGCTGCCTATTTGATCCTTCATTTCAAAAACATAAGTCCAATGTGTACCGGGTAGGATCGGGCAATTTGTACCCGACACACCATCTTGCCATGAATTTAGCCTTTGTTGGATACCATTCCTGCAAATTACATAATCAATAATCTTTTTTATTTCACATTTTAAATGATTATTGATGCACAAAATTAAAAAATATACTACCCCGTCTCCCAAAAGTATACGGTACTTTTGGGGCACAATTTTTAAGAAAAAATATAATGAGTAGAATGTGTAGAATGAAATTTTAAAGGAAATATTTTCTATTTTGAATATATGCAAGGACATACTTAAACAGAAAATGTGTAAACTTTTGTGCGACGAATGTAGTATTCCCTCCGTCTCACTATTAATGGCTCATTTTGTCATTTTCGTACATCCCACTGTATGTTGTTCATTTATTTTTTTTACCTTTTTTTTTTAAATTACAATTCACTTTTTTATTATTATTATTATTTTTAATATTTTTTACACTATTCTATTATTTTTTTCACTTTTATCTCCATTACATTACCTATATTGTATCAATATTTTACTCTTTTTAATATTTATGTAAAAAAATAACAAACAATTTATACGTACCATGTGAGGAGAAGTGGCTCATCCATTTCGTTGTAGACTTTAATATGCACATTGTCATTGGTCGATGCATTGATTAGAGGACCGGGGAACAAATCATTAATCGTTATAACCTTGTAAAAATAGAATCCAAATTTAGCTTTTCCAACAATTTCAAATTTTAGAAACTCAAAGTATTAATTTCAAAATAGTGAAAAAAAAAAATTAAATAATACCGATTGATTTTGTGACACTGGCTGGATTTGTTGGTTTATTTTGACATGCCAATCTAGAAAAATGTCATCCGCCGCCACCTGCACCGTGCATAAAACCATATAGCCGATCAACCACCATGCTCGACGGCCGACGGCCGCCATCTCCTGGTGGCGATTTTTACTATGCATAGTAAGCATAGAAGGTATTGGATTTTATTAGAATGACCGAACAAGGTCTCGACCCCCCCTTTTTAAACACGAATTTTCTTTTCTGATTAAAGTATTAAAGTATTATGAATTTGTCTATTGTCATGAAATAATGCTATGTTGGTGAAGTTTTCAGAGTGCACAGTTAGAGAAGAAACCAAGAACAGCTCAGATGGAATTAATTATAATATATATATATATATATATATATATTAGCTGTGTTTTTTATTTTTATTTCAAACAAGAGAAGAGTAATTTGTTGTTAGAAGATTAAAACTACTAAACGTTTTTTGAATTAAAGTACCTGATTAATTTTTTTCAATACATAAATATTTTGCTGCCATGTATTCCCCAGTTCCATAAAAAGATTTATAAAAGGAACAAAGAAAAGAGCAGATTTTGTGTGTGAATGGTCCATTTGTAAGAGGGACAATTTGGAATAATTTTGTAAGTTTTTATTTTATAAAATAAAGAGATTTGTTAAATTATATGTATTTGTGACATTTGATATAAATTTATAGATATTTGTGAGAGTGAAATTTGAATAGATTTTTTTTAAGAGTGAATATTTAATTGAGATGAATAACAAATATAAAATATTTTTTTGGGAGAATGTTTCATATGTAACTAGTGTACGGTGGACTCATATAACAATTAAAGTTATTTATATTTAAAAGTCGTGGGATAATATATTGAAAAATTTTATACTAAAAAATCGATACAAGTGTGAGTTTAGCGGTGTATCAACCTGCAATTTTTCAATGTAATTAATATTCATTTTTTAATATAAACTGTTTCAACTGTTGAATAATTGTATCGTGCACTTTGTCCATTGAGACATGCTTCCTTTTTTTTTTTTTTGGAAACACAGAGAATATTCATATTATGTGCTTTGTAATACATAGATAGTAGTGGTTGCAACTCCAACATTCTGCCTATATCTATTACCAATTTCGAGGTATTTATTGATAAATTAATATTTTTATGCCGGACAATTTTTGTAATTATCATATGGAGGGAAACAATGCGAAAACACAAAGAATGATGGCCGTGCATGCTTGTCATATATTAACTTTTTTTTTTTTAAATCATAAATTGATCAATACGCACTACAAAAAAACGGGTTTTAGCGACCGAAAATCGGTCGCTAAACACATTTACCGACCGATTAAGGTGGTCGGTAAAACTGTGGTCGCAAACATTTAGCGACCGAATTTCCATTCGGTCGCTAGCTTAGCGACCGCCAAAACGGTCGGTAATTAGTCGCTAAAAGGACCGGGATTTGACCCGTTTTTGAATGTTAGCGACCGATATATCGGTCGGTAAATGTATAAAATTTAGCGACCGAAAATATCGGTCGGTAAATATATAATTAGCGATCGATTATTCGGTCGCTAAATAATGATTTTATTTTTTAAAGATTTTGTTATATTTTATTTAGCGACCGAATAATCGGTCGCTAATTATATATTTACCGACCGAAATTTCGGTAGCTAAATTTTATCGTGAAAAAAAAAATTGGGGCCAAGGTGGTTCGAACTCAGGCCTCCAGTGTGGCTTAGCAAGGCTCGAACCACTTGGCTAAGCCCCCAACATATTAACATATGCACCGCAACCTTTATTTGAGTCATATTTGGCTCAGATTAAATCACCCAATTTCGCGCCTGTGAGGGGTCGAACACGCGACCTCTGGGCATCTCAGAGGTGGCGTGACCACTCGGGCACTTGTACGTTGTTGTTCATTTTTGTGCAATTAATTGTATATAACTCCAAATTGAGTCATGTTTTTTTTTAAATGCTTCTAATTAAATGAGTATTGTTTCTACTTTATTTATGTTTATATATATTTCATTAAATATTATAATGTTAAAATTTTATTATTTAATATTACCAAAAAAATTTAATTTGTTCATTTTTTTTGCAATTAATTGTATTTAACTCCAAATTGAGTCACATTTTTTTTAAATGTTTCTAATTAAATGAGTATTGTTCCTATTTTATTTATGTTTATATATATTTCATTAAATATTATAATGTTAAAATTTTATTATTTAATATTACCAAAATTTATTAATTTGTTCATTTTTTTTGCAATTAATTGTATTTAACTCCAAATTGAGTCACATTTTTTTTAAATGTTTCTAATTAAATGAGTATTGTTTCTATTTTATTTATGTATATATATATATTTCATTAAATATTATAATGTTACAAATTTATTATTTAATACTACGAAAATTTATTAATTTGTTCATTTTTTGCAATTAATTGTATTTAACTCCATATTTTTTAGTCACATTTTTTTTAAATGCTTCTAATTAATTGCTTGTTAGTTCTAATTTGTTTATGTATATATATATTTCAATAAATATTATAATGTTGTAAATTTATTATTTAACATTACGAAAATTTATTAATTTATTCAATTAAAAAATACAAATACAATTCGTTCAAAATTTTCACTTTCTTTGGATTTTTATATAACCATTTGAAACTAATTATTTTACACTACTAAAATTTAAACATTCAACATAATTTAAACATTCAATATCCCATAAAAACATCCAACATAAATAAAATAAAATTAATTGTTCAACAAAAAAAAAACTAATGTGACGAATTAAAGCCGTCGTCGTCACCACCAAGATCAACAACCTCCTCATCGTCATCGTCATCATCCTCAGGTAGGGGTGGTGGAAGATCAGGAAATTTGGGGACGTTCCAACCCATCTCTTCGGAGGCAGACTCAAGCCAATTCTTCATCATTCTCGTCAGGTCCTCAGTTTGCTTCATCCTATCTTTCATCATCTTCCCCTTTGTTTGGTATTTCTCCAATTTCTTTCTCACGTCGGAGAGTTGACTTTCGACGTGGGAGGAGGGGTGAGAGTCGAGGGAATAGGAGGAGCTCCCCTTCTGTGATAGGCGGACAGCCTTACTGTGACTGTCCAATCCTAGATACTTCCCCTTCTTTGGTTTGACAAAATTCAGAAAAATTTGGTCCTCGTCAACAGGGGCGGGAGTAGGATTCTCCGGGGTGGGTGCCGACGCTGTCTGAGCCTCATCGAGGGCCTGCCTCATCTGATTCTGAAATTAAACAATAATCATAATTATAATTTAATATTAATTAGTATATTTCATAAAATAATTAATTAGAACAATAATTAATTATAATAAAATACATACTTGAAGCTCGGTGGTGCGGCCATAAGTCGACTGTCCACTCTCCCCAACCGGGTGAGCAAAATGCATCTCCTGGATGAGGCTGGGCTTAACTCCGTATGCATGCTCCTGTACAAAAAATTAAACTTTTTAATAAAGTAAAATTAATAAATTTAAATGTGAGTATATTAAAAAATTAATTAAATACTTACAAATGCGAGAGCATGCTCGTAAATCGACCGGGAGCCTGCTCGATGTATGGCTTTGCCTTGCCCGGTGGGGTCGCTCATCCTATTTCTTCTTGCCGCCTCGGCCCTCGCAACATGCCTCGGATCATTCCAATACTCGAGGAGTCCCTCCCAGATATTACGGCCCTCTTCGTCCGTCCCCATATTCTGAATGATCCCCTCCTTCAGCCACTTGTCTTTCATCATGTGGAATAAGTCTTTCATGCGGTTCTGGGCTTTTTCGTAAAATAGACCACGCACCGCATCATCGTGTCGCGGTTCCCACACGTAGAGCTTCTGCAATAAAATTCATAACAAACATATAAAAAAATAATTCAATAAATAAAATAAAATTAATGCTTTCTACTTGGATGCGGGAACTTTAGACCACGATCCCACTCCATAAGGCCACACAACACTTTTCAGTGCATCCGTGACCAAGCTAGAAGATTTATTACCCGGACGCAAGCTGCATAAATAATTAGGTATTAATATTATAAAAAAATTATGTATTAATATTATAAAAACTTACACTCCGTCAGACGGCTGTATTGGTTGCCGAGTATCTACTAAAGGATGCTGTCGGGATGAAGAACCTCCGGCAGCAGAAGACTCTCCCACTTCAAAATTAGGAGGGATCGGCACATAAAAATTCTCCATCGTAACGGGGGGTAAAGGCAGGACCGTCCGTCTCCCTCTCCCTCTCCCCCTTCCCCTCCCTCTCCCTCTTCCTCTTCCTCCCTCTCCTCCCTCTTCTCCCTCATTCATCTATTCAACAAATCAAATAATACTAATCAATAAATCAACTAATACTAATCAATAAATCAACTAATACTAATCAATTAATCAATTCATTTAAATATAAACAACTAATAATAAACAACTAAACAATTATTAATAATCAACTAATAATCAACTAACAATATTCAATAATCAACAATAATCAACCAATAATCAATAACAATATTCAATAATCAATAATCAACTAATATTAATCATTTAATCAACTAATACTAATGAACAAATCAATTGTTGATATGGCGAACTAACACTATCGACGTGGGGCAATTACGCAAGGCTTAGCAGGTCGCCAGGACCCACCAGGATCCTGGAAGATGCGGAGCTCGCCCACATGGAGGTAACCTACAAGCGGAGCTCGCCCAGAGCTCGCCTTTTATCCCTGGGAAGGTCTCGCCGAGCTCCATCATCGCATATCGTCCGTGGGCCGCACAAGGCACCAGAGCTCGCCCAAACCGCCTAGGCTCATCTCCGAAGCTCACCGACGAGCTCGCCTATCAGTCGAGTAGAACTCCGATGGTGTGCTCTTTTTCCCTCCGTCCGGTTTATCCACAAGGGTGGTTTACGGCGAGGTTTTTAATGAGGCCCATCTGGTCTAGGGCATAGTAGTAGGATGAGGTATGATAAAGGGAGCAGTGTGAGAGACCAAGACGAGGGTAAGGAACCCTCGTCAACACCGGAAGCCACATAGGCTCGTAAGGTGCCGTCTCACACTCGCACGCCTATAAATAAGACCTCTCTTATACTATTCACACAAGGCTCACAATTCTGAAAATCAATACAACCTACACTGCAATATTTCTCTCTCTAAACTCTCCACTCTCCCTCCTCATATTTTACATCCAAGAACACAAATTCTTGGATTATTGTTTGATAGGATTAACATGATATAAAGCCACATAAACAAACATCGATTAATAATTTCTATCAACAATTTGGCGCTAGAGGAAGGGCCCCCTCGAACCTGAAAATTAAGAAATCTTCAAGAACAAAAATTAGGGTTTGTTGAAGATTTGAAGATTTGAAGGTGTTCTTGACAAAACTCAAGAACACTTGAAGATACACACACATCTTCATCCCCTGAACAAAGAATCCAGATTTCTGGACAAAAACCCGAATTTTTGGATTTCACAAAATCGGTCCGGAACAAGTTTTCAAACGCGCGCGTGCACACGAATAAACCGAATTTCGGACAATTCGTCACATGCAAGGCTAGACGAAAACTTGCACAGCTCCACCTAAGCTGGACGATAACCATCCAGGCGACCTCCATCACCCCGGCGACCTCCCTCCACTTCGGCGCCCCTCAGCGAGTTACCCCCTCCGAAACCCAAAAATGGCCAACACTCGAGCCGCCAAGGGACAGACCTCCGCAGCTGCGGGAAGGTCTAGAGGGGGCAATCAAAACCAGGTCGAGGTGGAGACCTCACACCAGATGGTGGAGACATCACAACCGCCTCGCCAGAAAAGCCCCGCAGCTCCGCGACCTCAGCGAACTGCGGCGACCCAGGAAGACTTAGCTCCCGCTCTGAGGGACCTGGTCAGCAATCCTGACGAGCTCCGACGCACCATCGCGACACTACAAAGGTTGCAGCAGCGACAACAGGACGAGCTCGCCCTAGTACCTAGGCGAGCTCCTGCCGCCGAAACCAGGGAGCAGACCAGGCCCACCCAGGGCACCCAAACCAGGGGAGACTACAACGTACTCCCCACCGAGCAGGAGGCGAGCTCGACACAAGCTCGCCAGCGCAGGGAGAGGACCGGTAAAGCCAAAATGGGGGAGGAGGGTCCCGCTCCTTACACTGGAAGGGAGCCGGCCTACACCGGGGCGTCTGGCACCCACCAATCTCAAAGGAGGGAAGTCCTCCAAGGCCGCCTGGGCCCGAGGTACGAAGAGAATGAGCGTGCGGCAGCCCCCGCTGCGTCCCAGGGGGACTCTGACCAGCAGCCGCGCAGGTCAGCCCATGAAAGGTTGAGGAGGCCAGCCACTGACCGGCTAGGCCCCCACGGCGGACGCCAATTCCAGCCCGTCACTGAGAGGTCACCCCAGAGTGAGGAACCTCGGGGACGTGCGTCCGCGAGACGCACAACCTTTGAGCACCCTCCGCCGGAGGTGACCCGTGATGACGAGCTGGCCTCACTGAAAAAGGCCGTTGAAGTGCTGCAAGTACAGGTAGCAGCTAAGTCTGGCGGACCTGACGCCACGACTCTCCCCACCTCTCCATTGGCACCTGCCATCCTCCGCGCACCGGTCCAGAAGAAAATCCAATTTCCGGTGATGTCCGCGTATGAGGGCGAATCCGATCCGAAAGTCCACCTGGCCAAGTACGCGGATTTCATAATTTCGGTCGGTGCCACCGACCCCACCCAGTGCCGGAACTTCCCACTGACCCTAGGGGACAGAGCTCACCGCTGGTTCTCTTCACTCGCCCCGGGGTCAATCTGCTCATTTGGCCAACTCTCGCGGGAGTTCCTGGCCCACTTCTCTGGGTTTGGATCTTACCTTACCTAGAAGCACCGACTCGCCAACATACATCAAGGTGAGTACGAGACCGACCAGCAGTACCTGGAAAGGTTCGACAAGATTCTGCTGGAAGGCGAGCCGGTAAGCGACGACACCAAGGTCGTCGCAGCGATGGGCGGACTCAGGAGGGGCACCGACCTCTGGAAGGAAATGCACCTCGCATGTCCCAACACTTATAGCGAATTCCGCCACAAGGCGGGGGTGTATGTGGCTATGCAGGAGGCACTACTGAAAGAAGTTGGTGCCCACGAGGAAAAGAAGCCCTACGGGAAGAAGTCTGGGGGCACCTACAAAGCCCCCCGGAACTTAAAGGCCTTCGGCGAGGGAGACGAGCTCAAAGAAAAGCTCAACCAGGTCCTCGCAGTCTCCGTCGACCACGTCTTCACTGCCGTCCAAAGCAAGGCCATGCTGGAGGAGCCGAGGCGGATCCGCCAGGACCGCACGAAACTCAACCCCAACAAATTCTGTGCCTACCATCAGGCCATCGGCCATTTCACCAGCGAGTGCCGCGATCTCCTCAAGTAACTCTGGAAATTTTACGAGGAGGGGAAATTGGCCGAGTTCGTGAAGAAGGCCCCAGCCAAGAGACCAAGGTTCGAGAGGAGGGCCACCTCCGATGACGAAGAGGAGGAGGGGGACCAACCTGGCCCCCATCACAGACGGAGGGCACCTCCCCAACCTCAGCAAAATATGGAGCCGACTCGGGAACTCTTGGTTCTTGAGGAGGAGATTGGAGCCGCGGGAGGCCTCCGGGACGGAGGATTCTCCATATCTAGGAGAAAGAGGAAGGCCGAGATCCGGGCCATAAATCAAGTCCAGGAAGGCAGCTCCGGCTCCAGGTCCGCCTCGCAGCTCATTGACGAGCTAACATTTTCTTCTGCGGACCTGGAGGGGGTACTGATGCCCCACAACGACTCATTAGTGATAACCGCCGACATCATGAACGTCCGAGTTCACAGGCTGCTTGTAGACACCGGCGCATTCACCAACATTCTCTTCAAATCCACCTTGGATGCCTTGGGTGATTTTGAGTCGTACCTGGAACCTAGCAATGCTAGAATAGTGGGGTTCGGAGAGGCTGTAACCGTCCCCCTAGGTAGTGTTAGGTTGAGCGTCCACCTTGTATCGGCTGAGGATCCCGCAAGGAGACTGACTAGGCTCATAGATTTCCTGGTTGTCGACCAGCAGTCCTCCTACAACGGGTTCCTTGGCCGCCCTTTTATTAATGAATTCAAAGCGGCGTGTTTGACCTACTACTACTGTTTAAAATTTCCAACTCCGAAGGGTTCTGGAACTATAAAAGGTGACCAGAAAAAGGCTCGAGAGTGTTTACTCCAAATCAAAGATAGCCGGGTCAAGAGGTCCGTTACGCAAGTCCACATCCTCGAAGAGGACTTACAAATCAACCAAGGTGTTGGACCTGTGCCGAACACACAATCGACACCAATGGAGAACGAGGAAGAAACCCGACTGTTGAAACCTGCGCGGGGATCGGTAGCTGCGCAGGGACAGCAACCTACTCCCATGGAGGTAGTCGATGAGGCACCAGGTGGAGGACCTGCGAGAGGTCAAGAACCAACGCCCATGGACGTTGACCCAATTCCTCGAGTCACCATACTATCCCAAACTGACAGACCATCGGAAGAGTCCACAGCTGATGAGCTCGCCCAAGCTGAAAGCTAACCCGAAGACCTCGAACCGCGCATAGGCCACGAGCCTGCACGGATGTCACATGAGAAGTGGGACGAACTCATCAACGACCCGAGGTGGAAATGTCAGAAGAGAAAAGCAACCCCCGTGGAGGAGTTGACGGCACTCCCGGTGGACCCGGAAAGGGACTTAGAACTTTTCATCGGTTCTGAGTTACCCGAACCGTACCGATCGAGGATGGAGCTATTTTTGATGTCCAACCTGGACGTATTTGCCTGGTCCCATGAAGACATGACGGGGATCCCGTTGGAACATGCTTGCCACAGACTTAATGTAGATCCGACGAAAAGACCCGTATGCCAGAAGCGAAGAAAATATGGACCAGACAAGTACGCAGCTCTAGCAGTTGAGGTGGAAAAGTTGTTAGACAACCAGCTCATCAAGGAGGCTTTGTGTCCGCAGTGGGTCGCGAACCCCGTCCTGGTGAAGAAACACAACGGGACTTGGCGACTCTGCATTGATTTCACGGACCTGAATAAAGCATGCCCGAAGGACAACTTCCCACTACCTCACATTGACCAGCTAGTGGACAGCACTGCAGGCCATGAAATGATGACATTCATGGACGCTTTTGCAGGCTATCATCAGATAGCTCTGCACCCGGAAGATCAGGAACACACGGCGTTCTACACCAACAAGAACATGTACTGCTGGGAAAGAATGCCGTTCGGACTCATCAACGCCGGAGCTACCTACCAAAGATTGGTGAACAAAATGTTTGACCAACACATTGGCGAATCCATGGAGGTGTACGTGGACGACATAGTTGTCAAGAGTTTGAGAAAGGAGGACCACTTGGACCACCTGAAACAAACCTTCGACATACTGCGCCACTACAACATGAAGTTGAACCCCAAAAAGACCAGCTTCGGCGTACACTCTGGGAAGTTCCTGGGGCACCTAGTTAGCCAGCGGGGAATCGAGGTCAACCCGGCACAAGTCCAATGCATAATTGAAATGGGGAGCCCCGACTCCATCCAAAAAATTCAAAGACTAACTGGATGCATGGCGGCCCTTAACAGATTCATCTCCAGGTCCGGCGATAGAAATCGTCCATTTTTCGAGGCGATTAAAGCAAACACACGGAGGTACAAAGAGGCGGCCAAAGCCAACGAGCTCCACCTCAAAAACCACTTCGTCTGGACAAGTGAATGCCAACGAGCCTTCGAAGACATCAAAACATACCTGGCAGACACACAGATTCTGTCAAAGCCAATACCTGGAGAGAAGCTGTATCTGTACCTAGCCGCGTCGGAGGTGGCCATCAGCTCCGTCCTGGTCCGAGAAGAGGCGAAAACACATCTCCCAGTGTACTACGTGAGCCAAGTCTTACATGAAGCTGAGCTGCGGTACACCCCAACAGAGAAGCTGGCTTATGCACTGGTGATGAGTGTCAGAAAATTGAGGCCTTACTTCTTTGACCATCCGGTGGAGGTGCTGACAACGTTCCCGCTGCGTCAAATACTACAGCGCCCGGACACTGCCGGCCGCCTGCTGAAATGGTCACTGGAGATCAGCCAATACGGTATAACCTACGCACCCCGAACAGCGATCAAGGGACAAGCACTGGCCGACTTCATCGTCGAGCTAACTTTCCCACAAGATCCGACGAGGGGGCGTATAGCTCCGTGGCATCTCTACGTGGACGGATCATCGACTAGCATAGCAGCAGGCGCCGGTGTAGTCCTGATCAGCCTCGACAGACAAGTCTTCACCTCCGCAATTCGGTTTGACTTTCGAGCAACCAACAACGAGGCGGAATACGAAGCGTTAATAGCAGGACTTAGGTTATCATTAGCTGTGGGGGCGACCAATCTTCAAGTTTTCGGAGATTCCCAGCTAATAATATCCCAAGTCCGGGGGGAATTTGAAGCAAAAGATCAGCAGATGATGATCTACCAGAAGATAGACGTGCATCTGATCTCGATGTTTACACAAGTTTACATCGATCAAATACCGCGGCTAGAAAACACACAAGCAGATGCTCTAGCCCGGCTAGCTACTAGCAACGGCGAAGCTGAATTCACGGAGGTTGTGATCACCACACTGAAAAACCCCTCGACATTCGACTACAAAGTAAATCAAACCTCGAGTGGGGGGCAGGAGGATAGTGAAGATAGTGAAGATTGGTGCACCCCAATCCGAAAATATTTAACTGACGGAACAACCCCCGTAGACACCTGGGAAGCTAGCCGGTTAGTAAAGCAAGCTGCCAGGTATACGCTGCTGGATGGCCAACTCTATAAACGTGGATTCTCTCTGCCCCTACTCAAATGCCTAACTAAGAAGCAGGGGTCCGAAGTGTTAGAAGAAATTCACGAAGGGATTTGTGGGAGCCACGCTGGGGGGCAAGCATTAGCATATAAAACGATCAGACAGGGCTACTACTGGCCCACTCTTCGCAAAGATGCCATCAGCTTCGCTCGAAGGTGCCGGAAGTGCCAACTTTTCGCACCTAACATCCACTCCCCAGCCAACCAGCTTAAGTCGGTTTTCAGCCCATGGCCTTTTGCGAAATGGGGTATCGACTTGATCGGCCCATTTCCACCTGGTAGAGGCGGTGTAAAGTTCGCTGTTGTAGCAGTGGACTACTACACTAAGTGGGCTGAGGCCGAAGCTCTCACAACCATAACCCAGGAAAGGATGATCGGCTTCATTTGGAAAAACCTGATCTGCAGGTTTGGACTCCCGCAGTCGGTCATCACTGATAATGGAAGGCAGTTCGACGGACAGAAGTTGAGGGACTTCTGCAGTTCATGGAACATCAAGAAGCACTACTCAACTCCATATCACCCCCAGTCGAACGGCCAAGTCGAGGCGGTAAATAAGATCTTGAAACACATATTAAAGCTCCGCCTCGAGGAAAAGAAAGGAAGCTGGGCAGACGAACTCCCGGAGGTCCTATGGTCTTACAGAACTTCCTATAGGGCCAGTACCGGGGAGACCCCGTTTGCCCTAGCCTTCGGGACTGAAGCCGTGGTCCCGGTAGAGATCCAGAACAAGACTTGGAAGGTGGTGGGGTATGATGAAGAAAAGAATGATGAAGCCTTGGCAATAGAAAAAGATCTGATCGAAGAAACCAGAGCTTCATCAGAAATGAAAAACGCCACCTACAAGCGTAGAGTGGAAAAATATTACAACTCTCAGGTCCGAGACCGAAAGTTCAAGGTCGGCGACCTGGTGTTGAAAAAGAAATTGATGGCCCCACCAGGTGTATTCGGTTCAAATTGGGAAGGACCATTCCGAGTCACTACAGCTTGGCCAAACGGTACCTATGATCTAGAAGATGCAGAGGGCAAAGCTTCATCATACACCTGGAGCTCGGCACACCTAAAGAAGTTCTACCAATAGACTAGAATCCTGTAATACCTGTAATAGACTAGTCGAAGGTTTACATCGGGAATATAGATGGCAACCGATGTAAATTACGTTGCAATAAAAAAAAAATCAGAAAAATTCCCAAGTGTTTGGATCTGTGCAGCCCTCCGATCAGGCGAGCTGCACCAGGTCGCCCATTACGCTAGCTCGCCAAGCTCAGCTCGCCCACATGCTCAAAAGTCCGCAATGTGCAAGGACCAAGGTCCCAAACGTTGTAATTAAATAGCTCGAAGGCAAAGGCTAAAGTGCCCAAGGTCGCGAAGGTACCCTTCGTAAAGGGTTGCTAAGCACCTACTGCCATAAGTTAGAAAAATTCGCGAAAAAGACAAAAACGTCTAAGGCAAGGTTCATGAAACCCAATGGCCCAACGTGAATCAATCGAAGTGCAGTTCGCTGCCCTAAGTGGCCTAAGACGAACAATTCACGGCCCTAAGTGGCATAAGACGAAGAATACACACTCTTAAAACAGAGGTACAATTCGTAGTCGAAAGTGACGTAAAACGAACGATTCGCTTCTCAAAGTAGAATAAGACTAACAATCATGTACCAGAAAAATAAACAAGAACGAGCTATTTAAGAAATTATAACGTAAAGGCACAAAGACGTAAATAATAAGAGTTAGACAAAAAATGTTCGACTTATATTCAAAAGATACTTAAGAAATTTTCAAGTCCAAAATATACTTGAAAAAATCCTAAGTATGAGTAGCAGTGCTGGCCACAAAGGCCGACCAGCTAGCCATCTTTGAACTACAAAAAGCCCCTTCTGGGCGAGCTGCATATGCTGGGCGAGCTAAGTCTACTTCAACAAAAAAGTGAAGACTACAAAAATAGAGCTCCTTCTAGGCGAGCTATGGAGCCTGACGACCTACTACAACTTGGGAAATAAAAAGCTAATCTAAGAATGCGGTAAAAAGCCTATGTATCGGGGGCATCAGCAGTGGCAGGGGCGACCTGGGCACCGGGAAGGGTGAGTTCGGCCTCTGTGGTGATATTACCAGTCAGCCCACTGGCATCGAACTCGCCCAAATCAAGCATGGCATCCCCACATGCCTCCCGAAGTTGCTCCCCAGTGGGCGGAGTCTGCTCCTCTTGGTTGGCGACCTCTGGTTCATCCAGATTCAGTTCCGGCACTGGGATAGTATTAATGATCTTGAACCGAGCCGGAACAAAATCCAATGGAATTCCAAGTGCGGGGAGGTCGCCAATATCCAGCTCGGCGTCATCAGGGAAGGGGACCCTATCCAAGCACTCCTTGAACTCGCCCACTATGGCCTTCACCTCGTCATCATGGTGAGCTCGCGCCCACCAGAGGGCCCTCAGGACCTCGGCATAACACTGCACGAAGCCCCGATCCGAGGCCTCGGCTTTCGCAGCTACCAAATCGGCCGAAGTGACAGCACTGCTGCGTAGTTCAGCGACCTCAAGTGCCTTCGCCTCCAATTCGGCCCTTTGCCTCTCGCACTCGGCGTTAGAGCTCTTCACCAGGCCCCGCTGCAGTGCGAGGTCTTTCTTCGTGATCTGGTGGCTGTCGACCTCCAAGGTGAGCTGGGCAGCGAACTCTTCTTCCTTCGCTTTCATTCTCGCCTCAGCCTCCTGTTCGAGCCGGGCAAGCCGGCGTTGGGCGGCCTCAAGTTGCTCGAGGGCGCTCTGCTCGGCGGCCAACGAGGCCGCTGCCCTCTCTTCGGCGAGCTGCGCCAGTTTCTTCGCCTTGTCGGCTGACTCCGCCAACGCCAGCATTCGTTTGTTCCTATCAGAACGACCCGCCTCCAGCTCGTCAAGCTGCTCGAGAGCCTTCTGGTTGGCAAGCACCACCCTGCTCGCGTAGTTGGTCGAGAGAAGAAGATTCTCTCTCAAATCTTGGCTATTGACACCCGCCACCAGCGGAGTCGTCCAGTGCCTCGGCATCTCGCTCACAGCATTCCGGGCAATGCCCGGAGGGAGATTCCGCATCGATGTGAGAGAACGAGATCGCTCAAAGGCATGCAGGGCCTCGTGGCGGTTAGGGAAGGCAATTGGGGCATAACTGCGAGATCAAAACAGATGGAAAATGTTAGAAAAATAAAATAATGACGAGCAAAAGGGAGTCAATTGGGCGAGCTACTTACTGAGCTCGGTCAGGGTCCCAACCAAGCAGTGTGTCATCGGTGGTTTACACGCCGAATGGAGAGGGCGAGGGGGGCGAACTTCGTATGGGCGTGACCGCCAACGGGGCGGTGGATTGAACTGATCCCCCCTGGCCCGACCTCGCCGAGATCCTCTCAGCCCGGTCAGACTCCTCATCGACCAGGCCCGTATACCTAGTCCTCTTACGAGCCTGGATGTTCTCCTCACCAGCTCGGGACCCATCACCCCGTTGGGGTCCTTTCTTTCCTCGACCCCGCTCTGAGGGGGCAACAGCTCGCCCGACACCTCGGCCGACCCTGGCGACCTCCGGAGCCTTGGATTTTTCGGGAGCTTTCTCCTTCTGGGCTCCCGACCCGCCTGCCTCGCCCCTTTTTGAGGCGAGCTCCGCCTTCTTGCTCGCCTCCAGTGCGAGCACGGACGGCGGGGCTAGTCTGTTGGGGCGAGGTGGGCCCATCTCGTATCGCTCCTTCACAGTTTGGTAGGCCTCGGGGACCTCGGCGATCGGGATAGCGACAAAGCTACCACCTGCACAAAAAATCACAAGTATCAGCACAATGAGCAAGATACCCCATAGGCGAGCTGCAAAGAGTTGAACCTGGGAGCTCGGGGCCTTGGATGTCAAGGTGGTGCGGCAGTGTGAGGAGCCCAGCGAGCCGCAGGCAATGGTGCGCGCACAGGTGGGCGACCTGTCTATCCTTCTCGCTCCTCAAATAGCAAATGGCGCGCACCACGTCGAACTGCTCCGACACTTTAGGCCTACCCCTGCTGGATTTGTGTCGCTTCGGAACTGCAAAAGGAAAGGAAATTAGAATTAGTATATTTAATTCAACCCACGCACACCGAAATAAGCGACCTACTGCTGGCTTCCCCATATCCCTCGGGAGTGGGGATACGGTCACCCCACCCATGATACGTGCTGGAGGCTCGCCAGTCACCTCCTATGAAGAAAAAATGTTTCTTCCATTCACGGATTTTATTGGGCAGGTCCCCCAGAAATTTCTCCCCCGGACGTGCCTTCAGATAATAATATCCTGCACCGTCCTGTGTCCGTTTGGTCACGGCGAAAACCTCGCCCAAGTCTGCCGAGGTCATCGCATTCTCGTAACCCTCCAGCCCAAAAACGGATAGGGCGGCGAGAAGGTTGCTCCACGCGTTCGGTGTAAGTTGGGTGATGGCCAGATTATTGTCTGCTAGATATTGGCCAATAATCGGATGCAATGGCAATGAAAGCCCGGCCCTCAGAACATCTACATTCAGGGCGGTCATCCCCTCAGGAGGTGCGTCAGCCCGCTCATCCTTCATTGGAGCGTACATAAAGATGTCCAGGGGGATGCGATACTCCCTGCGTATGACTGGCAGGTCGCATTCATCAATTAGACTCACCACCTCGCCGGCTTTGAACTCGGAGGGGGCAACTTCTTCCAGGTCGGCGAGGTCTGGGCGAGGTACCCTATTCGGGCGAGGGAAGCTCGCCGCATACTCGGCAATGTACTCATTCCAGTCAAACGGGTGAACCACCTGGGTGGGGACCTGGTACTCTACCAACTGGGGTTCCGGGAAACCGATACGGCGGAACCATTCGAGAGTAACTTCTTCCAGATCGCCACCCTCCTCGCCGACCTCGGCACCACCCTCATCAACTTCCTCGGGCCCTTCATTGCCGCTAGCAACTCTTTCCTCTTGGGCGACCTCGCCACCCTCCTCCCATACCTCGCGGCACACAGAACTGGAAGCTCCTTCCTCCGGGTCGGGACGTAGCTCGCTGGGCAGTTCGCTGCGTGGCTCGCCGGACACCTGGCGAGCTACCGAGGTCGCCTCGGAGCTGGAGCTGATTTCCACATACGAAACCCGGGGTGGCTCATCCTCAGTCATTGGCCGTTTGTCAGGATTTCGGCCAGATAGGGTTCTACTTGAAGAGCGTGTCGACATGGTCTCAGAAAGTTCAAAAGTCCCGAAGTCCAAAATCCAATAGTCGAGGGTCAGGGAGATTCAAAGGTTCTCGGCACAATCCACGGTCCGAAATACCGTAATGACGAGGAACCAGCAGAAGAATCAAATAAAAGATAGAAGAGAAGGGAAAGAAGATTGAATCCTACCTTGAAGAGCCTTCGAAAATCCGTCGAGCACAAGAAAAATCGGTCGCCGGGAAAGCTCTGGAATTCGAAATGCAAAAAGTGAAGAAATGAATCCACCTCACCCTATTTATAGACGTCGGGGCGAGGTGCAATATTCGCGAAATGCAAGGGCCTGTCTGCAAAAATTCAAAAGATAGCATTATTGTGGGCGGGAACCGAGG
>JAPKLY010000009.1:932022-947535 GCA_026898435.1 Prunella vulgaris | reverse complement strand
TACGGGCAAGCTTGTTTTCCTTGAGTCGACCACCCAGACAATATAGAATATGCTGGAAAGTCGCTGATGGTCCATAAAACAGCAGCCCGTAATGTGAAGTTCTCCTTCCTGTACACGTCATATGTCTCTACTCCCGTATGCCACAAATATAACAACTCTTTAATCATTGGCTGAAGGTAGACATCTAGGTTTTGCTTAGGATTCTGAGGACCAGGCACCAAGACAGTGAGAAATATGTGTTGAGGCTTCATGCACAACCAAGGAGGTAGATTGTACGGAGTCAGTAATACAGGCCATAACGAATACTTCTTCCAGTGCATACCGAATGGAGCAAATCCGTCTGTGCACAGGCCAAGCCTCACATTTCTCTTCTCACTCGCAAAATCTGGAAACTCTCTATCAAGATGTCTCCACGCATTAGAGTCAGCAGGATGACGCATCTCTCCGGAATTCTCATCAGAACACTCCTCAGCATGCCATCTCATGTCTTTTGCAGTGACACTCGACTGATACAACCTC
This sequence comes from Prunella vulgaris, assembly GCA_026898435.1. Taxonomy (NCBI): domain Eukaryota; kingdom Viridiplantae; phylum Streptophyta; class Magnoliopsida; order Lamiales; family Lamiaceae; genus Prunella; species Prunella vulgaris. Next base: position 947,016 of record JAPKLY010000009.1, on the reverse strand, counting down.
TCTAGACGAGGAGTGATGGGAAGATAATACATAGACTTGAAAGATGTCTTCTTCCTACGATCTGAGGGTTTGAACCTAGGGTAGTTGCACATCCTGCACCGATCGATGCTCTCGTCGTCGCCCCAAAATAGCATGCAACTGTTGGTACAACAATCAATCTTCTCAAATGGTAAACCCATATCCTTCAAGAGCCTCTTACTTTGATAGAAATTTTCTGGTGATGTGTTCTCTTTAGGTAGGGCCCGTTTGAACAACTTTGCAAATTTATTGTACACTTTCTGACTGACTTTGCCTTCAGTTTTGATGGACAACATCTGAGCATTGAATGATAATTGTGTCTCAGTATCACAACCAGGAAACAGCTTCTGATCGACAGATTTAAGCATCTCAAAAAATCCTTGCGAACGAGGATTTGGTTCCTCTTCCATGTGGTGACCACCCAAACCAGACTCATCAATCATCGTATGATAGCTTTGGAATTCATCCACCGGTGTCTCAGAGCATGGAATAGACGAATCACGGCTCGAACCACCAATCTCAAATCTCTCACCTCCACTGCTACTAAACTGATCATAGAAGGCAACCACTGTTTCAAGATTATGATTCCACCGAACTTCGCCATGTACAGTCCAATTGTAATAGTATGGAGTAAAACCAGACATCACGAGATGAGTTAGAACCTCATCAATGCTAAAAAATCTCTTGTTACCGCACTTTTTTTTTTGAACAAGGACATCTAATCTGGCCATTCATATCCATGCAGTGTGGATTACCAGAGGCAAACGCAGTAAACTCATGAATTTTCTTGTTAAATTCAGGGTTGATTGATCCTTGTATCAGACGAGGGATTTCATACATCCAACGACGATCAGGGAGTTCCATCTGATTTAAATTAAGAATATACCACATTAGAATTATAAAAAAATTCGCCAGAGTTTCGACTATAAACAAGCATATCCGATTTTTTAAAACAAAAAAATCCATTATATATAATCAAACATCAATTACACATAAAAATTCTAACAAATTAAATTAAATAATTAATGTACAACATGCAAATAATATTAAACTTAAACGGTAAAAATGTAAAAACGTACGGTCAAATTGAAGCAACGAGCACAATGTGACAATGGACTCGAACGATTACAACCAACACGTTGAAATAATATAATTCTTCACATTTCTGAGATTTTTTAAGGTTTTGGGGGTAAATTTTCGTGAATGAAAAGGAAAGAAGAGGGCAGTGGCTGTTCTATATTCGAAGTTTAGCGACCGCTTTTTGTAATTTACCGACCGAAATTTCGGTCGCTAAATGTAAAAACCGAATCGGGCAATAACTGCCTACCTACCCGCTTTCGGTTTTTAATTTTAGCGACTGAAAAAACGGTCGCTAAAATAAAAATAAGTTACCGACCGCCTAATCGGTAGGTAATATTGTTGATTAATATTGACTGACAATATTACCGACCGATTTAGCGGTCGGTAACTTATTTTTATTTTAGCGACCGCTTTTTCGGTCGGTATTTTCGTTGGAAAATTTAGGATTTGATCAGTAGTCAAAATCGGTCGCTAATCGATCAAAAATCGGTCGCTAATTAATTATTTAGCGACCGATTTCAGTCGGTCGGTAAAAAGCGGTCGCTAAATTCCGTCTTTTTTGTAGTGACGTAGGATCAACCATGCATGTATAGTGAATTTATTTTTGCATTGGCCGTACGAAGGTAAATGTGTCAAATAACTGCATAAAGTTTGGTTCACCTTATCTATATTATTATAAGAGGGAGAAGGCAATGAAAAATATTTACAAACAGTTTTGCGCTTTTTATTTTATATTCATATAATTTTATTTTACTTTTTTTTTAAATATTTATTTGAATTGACTTCATTAATAATAATTATATAAGTTGTACCTTTTGGAATGGAGTGTTCCTTCAAAATTGAATTTTTTAGGTAGACAAATTCAATTTTTTTAAGGGAGACAAGCGTACTGCTTGTTTGGGTTGTTACTTATTTTGTATTGTCTACCAAACAATGTAGGGTTAAGATAAAAAATTGTAATATTGGTCATGTATTGTCTACCAAGTAGAACTGTTATACAAGCCGAACTAGTCCAAGTAGTACAGGCTCGGCTCGGCTCGATTCGACTCGTTAAGCTTATCGAGCCGAGCCGAGCTTGTTAAGCAAACAAGTATTTTTTTGAGCTCGATTCGGCTCGTGTAACACATCGAGTAGAGTTTAGTCGAACCTGAATGAGCAGAGTCAAGCTCACGAGTAGCTCGTTTATTTTAACAGCAATAAAGATAAAATTATCACCAATTCATCAGTATGAGTGATTTGAGAATATGAATTTCTATTATTATGTAAAATATTATTATTTTGTATCATAAATTATATAATATTTATAAAATAACCTCTATTTTTTTAGCCTATTGAACCGAGCTCGTTAAGTGAACGAGTATATTTTTTTGAGCTCGGCTTGGCTCGTTTAATACATCGAGTCGAGTCGAGCTCACGAGCAACTCGTCTATTTGAACAACTCTACTCCCAAGCATGGTCTAATAATATGGATAAACAGAAAAATAAAAGTATTATAGGAAATTATATATATATATATATATATATATATAAATGTTTTGTCTATTGATAACAGAACAAATAAGTAGACTCTTCACAAAATTCGTATGCTCAATCCAATTATGACGACTCTCAAAGAAAAAAAATCCTAGCAAGAACACATGCCACTGAGGCATCACTTTTAATCAACATTAATTACGAAGAAGAAAACATCATTAAGCTATGTTAATGGTATTATTGTAAAATTAAATGTAACAAATACCTCAGCCTCACTACCAAGTTAATTAGCATCTCTTACATCTAATTAAGTCTCACGACATTAACTTTGAACCGGTATTATCGACCCGAGCCCAATGGGCCGGAGGTATCCTCTTTGCATTAGATTTTGCTAAAAATAAAATAAAATTATATCATACTTTACCAAAAAATATACTTAATTATGAATTGAGCAGGAGAATATATATTTCATATTATGTGACATAATTTGTATGGTCAATTTGCACATATCAAGCCAACTAACACACATATACATATATTAATATTAAAATATTATATTCCTTCTATTCCATAATTATTTACACATATTTTTATTCATTTGCCCTACAATACAATTATTTGTACATAAAAAAAATATTCTTATAAATTATGTTCTCACAATATTCGCATATTTATAAAAATTGTTCTCGCTTTATTCTTTTTGGACCCAAATATTATACACCATCCAATCATTTTTTTCACTTTTATACCCCTTTAAACTCTATTTATTGATTTTTTTTTAAAGAATGTGTCCACTTCATGATGCAAAATACTTAGTGAGACGAATTGAATAATATTTATTAGGCATGAATTTATGTTATGCAATTAAAAGAACAAAAAATTGGTCTACATAATACTGACTTAAGCATTTGAGCCGATTTAAAAAGTTATAAAACTTTTAGGCTGGCTTGTAAATTTTTTGTACATATATATAAATCTTTTGAGCTTTAATTCCATAAACAACAATTTCACTAAATACAAGTGCCTATAATTTTTCTTAAAACATATATAGCTAAATTGCTTTTACTGGATTTTCATTATTTGAGTAAGTTTCCTCATTAAAAAAAAAAAAAAAAAAACGAAATGCAACATTAAAGCATGGTGTAATTAATTAAGTTAATGATTTTTTAAAAAGATTAATTATATGGAGTGAAAGCATAATAATGGTAAATTATGTGGGTTGATTGTGATTTGTGAAAGAATTAATGGAGGACGGCGAAATTGAAAAGTAGGTCTGAGGTTTCTTAACGGATTGGCAATGAATTGCTTTACTTGCACTCACTTTATTACCCAATCTTTTTCTCCTTCTACTTCTATCGATTTTTATTTATTAATTTTAAATTATTTCTTTTAATATTAAAATATATAACATATAATATGTATATGGAGTAATATATTTCAATTTTTATTTTTTTGTTATACTTGCTTGATTTCTGAAAATAAGTTTGACTTCACTTCTGCTTCGTTTTGAAGTTTGAACTACTTGGAGTTGGATCTAACCAGTACTATTTTCATATCAAAATGTGATCATAATAGTATTATTATGGTACTTCTTTCTTTTTTCTTTTGACATTTTATATTAAAATAAAAATATATTAAGAAAAAAAAATCTAGATGACAGGAGATGTGTAATTAAATATGAAAAAGAGGGAAAATAAAAAATGCAAAATACTTTGTTCAAATGACAAATATGAATTTTATGGAAAGTATATATTTTCTAATTAAAAGGAATATTTTGGAGAGATAAATTCGTGAAAAATATGTAAAACAATAAATATTTTGAAGAAAATTTAAACCAAAAGATGACAAACATATTGAAATTGGAGAGTGCTATATACTAATGTGAAAGTTCGACCTTATACTACTCTCTTCTACCCCTTCTATCCTAGAACTATTTTTATATTGGAGATGATGCACAAATAAAAAAAAAAGTAGTATGTAAGTTAAAATTTAAATAATAAAATAAAAATATATTTTATTAATTTTTATGGATGTAGAATATTTATTTTTATATATGCAAAAGTAGAGTTGCAATATTTAAATAAAATAAGTGTAAAAATACAGTTAAAATGAAGAAAATAATTGTTTATTTTATATTTTACATATAATTTATGTTAAAGCTACATTTCTTAATTAATTCAATATTAAATTTGTCAGAGTAACTGCCCTTTAAACTTCCAATTTCAACTATCTTTAGTATGAGTTTGTAGAGGCACATATTTTTTTAATTGGAAAAGAAAATTTTATTACTCAAGAGGGTATAAGAGATATCATCATTATAGTTACAAGGTATTGAAACAGTTTACGACAAGAGCAAAATATAGAATCACCAAGCCAACTACATAAAACTCAATTATTTCCGGAAAAAATAAGATTAGCCGCTCACTTAGTGAAAGAACCTGAAGAATCCTTGAAGCCTTTAGCAACGAACCAATTTCAAACGCGAGCTTTAAGTTCATCCAAAATGTCCAAATTATTTTCCGAATCTTGACGAATATGATAGAATTTCTCTTTTTTAATAGAATCCACACAACCACATACAAACTGCAAGTTTCTTCCTATCATTCCCTCTGAACAACCTACTATGAGTTTGTAGAGGCACATATTTTTTTTTTTGAACGGTAAAAGAGATTTTATTGATATATAATATTAGAGGTACGGGTATAAGAAATACCCTAAGATATTCTACACCACAAAGACTTAGAAAGTTGTTAAGAAAAGAATATTTCTAAAAATCTCCATAGAACTTTTAGCATCACTTCAAAACTCTCAAAGCTGCTCTTGGATAGGTTGAAACTCCTTATATATTCTCTTATTAGTTGCAATCTCACTCCAACTTCTCACCTTTAACTCTTCCACTATCATGCTCCAATTACACTCCATTTGCTTAAAGATAATTTACAAGGCTAAATAACACTCTCTCGATTTTTTACACCACTCCAAAAAAGAATACCTACTGACGCTCTCATCTTTTGCTCCAATCCACGCTCAAACACTCGATTTGATATCTGAGAAAATTCTATTCACATTTGGCTCCAAGCCGTTATTTTCTTATTTTTCAAATAATCCAAACGACTGCTGTCCACAAAGTTATTGATGATGACTTACTTGAATAGCTGAATTTGATTAGAGCTCCATTATCTAAAATCATAAAATTTTGGATTTAAGATATGATGACGTGGGGAGACAGAGCAATATTATCTATAGATCGCTGATTAAACCTTATGAATACCGAAAGATACGATCTTGTAATTATAATTGTCAATCCATTGATTCTTATTTGTAATAATTAAGCTTAGAGAATAAGAAACATATAAATTTCAAATATAATAAAAATAAATATAAATCTCATAATTAAAGATAAATATCAAATACAATAATTTTCTTTCATACCTAAATCGCAATTGCATGACGAGGAAGCTTTTATTTCTCTTATGATGGGACGATAGTTTTCCTCTTGTGAAAATTGTAGTTCCGATTGCATGTGGTTTTGAGTTGTTTTTATAATAGTTGCACTTTCACCCATAACAAGATAAAATGATATGTCACATATTTAATGGTAGAAAAAATTATTATTATTAATTATCTTAAAAAATTATTATAATTGCTTATCTTAATTTTTTTTTGAGCAATTCAGTAATTAATTTGTTCACAACATGCTTTTATTCAGATAAATATAAATTGGATCAACAAAAAATTTGCGCCCCGGTATATTGGATGTTCAAGATTTTAATCATGTAAAATGTGTGCATAATTTTTTTTTAAAAGTTAATATTATAATTACAAACAATTTACAAAGTGTTCTTTTGTTTGTTAAAAAGTAAAATCAAAAGAAGTTTAAAAAAAAGATGTAAATACACTGAATGTCGATTTTTTATGAAATCAATCTCACAAATTAAAAAATTTCTGGTCCACAAAATAAATATCGCTTTAATAATATTCACATATTAAGAAACAAATCATAATCTAAGACAGCACTAAGCTCTGTTAATTAATAGATTATTTCTTAATTAAATAGTGGATGAATAGCCCTTATATATTTATAATATCATACAAAGTACAATTAATAAAAATAAGGGTTAACTAAGAAATATAATTACTCTTGAGTAAGTTTAAGTCATGAATGAGTTACTCAAAATCATTTTAAAGTAGGTAAATTAAAAAATTCATGGATTAACCTTTTTTTTTTTGGATTGTAAAATATAGCAATTTAATTAATTGTGTGTTAAATTATAAGGACCAACGTATTCATTAAATTTGAATTTTGAAATTGTTCGAACAACACTTGTATATTTTATCAAAATTTAAAATTTAAAAAAATTAGGCGAGGCTGTGTAATGTCATGAGAATGAAAAGAAAAAAAAATAGAATTATAATAAAATGTAATATATATATTTTAAATGTGATAGTCTCTTTTAACAATTAATATTTGATGATAGGCTTATAATTAAATGTGATAATTTTTTTAAACAAAGTAAATTACTTTTATTATTTTTTTCAAAAATGACTATTTTTTAATAATAAATAACATATTATATATTATTCATATTATGAGACAGTATCACGTAACATTTAATTAAAATTTTGAATGAGCGCAAACATTTTTACGTAAACTCCCGACTAATTGTGGATTTTATTATCTTGGTAAACTTTCGTATATTATAGGGGCTTAGTCTTGTATGCACCAATTACACAGTGCAATTCAAGTTCATTTTTAAAAAGTTATACAAAATACTACTGAAAAATATTTACACATGTTATTACTGAAAAATGTATCTTTAATGGTGTAACTTTTCAGTAATAATTTATGTAACTTTTCTGTAATAAATTGTGTAATTTTTAAAAAATGAACTTGAGTTGCACGGTGCAAAATACACCATCACACTCATTAAAAGATCACTTCCCAAAAAAGTTTAGATCAAATTAAATTATTCCTGCTACATTAATACACACACGAGTTAAATGAATTGTCTAATTACGTACATAATAATTTTAATAAATATGGAATCGTGAAAAAGTTTTGGTAGTCGGTTAGTTCAAAAATACAATAGACCATATAATCGTTTCCATTTTTAAATTTTGAATTATACCTAGTGATTTATTACTTTAAATGCAAGGTACATTATTATTAATAATACTATTCAAATATACATATATATATATATATATATATATATATATATATATATATATATATTTGTGTGTAATATTGCAAAATCTTTCAAAATATTGAAGTAAAATGGAAGGTTAATAATGAATTACACACAGACACCATTATTTTAACAAATATTATTTGTTACAATTAAAAATCAATGTTAAGACATATAAGTCATATTATCTTTTGTTTTACTGTATTAGAACATAATATATATATATAATGTGCATTAGTTTAAGGTAAAAATTTGAAAAATAGTATACTGTATATTAAATAAATTGTATTATTTTAAAAAATTATATGTAAAATCCATTCACTTTTTAATACATGTCATTGTAGTTAACTTTTTTATATTTTTTAGGTAATAGTAATTTAAATATTTTTTCTCAATTATTTCAATTTCACCCACACACATTAATCTTCCACAAATTTCTTCATTCATCTTTTCTTTATTTTTCTAATACTCATTATCTAGCAAAAAAAAAAAAGAAGGACTAATCTGAAAAATTTATAGTCCACCATCCACTAATGGGACATTCATCTCAAAATAGAACAAATTTTTGTATGCATTGATCCATTTTGATCGAATCATATAAATTTCGAATTTGAGATCCTGAAATTAGAAAGAATTATAGTCCTCAATTATAAGCCTTCACCACTAGGCTAATCCCTATAAGTTTTTATTCATCTTTCTCTAATTTTTTTTCTTCTGTTTTTGGTCTCATCAATCAAGAATAATATTGGTAAAAAAATATATTTTAATTTGTAGTTTAATTCTTACATGATATTCTTATAGGAAAGGAACAATAAATTTAAGAGAATATCATTTTAAAAATATTATTTGTATAAAAAAGAAAAAATTCAAAATATTCACAAAATTGATATTCATTACAAATTAATTCTATACAAAAAATAAATAAGTTTATGTAAAAAGAAATTATACTCTAATCTAAACATTACAAATCAATTTATAAATATAATTACCTTTATAAATCAATACGCCCCAAAAAAAAAATAATAACATTTCTATAGAAAAAATGGAAAAAGATCTCATCTCACACTGTTTTATCCAAAATAAGAAATTCAGTACTGAAAAATTGGGCTGTCATTATCCTCCAATTAGGATAGACAAAAAAATTAAATTTGTTTGGGAAGAAAAGTAAAAATATAAAAGAAAAAAGAAATTATAGGGCAACGCTTTTTAAAAATTATTGCAAAAGCAACAAAAACAATGAGAAATAAAAACAGCTCAGTATCACTATTCATACCACACAAACAACCCACCTCCTTCCTTCTTTCTTTTTATCCCTCCTTCGATTTCCGTGTCAAGCAAGTATGCATACCGCACACCTCACTCTCCCATTTCGCTAAATCCCAACCCTCAAAAAGGAAACAAAAATTTCCCATTTTTCAATTTCATTTTCAATCCCAATTCAATTTCATTATGACCCAGGTTACCTTTTAATCCTCTTATTTCAAAAACCCACTCTTTTGTTTAGTCCTCTCATCAGTGTGCCTTTTCATTTGGGCCCTTTTGATTTTCAATTTTTTGTCGTGGGTTTTGGTTTGATTTTGAATTCTTGAAATGGAGATGGCGCAGGACGTTGCTGTTGTGGCTGTGCCGCCGGCGCCGGGGATTGGGTCGCGGCCGCCTACTTTAGCGCCGGGGTTCCGGTTTCATCCGACGGATGAGGAATTGGTTTGGTATTATTTGAGGAGGAAAGTATGTGGAAAGCCGTTTCGATTTCAAGCTGTGAAAGAAGTTGATGTTTACAAATCTGAGCCTTGGCAACTTGCTGGTATATGAAGATATAACTCTTTCTTTTTTTTTTGGAATTTGCAAATGGATGGACATAGATTTTATCTTTGATGTTGTTCTTGTTCATTTGTTTGCTAAAGCTTTAGTTTTTAATTTTATGGTATAAAGGTGTAATCTTGAGGATTTCTTGATGTATGGTGATTGAGTTTTGGGTTGGAAATTCAAAATGTATATATGAATTGGTTGCCTCATGAGTCTTGTGTAAATGTAAGATACTGATGTTATTGATAAAGTTATTATATTAGTTCTATTTTGAGACAATTGAGCAATCAATTAGCATTTTGCTTGAGTTTGGTGTAGGGTGTGATTTGTTGTTGTACTGAAAATAGAGGGGTTATAAATAAGGTTTGTGGCTATGGTAAGTTGAGGTGATAACTAAGCATGACCTGTGGAAAGACTTGTGTTGTTGAACGAATACAGATGCAGGTGTCGAGTACTGTCTGTTAAAATGGTTGTAATCTCTCTTATGTAGAATGCAGTAAAATTGACTGAGGAAATGGATATTACTTTTTATATGTGAATTGGTTATACGAGATTGAAATCGACTATTTTTGTTTTTTTGTATTGCTTTGTGTTGAGTCTAGTGAAACTAAGTTGATTGTATTTTGTTTTATTCGTCATGGATCACGTCCAAATGTGTCTTTTTATGCTTTTTAACGACTTTCTGCTCATGAAAAACCTAGTTCCTTTTTCACGATGATAATGTTCTCGTGTATTTTTGCATAACAAGGACATTCGGCTTTGAAGACGAGAGATTTGGAGTGGTACTTCTTTAGTGCCGTGGATAAGAAGTATGGCAATGGGTCTCGCCTGAATCGTGCTACTGGAAAAGGGTATTGGAAAGCAACAGGGAAGGACCGATCTGTGTTCCATAACAACCAGACTGTCGGAATGAAGAAAACGCTGGTTTTCCACAGCGGGCGGGCTCCTGATGGTAAGAGAACAAATTGGGTAATGCATGAGTATCGTCTTTGTGATTCGGAATTGGAAAGTTCAGCCATTGCATTTGTGCTTTGTCGAATTTTCCTGAAGAGTGGTTTGGGACCACCTAGTGGCAACCGATACGCTCCTTTTCTTGAGGAGGAATGGGATGAAGAAGCAGCAATCGTGATTCCTGGGGGTGACGTAGAAGATGATGTGGCCAATGGCGATGAAGCACGTGGAGTGTTCACCGACTTTGACCAGGTATTTTATCTGTTCTTGCTCCGTAATGAATGAATTGTATTCTTTTTTCATATCAAGTAAGTTAGGATGTGAGGCTAATTAGTTATCAACTCTTTCTTTGTTGGGCTTGTTTCTATATAAGATGAAGTGCCAATGTTGGGTTTCTGCTTTAAATACAAACTGCATCAATCTGGAAACTTTTGAATTTTTTGTGTGGAAATTTCCACGAAGAGAATCTGTAAAATGTTGTGCGCTTTTATCTAATTGGCATATATAGAATATTTTGTAATTTATTATCTCTATATATGGTAGCCAAAGGGTGTAGACGGAGTATATAGAGCTTGTTTTGAAATTCTACAAAACAACTTCTAAAATAGTTTTTTTTCCAAAAGTTGTGGGAGACAGCTTTTAAAGAAAGCTGTTTTAGAAGCTGTTTTTAGAGTTCTAAAACAGACACTATATCTCATTTGAATTTTTAAGACAAAAGAAAAGATGTTGATTAATTACATGGGTTTCTTGAAGTGTACGTAAACCTAAAAAACTCATGAACCACATGAACTTTTTAGCTCATTATTAACCCATTTACAAATTGGACTTAACAAAAACTTGTAATATTCATACAAGTTGTGTATACCATGTTGATACATGTTTTTTGTCTATCATGAAGCATGATATATAGATAATGCTTTTGTCGTGTTATTGTTCTACAAGGTAAATAATCTTGATATTTCAGGATGCTCAAACTCTCAGCATTGCTCCTCCCGTGAATCCAATGGATTCGCCTATTGCTATTCCTTACAAGAGATCAGCGGAACCTGAAGTTGAGCCCATTGCTTTAGATCAAAATAAAAGATCTAGGCATGATGATCCCAACTCGAGCAATGCACATGGATCTGAAGACTCGACCACAACGAGTCATGATCCTTTAATGATGATGACGAAAAATGATTCTGCCCCCGGTTTGGAATTTTCTTTATTAGAGCCTTTAGCGTCGAAAGAAAACCCTCCGAACAACCCGCCAACATTTGATTCTTCCACCCTGGAGAAATCTGTGCCTCCCGGTTTTCTGAAATTTATCAGCAATTTAGAGAACGAGATCCTGAATACATCCATGGAGAAGGAGACTCTAAAGATTGAGGTGATGAGAGCTCAAGCAATGATCAACATTCTTCAATCTCGTATCGAGGTGTTGTCGAAAGAAAACGAGGAGTTTAGAAGAAGTGTGTAGGAGTGAGGGCTGAACTGCAGCCTAGCTAGTTTTGTAGTTGCCAGCCTCATCTCTATTGAACTACATTTAGTCGTCTTCTTTTTTTTTAGCAGGGAAGATGAGTGGTAAGCTTTATCTCTAGTTTAGTTTGATCTGAATCTGGATGATGAATCTGTCGACTATGCTAGCTTTTTTATTTTAATAAATTCATGTGACTTGTGAATATTGAGTGTGCTTCTTTGAGTTTTTTTTAGGTGTTGTAGTAACTATGAGTCCCTTATTTGATCAACATATGAAATCTTGTTTGATAGAAAAACTCAATTGTTAGGTTGGGGTTTAGTAGGAATTTTAAAAATCAATTGCCAAACACACACATTTTGACATGTTTTGTTATAAAAATATTTAAAATTTAAGTGCATGCATGTTGTGCAATTGACTACATACATGAATTTATGTTAATGATATGTGTTAGCTGAAACATGAAATTGAATCTTATTACCGTGTAGTAATATTTTGAACTCTTGAATACAAACACTACTATGAAATTTGTTCATATTTTAGCATTATTATGTGCACTAGCTAATACTTTTACGGGCATTGATGATGCCATTATATATAAATTATTGTGAAATTAAGGAATGCATATATTAGTTTTAGTTTTATACTATAAACAAAAATTTAATTGGTGGTGTCAATGAAAGATGCTATTGATGCAGTGATATTTATAAAATTACAAAAATTTATGTATATTTGATTGCATATTGAATTCAATAATAAACTTAAAATTTTAAAAATATAGTTACATGTTGCACTGTATTTTTTTGGGAATTAGGGTATCAGTGACTTGTTCTTCGAGTACCACTCATTTACTTTTTAGGTATTAATAAATTGTTTTTTGGTTAATACTGACTTGTTCTTGGAACATTTGCCAATTGTTCTTAAACTATTGGTGAGTTATTTTTTGGGTATCTTCATAACATAGTCCACCGACTGACAAGTTCATCAGCAAGGAATTTAATCATACTTTAGCTATATGAAAACTATGACTTTCATTCTATACCCTTTTCATTTTTTACCATTATACCAAATGACTCGCTCTTATAAAATTAATTGCATGGTAGCTAGTGCCAGTACCATAATAGTAATTCCTTCTCTTACTCGAAAAAGCTTGCATGTTTAAATTTTCAGATTTCCCTCAGTCAAAAAATAACAAAAAAAAAAAAATTCAGGTTTCCCGATAAGTTTTCATTACAAAAATAGTATTCCGCCAAATTTATTATAATTTATATGGGCACGAATTTTAAGAAAAATGAATTATATTAGATAAAAGTATTTGTTTGCAAGTGCTACAAAACAATTTCTAAAAGTATTTTTTTACTAAAACTGTAAGAGATAACTTTGAAAAAAAATACTTTCAGATGCTGCTTTTAGTGTTTCAAAACAGGCACGGAGTAAGGATATTGTGGAATAATTATGGGGTCCACTAGAGAATAAAATAATTTTTTTTGTGAGTGTGATAATAATAATATTTTTTTAAAAAGGAATGCAAATAAATTTGAGAGACGGGCTGTTGGAAGAATTTCTTGATTATGATGTTTATGTGGCTGATTAATGATATGATTTTCTTCCAAACAATAATCTAAATTAAGTTATAAGATAAGGTTTGTGGTGAGAGAAAGTAGAGAGAAGTTTGTTTTGGATAATATGTGCTTAGAGGGAGAAAATGGATACAAGAGACTTATTTATAGTTTTGCATGTGCATAGGTGACATGTTTCAAGCTTACTTAGCTTAATATACTGACAAGTGTCCTTAACACTTGTCTCTTTGCCCACTATTATGCCTTAATTACACTACTCTTGACCTATTACATCACTATTGACAACATACGCGACTACTGACTTCAACTCCGGATATGGGCGAGCTTCCTTGTCTTGGGTTGTTCCGTGATACAATGCTTGTAGTAGGAGATGATCTCTGCTTCCAACTTTGGGCGAACTACTGACGAGCTACTGAGAGAGTTCACTCTCTCTCTCCATCGTGTTGATCGGTCAAAGGATGATGACTTGGCTCTGGCCACCTGGCGCGAGCTATGGACGAACTACCCAGCTTTGAGCTTTTAATTATGCTAATTCAGCTGGAGTAGCTCGCTTTAGATCGCCTATCAACACGAACGAAAATGAAAAGTGGGAATAAATTTGGAAGACGGAGGGAGTAAAAGTTAATATTTTATATATTAAGACTGTGTTTACTTCGATTATTTGAACAGTAGATAAAATCATATTGTTAAAATAATTAATCTAGATAGTAATTATTTACTTGAACAATAGAAATGTTAAAATCATATATATTATATTAATATTACACATATATATTATGTTAATTTAGTAAAATATGAATCTATTGTTACTTGATTTTTCTTAAATTTAAATCTAATTGAATGAGAAAATATGGTTGGGTATTTTGAATTATTTTATATCCATTTTGATATGTATATAGTATATATTTCATTCGTCATGCATGGATATATTTAATTGGCTATAATAATAATTTAAGTGCAACGAATTAATATAAATATGTATATTTAATTAATTTCAATGAATTAATGCATACGTCCATGAAATAATAGTTAATTATATACAATAATTGATATTATACATGAATATATTTAATTAGTTAGAAAGAATTGATTGATACATGAATATAATTAATGAAACATATATGAAATCATTTATTTTTAAACATATGTATTCAATTTGTTGAATTTAATTTTTTTTATTAATTAATAAATTATCTATGTATTAATATTTCTCTAAATTAATAAAATTGGGTCACTTACATATTAGTTCAAATTGGTTCACAATTTCTGCACATAAGTATAATTTTTTTATGCATAGAACCAATGTTGATATGGCGAACTAACACTATCGACATGAGGCATTTACGCAAGGCTTAGAAGGTCGCCCGGACCCACCAGGATCCTTGAAGATACGGAGATCGCCCACATGAATGTGGCCTACAAGCGGAGCTCGCCCTGAGCT
>JAPKLY010000009.1:919041-932012 GCA_026898435.1 Prunella vulgaris | reverse complement strand
CATCCAAGAACATAAAATCTTGGATTATTGATTGATAGGATTAACATGATATAAGGCCACATAAACAAACGTTGTTAATAAATTCTATCAACAACCAATTTGTAAATAGTATCAATTTTGTGAATTATTTTATAATTTTTTCAATAAAATTTTATATTCCCAAAATTATTAATTTATAGAGGTTTGATGCACATGATTTTATTATGAAATAAATCATGAACTAAGTGAGTGAATCTCCAATCAAATAAAAAATTAATGAATAATTGAGGAAGATTTTTTAAATTGAGAATCTGTCACAAAATCGTTCAAATTGATTTGGATTCTTTTGAATCTCTTACTTAAATAGTATAGAATCACTTAATTTTTTAAAAAGAATTTGTTTTATCAACTTAAAGAAAAGATGACTCTATTCTCTTTGTAGAGATTGAAAATACACCCTTAATCGAATAGAAAATGTACCTTTTACATTTCAAAAGGTATAATTTTTTTCAAGAAAATTAAGGATTTGTTTGAATACAGATATTTAAAATTATAAATCTATTATATAAAAAATATTTTATTTGTTTGGATAAAATTTTTATATTGATAATTTAATTTTTTTTTAGTTTTAATTCTAATTTTAATTAAAAAAAAATACAAATTAACATCAAAATATTTATACTTGTACGTGTTGGTCTTCTAGTTCTAGGGCGGAAGAGAATAGGTTTGGAGATTTACAAGAAAATTCAAAGAACAACTTTAGACATTTTCTTTTACAAGTATTCAATTAAAAAATAGAAATTTTATTATATGAAAAAGGCAATTGAAGTTTTAAAAACAAACATCAGATATTAAAAATATTTAAATTATAAACCCATAGAGACCTTTTGCTTTTAGAATGAAATTAAATAAGGGAAAAATAGTTTAAAAAATTTCAAGAAAAACATATATTGAAAACAAAGGTAATTTACCAAAAAATATTAATCTTATATAGTTATACCGTGGAACTAATGTAGACGATAATTCCTCAAAATAAATGCAAGTTTACCTCAAAACCTAATCGTCACGCAACCTGGGATGGTATAAGAGTCACCGCGGTTGACCTAAGCCTCATCACAGCTCCGTCACCGACCTCTTCCCTAACAAAACCCCAATTCGAATCCAGCATTCTTCAAACCTCAACTTCTCTCCCTCTTAATTACAAAAGCCATCGGTTTGATCTCATCGAGAGCTTCTGATTTATTGTTTTGATGCACGTCGATGGAGTCAGAAACGGGTCTGGAGAAACCATCGAGATTGTCGAGCATGCTGGGGCCGGGATTCCGATTCCATCCTACCGATGAGGAGTTGGTGCAGTATTATCTGAGGCGAAAAGTAAGTGGTAAAGGATTCCGATTCGATGCTATCTCTGATGTCGATGTTTACAAGACAGAGCCCTGGGATCTTCCCCGTATGCCCCTTCAAGCTCTCTTTCTCTCTCTCTCTGGCGACCGATATACTGATATATGTTGTGGTTTCGTTTCTTTCGAATTTACTGTTGGTGGTATAGATGAATATGAGAAGGCAAAACAAGTAAACTCCTACTATTATCAATTTTGGGTGAGGATAGGGAATATTAGATAGGGGTATTTGTGTATAATTTGATTCAATAGCAAAATAGTGCATATACACTCGCTAATTCTTGTTGCTTGACATATTTGAGTTTTTATTTCTACTGAAAGACCTAATATTTTCCCCTATAATGGTACATTGATACGTTTTGAACATTACAGTAACTTTGTATTTTTATGTGAATCGATTATGCGTGTCCTAGGCATGTCGAAGCTGAAGACCAGAGATTTGGAATGGTACTTCTTCAGCTTTCTGGACAAGAAGTATGGGAATGGGGCAAGAACAAACAGGGCAACTGAAAAAGGGTACTGGAAAACAACTGGAAAGGACAGGACTGTCTATCATAAGAACCAGGTTGTAGGGATGAAGAAAACCCTTGTTTATCACAGCGGACGACCCCCAAAGGGTCTGAGGACTAACTGGGTCATGCATGAGTACAGGCGAGCTGGTGTGGAGGTGGAGACTGCTGGAATTGGTCAGGTGGGTTGTATTGTCTCGAGTTTTTATAGTACTATCACGACCCACAAAGACAACGCTTTAGCAAGGATGATGAATGCCCCAGAAACTTAAGCATTATCTCGGGGTAGGAGGCTAGAGTAAGTTGGTATTTGTGGATTGATATAGGACTATAAATATTTATTTTTGAATGTGACTGATAATGTCTGTCTCTTACTTTTATGAATGCTATTACCACCATCTGTACAATTTGCTTATCTGTATTGATTGCCTTCATATTATCCTGGGATGATCTTCTAAAGGATAATCACCCTCGCCCCCTCATGGCCAAATGAAGTGGTTATGTGATATCTCTGATTCTTGTCCACAATTTTGAAGGCAATTGTTTAGAGTACTTTTTCTTTTTTCTCACCTTTTCCAAATTGCCATCTGAAACTCGTTGAGTTAAAAAAGAAAAAACTCATAGTAATGAGATGGAGGGTCTTCTGGTAATTATCATCATTTTGGAGTACTAACTTCTCTGATGAATGCATTATTATCAAAATTCTGAATTTGATTTTATATTGGTTTTACTCTGTTGGAGTAGGATGCGTTTGTGGTCTGCCGAATATTCCAGAAGAGTGGTTCAGGGCCAAAGAATGGTGAACAATATGGAGCACCGCTGGTGGAAGATGAATGGGGTGATAATGAATTGGAACTGGTTCCATGTGATGGCACAGAGGAAGCTGATTTTGGTAACAATACCTGTTTGAACAGCCATGATATACAACAGGTTTTTGCTTCTACCAGTATTGTTTTGGTTCCATACTTCCACCCCCTCCCCTTTGAATATATGAATGACAGTATAGCCCTTCATTAACTGCAATATGAAAACAAAAATTTGAAGGATAAGTAAATCTGGATGCCCCAATGTTTTAAAAAACTATTGAGGCTTACGAACTGAGGCTAGCCTCAGTTCTAAACTAGCGCCTCGATTAATCGAGGCGGTTTGAGGCTGTTTGAGGCTTGTCGAGGCGGCAACCTCAGTTACGAGACCTAAAATTTGTGTGCCTATTCTAATTTCTTGTTGAAGCAGCGTGGTTCTTCTCTCCCCTAGAGTAGCGCAATTCTTCTCTCCCCCGGCGGCACGGTCTTCTCCCCCTTGAGTGGCGCCGTGCAATTCTCCCTAAATATTGACTAAAACTGGCAGTTAACATTATATTGATGGACTATGTTTATGGCAGTTTTAGTCAAGTTTTTATAAATTATTTAATTAATTTATGGTATTTGATATTACTATAACTATATATATATATATATATATATATATATTTAGTCTACTCCTCGGTTCTTATGCCTCGGTGTACTATAGAAAAACGCCTCAGTTCCCGAATTAGTTTTTTAAAACATTGGGATGCCCCTTATATTGAAATTCTTCCATTGCCTATCATTTCGTCATCTTCTCTTTTTGGGAAATCTAGAGTATAATAAGTTCATTGGTGCAAGGAATTCCAATATAGTTGATAATATTTTCAACAATAACTAAGCTTTTGTCCCACTATGTTGCAGTTCTAGATGAAAATATATGAACTTCAAATTTTCTATTGCTTTGCCTACTCTTGCCATTCTTTTACATCCATTCTTTTGCATTTTGAAGTCATGAACCCGTTAGTGCAACATGATCTCCTACCATAAGCATGAGCTAACGGTTCTGCCAAAAATTAACATTAATTACACTTTTTTTCTGAATTATTACCCATATGTTATCGTTTCATTGTCACACACCCCCATTTTTGGCCAGATTGTGGAGTCGAATGTTCCATCAAATGCAGTTCCCGTTCCACTGACCTTCCAATCTGCTGATGGCAGTCCTGTTGAGGAAACTACTGCATCTTTTAGTGGCCCCGAAAAACCCTTGATATCTGCTGGTGATCAATATGATATGGATGCAAATGCTGTACCAGTCATGTTGGAGAACATTGGTGAATGTGGGTCTGGGGATTCGAACAATCTTGATTTCTTACTCGATGAATCGTTTCTCGAATCTTTAGATAACCTTCAAAATGTTGATGAAGGATTCATTGAAGCTAATGATCTCTCAAATCCCCCTGAAACTGATACAACTGCTTTTGATATGCTTGAGGAATACCTTACATACTTTGATGCCAATGACGATAGCTCAATGTACTTTGAAAGTGATCCTGCCATGATGTTTGGAATTGAGGATTTCGTTTCTGGTCAAACATTGCTTCCGCAGAAGGTAAAGATGCGCCTCGTAATTTCTGTTTCTTGTATTCATTTTGAAAAGAGGTTCTTAAACTTGCTCTTGTTGATTCCTTTTACTAGGAAAAGGACGAAGCATCTGCGGCAGCTCTTTTGCCAAGTGGAGAATTCATTGACAATCATATCAATGATGCTGACATATCTTCTGATAAGACTGAGTTGGCAAAATATCAATCAGGTATTAAATGGTATCCCACGTTTGATCACCACAGTTTTTGCCTATCTAGCACATTTTTCTTAAATATTTCAAGGTGATCTTACTGGGCTTCATATTTTGCAGATTGTCAATACCCGTTTATCAAACGCGCAAGTCAAATGTTGGGCAACATCCCCGCTCCACCAGCACTTGCTGCAGAGTTCCCTTCCAAAGACTCAATTCTTCGTCTCAACTCTGTTCTCAAATCAGCCAGTCCGGTGCATGTCACTGCTAGCACCATCCACCTACGGAGTGGGACAAACCGGTCTTCTGGTAAGCATGAGAACTTCAATGTCGTGCTTTCGTTTGGCTTTTCACGTGGTGATGATGGCTTGTCAAGTTTGGAATCAAGTGCTAGCATAGTTCCAGGGAAGACTGTTTCCTTGATTTCAAGGGCTTGGCTCTACTTCATATTTTTCTGGGTTCTGATTCTCTCCATGGGCTTCAGATTTGGGACTTTCATATGTGCCAATTGAAGCCTCAGAGAGTGGTGCCCTGATGGCCTAATAAGCTTTTGCATGAGAAAAGATTATCTCATCTTGGTAGATATTTTCTACTGAACTTATAGAATTACATGTAGCGAAGTTATGATAGTTTTGGAACTGAATTTCGTTCTGGTTGTCGACTTATTGACCATGTTAGCAAGCGTTGTTTTGGATTTCTACCTCAAGTGAAGTAATGGCTCTCCCTTTCTCTTGCCAACTGTTTTGGATTTCTACCTAAGTACTCTCTCTCTCACTCTCTCACACACACACACACACACAAGTACACATCAGAACCTATTTGTGAATGCTAGTAGTACAAACGTGATGTTTGATCAGAGCATGTTCAAAATGTGCTTTTAATGGACCCTTTAATATTACAAAATACGTTGTCTATTTCATGCTGTTATAAATACATAATCATAGCATAGTACGGCTCAATATGCGTGGCAAATCTTGTATTTTGGTGAATGGCTCTACATTTCTCCAGGGAGCATCGTATCCCCTGGAAGATCACACACAGCAATACCCTGAAAGAAGAAATTGATAACCAGATTTTAGACCAATGCTGCAGAATTCATGTAGCTGCTACACGATTCAGTTAGTTTAGTAGTATTTATATGGTACCTCTCCCGTAAGATGGGCCACACACTTCTTCTCGGCTTGGAGCTCTGCTTCAGTCTACAATCCATACATATACATCTAGAGTTACACAAACTTATGTATTAGAGGAACGTATAATGGAGCGGCTGAGTACCTTCTTGATTCGATTCCAAAGGTAGTCGTCAAAGATTACGTCCTTGACAAGTTCATAATCACCATCTCCCTGAGAATATCAGAATCTATGTTAGAACCGGAAATGATGCAATTCGAGTGAAGCTCCATGTCAGCACTTACATTGGATCTGCAGGGCATACTGAAGACTATATCATCTGCTATACCATAAGGATTTCCAGCAGTGTATACCTATTTTACCAGAATTCCATTAAACAACTTGATGTTAGGTATTCGGTAGATTGAAAAAGGATATAATAAACGTAATATCTGTAAGAATGATCAAAAGCTACATGAACAAATTCTGTAATGGATACTATGGATACTTGCTTCGATCAAAAAATACATCAAGTTATGGCTACTTACGGCTGATGAAAACCAATCTCCTTCAGGTGTAGGAGTCACGAGAGACCTTATTGCATCAACGATCGACACAGCAGTTGATGCTGCAGAGGATCTTCCCCATTTCTTAATTAGGACACCACCTCTCTGAAAATCAACTTTGAATGAGCTTTTATTGATTTAGCAGAGACCACATATCTGTAGTGGCGATAAACATAGATTCTGAAACTCACCTGTTGGACTTTTGCCGTGAACTCTTCTTCTAACCACTTAGTATCTTTGATGACCTCTTTCACAGGTACGCCGTTGATTTTAGCATTCAAGAAATCGGGAACCTGGACATAAGCGTTATATTTTATAAACTACGAGAAGAAATGCTAAACTTTAAAAGAGTGCATTTCCCGTTAAATGACCTGAGTGGTTGAGTGGTTTCCCCAAATGGTCATATTGGATACTTGGTCGTAAAAGACTCCTGCTTTCAATGCCAGCTGCAAACAGAACCATGAGATAGAAGCTTAAATTCTGGGGAATGGACAAATTCATATGAATAAAGAGAGACTACAGCGAGGTAGAGGAGCTGTACCTGACATTTTGCTCTATTTTCATCTAACCTAGTCAAAGCATGGAAATTTTTTGCAGGGATATTTGGAGCATTTTTCAAACAGATCAACGCACTGCAATGGAAAGAAAGTACATCATCAGTAAGGCACCATTGGGAAATAAAGAACAGGGAAATGCAAGAGAGGAATATCATCATACTTGGTATTGCAAGGATTGCCCACAACGATCACTTTTACATTACGCGATGCTACAGCATTCAGAGCTTTTCCCTGCAATGATTTTCGAATATATGAATTAAATTATACTTAATTCTTGCTGATATGAGAAGTAGGAGAAGAAGAAGACACCTGTTCCGCAAAGATCTGTCCATTGATATCTAGTAAACCAGCTCTCTCCATTCCAGGGCCCCGAGGCTTAGCTCCAATCAGAAGTGCCCAGTCAGCATCTTGGAACACTTCATAAGAGTCGATTCCAATGCTCACTTCCCTCAATAAAGGAAACAAAGAATCCTCGAGTTCCATTGCAACTCCTGAAATGTCAAGATAATATGACCAAAAGAAATGTGAAGTTTATGGCTAGTTGTTTCTGAAATGCAAGAAGCAGGATGACACTGATTTAAATTCGATGAAGATGAAGAAGAGGACAAAATTGTTAAGACCTTACCTTCAAGTGCTTGTAATGATCGTTCTGATCCTAATAACTTCAGTGCAACTGGTTGATCTGGGCCGAAAACCTCACCAGCCGCAATCTGACAATCAAGATAGCTATGCTCAAACCTTGTAAATACTTTTAGAATTGAAGCATAGACAGTTGTGCTTCAATCTTGGATTCAGAATCAGATACACTTTCAGTTAAACGATCACGTGGGCATATATTCATGGCTAGAACTAAGGACTCAAGAAATCTGTATCCCATTCAAATCGACCAACATGGATACATAAAAAATGGTAGCTAATAAGCATACCATATTGACTCTACCAAAAGTTAAAGACAACAAGATGCTTACTTTAAAGAGAAGATGATTGGATATCATCCCTGCAGCACCTGAGACGGCAACATTAACCAGTTTCTTCCAGGATTTCGTTTCCTCTTCCTGTAAACATTAACACAGTATATCCAAATCGACACATTAGACACATGCTTTGGCCTGTTCGGATGTCCAAACAAAATGTAGAAATATCTTCCAAGTTTTTATTTCTCACACCATATGCTCCGTAGAAAAGCACAATTTTAATATTACTCCTTCCCTCCCGAAATTATTTGCATTATTGGAATATATACCTTTTTAAAAAATTGCACTTTCTAAATATATGTATATTTTTAAGGATGTGTACCAAATAATGAGTAAAAGTACTGCAGAAAAGAGATTTGGCATTTGATTTAAAATTGAAAATGTCAGTTATCCATGCTGAACTGAAAAGTGAAAGCCAATACGTAACCTGGAGAAACAGTAAAGTCACAGCAGAATTATGTCGAACACAAAGCGTGCATTAATATACAATACTTACAGCTTTGAGATCATAGGTGAGGCAGAAAATTCCGTAACACTCGGGCTTCTTCCTCGGTTCCTCTGTCTTCACAGCCACCGGCGCTTCACTGCCGGACAGAATCAACAGGTTTATAAACTCAATTCTCCCACGAAAAACCACAAAACATCGAACAGAGAGACTTACTTGGAAGTAACAGAGCATCTAATGCTGGAATTCTGCGAAATCGGGAGGTGGAGGCGGCGTTGAGTGTATACACGGGTATCGACATATGAAAATTGGGAAGAGTAATGGAAGGCAGTTTTTGTATATGATGAAGTTGGGACCAACTCTGCCACCGCCATTTCCGAGAACTCAGGCAGCAGAGAGAGAGAGGGAGAGAGAGATGATTGGGGGGAATATGGGGTTGTATGGATATTTGAAGTGGGAGATAAGAGGCGAAGGAGATGACACATGTCAATACACAATATGTACGTATTGTTGTATCTATCATTTTGTTATCACATTATTCGCACCATCTAAAGTCTAAACACAACATAATAGAGGTGTTTTGCGCTAGTAGTTTTCAATACCTCACTTTTGATGAAGTTGAGCTCTCCATTTGTTTGCTTACCAAAAAGATAAATTGGTCTATTTTTAAGCCTTCCCACGCGTGTTTTATATATATATATATTTTAAAAATATTGCAAGGGACAATTGTGCAAAAAATATAAAATATGCACATAAAAAACACACGCAGAATGAATGTACAAATATTTTAAAAATTGTACACTTATCCCTTTTTGTAATAAATCTAAAAAAATGTCCCTTTTTTAATTGTTTCTATTTAAAAAAGAAAAAAAGAAAAAGAGAGAGTATCATATTGGTTAAAGTTTGTTAATTTGTGCTAGGAATAATATGACAAAGTAGAGTAATTAGAGTTTCCCTAGTTATTGTCGAAGAATTATGGGTTCAAATTATTATTTATCTCATAAAAAAATCATAAAATATAAAAATACTAATATTGCCAGTGATGGATGTGGGCTCAATATGGGCCACAGAGGTGTTGTAATTTGCAAAGCCCATAAAATCCAGAATAAGTATCTTATCAGATTTAGAAGAAGAATAGGATTTAAGGCCCGTGGATTTTCTTGGCCCAATACTAATCATGAAATATTATTATCACTATAATAATAATCCCTCCTAATCTTTTTGCATGAATTTTGGAAAAATATGTATATTATGCATAAAAATAAAGTAAATTATAAGTTGATAATGTAAAATGCTATTTTTTTAAAAAATACTAATTTTATTGAACAAAGTAAAACAGAAAGCATGTCTAGTTAAATTGAAGCTGCGAATATTATCGTATAATTATTATTTTGGAGCCCAAGTTAATTATTAATAAAAATATAATACGAAATTTGTTCATCTAACAACCGATTAATGTTAATATTTTGTGACGCTACATTAGTAATCAATTAAGTAATACTGGTTCTCTCTTTTACGTGGTATCACAACATATAAATTGTGGACATTAAATTAGTGTTTATCCATGCAATCATTTCCGTGATGCTATATCTTGACAAGCAGTGTAATTTTGTTGTTTTACTGTCTGTTTTACTCCCTCGTTCTAGAGGTGTTTTTACCTCTGGGATGACATAACTTTTAAGAAAAGTAGAGTATTGTGTAAAGTTATATTATTAAAATAATAAAATTAGTTGGATTGTGAGGATAAAGTTAAAGTAATAGTTTCCATTTATAGGGTGTGAAAACAATTGTGGGACGGACTGAAAAGGAAAGTATGAAAACAATTATGGGACGGAGGGAGTAGTTTTTTAGTTCATGGCAAATATTAATAAAATAAAACGAGATATTATGAGGTCATTTATGGTATATTTGGTTCGTAAGATAAAAGTATTTATCCGTGCATATTTTTTACGGATAGATACTTTTATCTTACGAACCAAACATACCCATTACAAGATTTTTTTTTTTATAAAAAAAAGTCAGACATTACCAGACTATTTTCTGAGGTCAAATACAGCCAGCCAACCGCCGATTTCACAAGTTTACGTTCGTAACGTTATATTAATTCCTTTCGTTCCACTTACTTTTCATACATACTTTGAATAATACTACTATCTCTGTACCACAAAAGTTTGCACACTTTCCTTTTTAGTTTGTCCCACAAAAGTTTGCATACTCCCAAAATATAAATATTTCTTTAAATCTCCACCTTTAAAATCTTTACCTCACAATCTCCACCATACACATTCTATTCATTACACTTTTTCTTAAAACATATGCCCAGGAAAGTACCGCAGACTTTCCTGGGACGGAGGTAGTATATATTTTCGAAATTTTATTTTATTAAGTTTTTAAATTTAATAAACAAAGAATATTTAAAATAAAATAAGTATTGTAAATATTTTTTGTATATAAATTATTGTACGACGTCCTTAAAAATGTAAAATTAAAAAAGAGATGGGAGAGTATAAATTAAACCCACCCAACCACTCCCTAAAAAATAAAAGAAATTCTTCTTGCCCTCATTATTTTTCTCACGTGTTAAAATGAATTTAATTGTTTAAATTAAATTAATAGTGAACATATATATACGTGTGGATTTCAATTTTGAAGTAGGTATATGAGTTGCAGAGTCAGCAATTTCGATCACTTGTACACAGATATCAAAAGAAAGACGTACATAATATAAATACTAGCCATGTTGATCGAATATGCCAAATTATTTGATTTAAATTTTAGATAAACTGGGATTAGGGGAGTGGGGGTCGCTTTCATTGAATTTATTTATTATATACTCCCTCTGTATCAATTCTTTTTTTTTCTTAAAAAGAAAATAATTTAAATTTAATCAACTTTACATTCACATACTCTATTTTTTTCTTAATTCGTGTGTCCAGATCTTTTGAAAAAATAATTCGGGAAGGAGGGAGTTTTGTTAATATTTTGTTAATATTTTCTTATAATTTTACATAATGCTCCTCTTCAACTATAATATTTATAAATTATTGAAGTAATGGGGGAATCGAAGAACATTGAAAAGAAGAAGAAAGAGGAGTTTATTTATAAAGTTCAAGATTCAGATAAGGAGTTTATTTATAAAGTTCAAGATTCACACAAAAATCAGATCATTTGCCCTAGTCCAAGCAGCATACACAACACAATCATCTTTCTCGTTAGAATCAGACAACAAATCGTCAATTAGAGGGGTTTTGTTGTTCACGATAAGACCCATTTTGACAGCATGGCTCCACGAGATGAAATTTGTACAATCCAATTCTTTTTTTATAATTTCACGTTTAAAAATAGATTAATACATAAATTTTATTTCACTGTTAATAAATGGGATTTTAATTGAAATACCGCTGTATATTTTCAGAAATATTAATAAAAATTTTCAAAAATATCACAATACAATATTTTATTGATTCGCATATTTTAATTAAAACTAATGTTACCATTTATGTGTATAATTGCAATTAATACACCGGTGAATTGGAGGTGACTATTGCACACTTTCTAATTAAGATAAAACCTAGCATTGGAAGATAGGCATACCACATGCACATGTTATTCCCACCAAACCAGCCAATATTGTTGACCAGCCACTAACACTACTACTCCCTCCGTCCCAAAACTACTTTCACACTTTTCTTATTTGGACGTTCCAATTCTTCTTTCACACACCTAAAAAGAAAACTTTTTTCTCTTACAAAAATCAACAAAATACACTTTTTCTTATTTAATTATTTAATTTTATACTCACATATTTACTTTTCCTTGGTTCACGTGCCCGGGACTACTATGAAAATAGTTCCGAAACGGAGGGAGTATTATTTTGTCACTAATTTCCTCAACGTCTATATATTTTCCTTCCTCTTAATCACATATTACATCCAGGCCGTCCCAAAGAATATAGAGGCTTTGTGCTATTTTTTAAAATAAAATCTCAAATATGCAATAATATATTTTATAATTGTTGAAAAATATATATATTTTAATATTTGAAAAAATGTAAAGTACATCATATTCTAACTGACTAATAAACTTTCTAATTTTTTGTGCTTCGAAATATTAAGAAGATGTTTCTTAGGAAGGAGAACGTGTGCATGTATATATAATATCTAACAATAATTTCATTAAAATTTATTTATATTAACATATAATTTTTTCGAAATTAGACCCCTAAAATTTTGGGATCCTGTGACATATCACTGGATATACATACTTAAGAACGGCCGTAATTACATCTAAAGAATATTCATAATATTATTTTTCTAAATGCATGTCATTCAGTGAAAGTTAATAGCATATATATAGAGAAATCAAGTTATTTAGTTTACCGGTTATTGAGCACTTCAAATGACCCAAATTTAATTTTTTGAAAAAATAAATTAAGAAAGATATAAGGTGACATGGAGATAATTCTTGAAGTGTTTGGAGACTTAGTGAACTAACTTTTAATTACTAACAACTACTTCCTCCATCCCACTATAAATTACTTATTCTTTTTTAATTTTGTCTGTTGTTTTTCATTTGCTTTTTACTTTTTTAGAAAATTAATATTCACTTCTTAATTATTATTTTTAATACTTTTTACATTATTTTTATTATATTTTCACTTTTTTTTATCATATCACATTTATTATATTAATATTTTTATTCTCTTCTTAATATGTACCCAAAAATTATAAGCAATTTATAAAAACACGTAGGGAGTAATATTTAGTATATATATATATATATATATATATATATATATATGTGCTGCAGAAATTGGTTTCTTGTTTGCTAATACCCTGTAGAAATGAATAT
>JAPKLY010000009.1:880970-919031 GCA_026898435.1 Prunella vulgaris | reverse complement strand
ATGAATATACTCTCCAAGGTGTTTCCTCTTGCACTCTTATTACTAGCTCACTTTCCGGCGGGCTACAGCGATATCAAGACCGACGAATCATCCCTGCTGGCACTGAAATCCCACATCACATCAGATCCACTAACAACCAACTGGACCTCCAAATCCCCTGTGTGCAGCTGGGTCGGCGTCACCTGCGACTCTGCCCTCAGCAAAGTCACCCACCTCAACTTATCCAACGCACAGCTCAACGGCACCATCCCCCCTCACCTTGCCAACCTCTCCTCCCTCCTCTCCCTCGACATCAGCACCAACTTCTTCCGCGGCCCCATCCCCCTCCCCATATTCCACATGCCCTCCTTGCAGCTTTTGAACCTCCGCAACAACACTCTGTCGGGCACTCTGCCGCTCGACATCTGCAGCCGCGGCCTTGCCGGACTCAGGGATCTTCGTCTCTCCTTTAATGGATTCCACGGACAGATTCCCTCCAATTTGGGGCTGTGCTCGCGCCTCGAGTATGTCTCCTTGTCGGCCAACAATTTTAGTGGCCATCTGCCGCCTGAGATTGGGAACCTGACTAACCTCAGGGAGTTGTACATTACCAGGAATAAATTGAATGGTATCACCTCTTCTTTTAGGGATTAAAGGTTTTTCAATCGTCTAATTCATTTTCAATTTGGTCCTATCAAATTTTAAAATATTTTAATTTTGATCTATAACTATATAAAAGCAGCAGCACAAGCAAAATTTGAGACACTATTTCTGAGCGAGTGTTACAATACTCGCTTTCCTGTGCATTCGTGTACTACACACGAAAAAATCTCACATGAATAGTTCCTAATTTAATAATCACTATCCACTAATTTTGTTTGGCTTTTTTGAGACGTCAACCCTTTCAAATTCCTGTACATTAATTTTATCACTTCTCTCATGGTCTGCTATCAAAATTCAATATATTTTCTTCCCATCTTCGTGCCAATTGATCGAAAATGGCAGCAGAATTCAAGACGGTTGAACTTGGCCAATCTATACAAATGAATATACTACGGCAAGGATGAGCCGGTGGTTGTATTGGTCCCGTCGCGTCAGGCATCGATGAAAAAGATAGTGACTGCTGGAGCTATTGTATCTTCGATATCTTTGTCACTAGCTATGAACTCTTGTGGAAGGTAATTTCATCATTCCCAATTCCAGAATTTCAATTGCACTATCTTAATTTGTTTCGCAATTCCATGGAATTGGTAATTTGGTGTCTGATTGATGGGTGTGAATTTATTTTATGCAAAGTTATGGTATGTTTATTGAAGATGCATATGAATATTTGGCAATCCCCAATATCCATTTGTTCTTTACAATCATCATGTATGAATTTGATGGTCCTGGTGGATTTTGGATTGATTGTGGAAAAGGAAAGATCCAGAAAAGCCACAGTAAAGAAGATGGGGTTGGAGATTTCACTTCTTGCTTCTTCTGTTATTGTAGACCAGGAGATTGGACTATATGATATGATCTTCTTAATTTGTTGAAATTTATCTTTTTGTTGTTGATCTAGCATTTGATTTTCAACCATGATTATACCAGTCATTTTTATGTTTAAATGAATCACTCATAACATTGTTATTTGTAAAATTGGTTAAACTATATGAGTTGATTTTTATATATGCGAACTATCATATCCTTGAAGCTGCTGGAGATGAATTCACCAGGGAGATATCTTTTCCAGTCTAAGGACAAAGATATTTCAGTTGCAAAGGTAATTTGATATTACTCAACCTTTCTAAAATGATTAAGATTTCCTTTATCAACTTTTGGGTCGGTATTTCTTACTTCCTGAATTTGGGGGAACCAATCGATTTTTAGCATGTTTGATGGCTACTTAATTAGAAGTTGGGAATTTGTGTTTTAGTTGTTTCTATTACTTTAATCACTTTTTTTTGCAGGTTTTACTCTATGTCGCAGCAGAACTCTCCAAGGTGGTTGAACTTGGCCTCAAGCTATCCAAATGAATCTACTACGACAAGGATGAGCTAGCGGTCGTATCGGTCTCACTGCGTTAGGCATCAAAGAAGTAAAATTCAGCTAGCAATTACCTCCCGATGGTGACGTGGTGTGCGGGGAGATTAATCAGCTGAAGATTGTGGATAATTTTGACATTCCAAACTACCAGTCATATGTCACGAAAGGTACAATCTGTTTGTGTTGATCTCCTTGCATATGCAACTTGTGTCAATGGAGGTCAATTGCTATTTGGATATGACGTTTGTAAGCGTCAGTAGCGCGTGGGGTAGTACACTACGTCCTTGCGAGTAGGAGTTGTTTGTGGCACATTGTTGTTTCGACGGGTGACCAGGCAGGCTCAAAAAACTTTTAAGCTATGCTTTTTCTTTTTGGAAAAGATGCGAAATACAATTTTAGGTAAATATGGCTTAATTGAGGATTTAATCTCAAGAGATTGAGTTGAATTAAGGGATTATCCAAACGTGTGGTTTTTTCCAAATTATGTGGATTCAATTGATTAGTCTATTTTTTTAAATTTGACTGTTTAATAAAATATTTTGATATTTTTCACTTTTCATTTGAGTATTATTTTGTCGGTAGGGTGAAGTTCTAGGTGTAGAAAAAGTCCCCTGAAGTTGTATATATAGAGCCTATTTCACTGGAAAATGCTTCAAATGTGGCCAAAGTAGCCACCAGCCCATCAATAATATGACTTCCTAATAAAATGACGTATATACACAGTAAAAATTCTTCAGATAACTATAAAACTTAATTCAAACTTTTTTAATTGAAGTGAAATTAGAATATGATTTTGCATTCTATTGCATTCCAGGTTTGGGGAGGGATAATTTTGTCAATCAAAGACAGATGCTCCCAGAAATTATTGTATCAAGATGGGCAATTTTGCCTCAATGTGCTTCTTAGTTTTCATTCATACTTTTAAGATATAATACAAATATTTATGTTTATGTATAAGAAATTCTAATAATTTTCTAACACAATTATATTTTATGTAAATGAATAGTTTTAGATTGTGCATATGGCACAAGTAGAATGACTCGGGAAGAATCCAAGCAATGACACTCCTATTTTGAGGCAGCGTCGTCAGAACTTGTCTTTGAACGTTTCGTGTTCTTATGATGCTTCGATGGAGTCTTTGCATAGCAGGGCATCAACAGGGAGGATTATTCGGCAGACTTTGTCAACGCCGCCTTCAAAGAGGAAGCACAATGCAGCTTGAAATGAAAGAGAATTGAGGTGACGGAGGGAAATGGAAAAAGTGTTGGGTATGAGTGTGATTGGGTAGTGTTGGATGGTTCTTTGGCTAAGAAAAGGTGTGCTTGGGTGACATCAAATACTGGTATGTTCAGCACATGCTTCATGACGTAGTTTATATAAGTCTTTCAATTATTATATGCTCTTTTTTAGGATGATTAGATAGTGGATATGAATGCACCTGCAGAATAGGATGTATAAATAAGGCTTAATTGCATATTAAATTATCACTTTTTGGAAATTTGCAATTTAATCTAAATTTTTATATATTGGCAAAATAAATCACCACCTTTACATTTTTTTGCAATTCAAACTTCGGGCAGTTTGCCCCTTGCCCGAATGTTGATGTGTACAAATAATTACATAATTACTATCCTAATAAGCATTCATATCATTAAATACTAATAAATATAATAAAGTTTTATAAAAATACATAATTAATTAAATAAATACTATAAAAACTTCTAAATAAATATTCATTTTAATTTTGAAATGAAAATATTTTATTATATTTTAAACCTAAAAATAATTTTAAAAAATATAAATAAATTAATAAAATTAAAACATAAAATATGAAAATAAATTCAAAATTATACACATATTCTCTCTAAAAAATAAAAATATAGTAAACTATACTAAAAAAATTAATAAATTTTAAATTTATATAAATATATATTCATATGCACTATTCTTATATTTTTTAAAATATAAAAATTATATATATTTCTTTAAATTATAAAATCTCTTACAAAATTCATGATTCAAAATTACATAAATATTACGTTCTCCGTCTCGAAATAGTGCTCACACTTTTTTAATTTGCGAGGAGAAATTAAAAAAAATGTGAAGAATATTTAGGGATAGATTTCAAAAAAATTTAAATTTCTCATAATTTTTTTGAAAAAATTGCAAAAACTATTCAACGAAGAAATGTGTATAATATAAAATATATTAAAAAAATTGAGATTATATATGTGTACATTTTTTCTAAAATGTATAAATTTTAGATTTAGAGTTATTGTCAATAAATTTAAATATTTTATTGTACTTTAAATATCTTATTTTAATTTTTTAAAAATATTTCATTTATTATTTAAAAATACTTTTATTTTTATATTGTTAATATATATATATATATATATATATATAATCTACTTATTTATTTAAATATAAAAAATATGTGTGAATTTTTAAACATTAGTATAACTTTTAATTTATTTTAGAAATAATTTTAAACTTTTAAAATTTAAAAAATATGACTAATTTTTTTAAAAATTGTACATTTTTTTATTGTTATATTATAATATTAATAATTTTATTTATATTTTTATATATTTAATGATTTTGATGCTTATTGGGATGATGATTTTGAATTTATTTGTCCACATCATCTTTCGGACAAAGGGCAAGTTGCCCGAAGTTTAAATTGCAAAAAAATTAAAAAAAGTGTTGAGCACTATTTCGAGATGGAGAAAGTAATAGTTATGTAATTTTGAATCATGAATTTTGTAAGAGATTTTACAATTTTAAGAAATATATATAATTTTTATATTTTAAAAAATATAAGAATAATGCATATGAATATATATATATAAAAATTTAAAATTTATTAATTTTTTTAGTATAGTTTACTATATTTTTATCTTTTTGGAGAGAATATGTATAATTTTGAATTTATTTTCATATTTTATGTTTTAATTTTATTAATTAATTTATATTTTTTAAAATTATTTTTAGGTTGAAAATATAATAAAATATTTTTATTTCAAAATTAAAATGAATATTTATTTAGAAGTTTTTATAGTATTTATTTAATTAATTATGTATTTTTAAAAAAATTTATTGTATTTATTAGTATTTAATGATGTGGATGCTTACTAGGATAATAATTATGTAATTATTTGTACACATAAACATTCGGGCAAGGGGCAAACTGCCCGAAGTTTGAATTGCAAAAAAATATAAAGGTGGTGATTTATTTTGCCAATATCTAAAAGTTTAGATTAAACTGCAAATTTTCAAAAGGTGGTGATTGAATATGCAATTAAGCCTATAAATAATGGACACGAAATGTATGTCATGTGCTTGGTTCACAACATTGGATAGTGCAAAATTTATTGATGCTATTATGGTATGAATGAAGGGGTATGGAATTACCTTCAACTTGGTGACCAGGTTTCATTGTATAGCTAAACTTTTTGGAATTTTTATATATAAGTTAACTTACATTGTTTAAATGAATAATATAATTTTAATGAAGGTAAATTTTTTAATTTAAGTGAGAAAATAAAAGAAAGATATTTTTATTTGTAATTATTAGTGGAATGTGATGCATTATATATTTTTGTGAGTGATGAATAGTAATTAATTTGTGCAATGTCTTTTAAAACATAAAATATAATATGTAGAAGAATTAATATTTGACATTATAATTTTAAAATTCATGCATATTATAAAATAATTAATTATATTAATAGAATTAAAATTTTAATTAATAAATATAACTAACCGTGCATCGCACGGGTGAAAATACTAGTTATTTTATAAAATTACAGCATCAATTTCAAATTTTATACTCCCTATATCCCAAAAGAGCCTATTTTTTATTTTGATATGTTCCACAAAAAGTTTACATACCTAAAAAGCGAAAATTATTTATTAAATTTTATTCTCACAACTCACATATAATATTCAAGGAATGTACTCCTAGAGTCCCACTGTAAGTTGCTCATAGTTTTTTTATCTTTTTTGAAAATTACTATTCACTTTTTTATTACTTCCTCTGTTCTAAGATAAACTTCACATTTTCCTTATATGGACGTCCTAACTCTTTCTTCACACTCCAAAAAAGGAAACAACTCACCCTCACAAAAGTCAATAAAGTACATTTTTTTATATTTTATTATTTAACTTTACACTCACATACTTCACTTTTTCTTAATATGCGTGAAATTCCACCTATGAAGAAAATATTGGGACGGAGGGATTATTATTTTCAATACTTTTTACACTATTTTCATTACTTTTTCACTTTTTTCCATCACATCACTTATATTTTTTCACTTTTTCCATCACATCACCTATACTTTTTCACTTTTACCTTAATTCGTGTGCTAAAAAGCAACGAGCAACTCATAGCAGGACGGAGGGAGTACTTATTATACATTTTTCTTAAACCGCGTGTCCAAGACATTACAATGTCTTTTGGGACGGAGTAAGTATTGATGATGTAAATTTATTAAAATGATCAAAATCAAAATATTTTCAAACTCACGGGATCAATGTGTAATTCACGTACATCAAATTAAAGAACATGACAAGTTACCGGGCTACAAAAACTTTAATCCCCTTCTTTTACATTTTGAAATTAGAGTCGAGTACTTGAAGTTCTAACCCAATTTGAACTTTTGTTGAGCTCGATTGATTACACTAACAAGCTGAAAATAAAGTTCGAACCAATCGAGATCGAGCCTGATGAGCTCTCGTATATTACATTGAAATGAGAAGAAAAATTTATTTATATTGAGCATAAGGAGTCGAACACGAGCCCGCTTGTTGCTAAATTGAGTATTTTACGAGCCCGTTATTAGCTCGTTTATCAAAATAAACGGATCGAATCGACTGCTCAATCCGAATAACAGCTCTAACAATGTTGTATAACTGCAGGTAGCATCCCGGGGGAGATGGGACGACTTAATAATTTAGAATTGTTGTGGATGGGTGCTAATGAACTCTCTGGATCATTACCTCCTGAAATTGGGAATATCACTACCCTTCGTCATTTGCATCTCATGAACAACTCTTTAACTGGTACAAATATATGTTCTTAATTAATTATCATCAATTATCTAATAAAATTTTGGTTGGACTTTTTATAACTGCGCAGGTAACATTCCAAAAGAGATTGGTAATTTAAAGAATTTAGAGTTACTGCAAATCGGAGGCAGCTCACTCAGTGGATTTTTGCCCAGAGAAATTGGCAACATCACAGCTCTCATGGAATTATATTTGTGGGGGAATGATATAAGTGGTATGATATGGTATCATCATTTATTCCAATTAGTATCAGTTGGTGATTAAAATAATGTAGTAGTATTCTGTCACAGGTAATATGCCTAAAGAAGTTGGTCGTCTTAATAACATAGAGGTATTTGATATGGGAAGGAATCACCTCAATGGATCGCTACCAAGTGAAGTTGGCAACATGACGTCCCTCACCTTGTTATATCTCATATTCAATAATTTAGTTGGTAATTAATTATTTAGATTATGGTGATTTATTTTATATATATATATATAAATTAAATTGGCATTTTATGACAGGTTTTCCTCAAGAGATTGGACGTCTTAACAATCTACAAACTTTGTACGTGTCGTATAACAGATTGACGATTCCTTTGCCTCCAACCATGTCCAACATGTCTTCCTTGGAAAATATTTGGTTATCCGGAAACTTTCTCAGTGGTAACATTCTTGCCTCGTTCGAATTCGAATTCACGTAAATTTTCGTTTTCCAAGTGTTACTGTTGTGGATACGAAATGTCACTGTTTTAAAAAAGAGAGTTCATGTGAATTTGGATTCACGGGAGACCCTTTTCGATTTTTGTGGCACTTCACTAGTTTAGCTACTGGATTTAATTGTCACTGTTTAATTTGTCTTGTATTTCAGGAAACATTCAATGGGAAATATTTCCACCCAATGTCAAAGAAATTGATGTCAACTATAATTTATATTATGGAGGTTCTATATCACCACAAATTGGAAGGTTCCACAACTTGACTTACCTTAACCTTGTTATGAACAATCTCATAGGTCCAATACCTTCCACTTTTGGAAACCTTTCTAATTTAAAAACCATGTTACTCCATTCCAACAAATTATCAGGAGAAATCCCATCATCAATTTGCAAATTGACATCCCTTGAATTTCTCCATGTGTCAAACAATTCTTTGGAAGGATCCATCCCTCAATGCTTAGGAAATCTGAGCAAATCTTTGCAAGTCCTACATTTAAAGCAAAATCATTTCCATGGCCTCATTGCACCATTATTTACAAAGGAGTGTGCACTTGTGTCACTTAACTTGAACAGCAATCAATTCGGAGGAATGCTGTCGCGTTCTCTTGCGAATTGTGGACGACTTCAGGTTCTTGACGTCGGAAATAATGAAATAGAAGACGTGTTTCCCTTCTGGGCGGAGAGTCTTGTTGATCTTCGTGTCCTTGTGTTGAAGTCCAATAGATTTTATGGCACCATTTTGGCCCCCTCTAAGGCTAGTGCACCTTTTCCCAAGTTGCAAGTTTTTGACATAGCCCGGAATGCATTTACTGGCTCTTTGCCTGAGAGATATTTGAGTAGTTTTGCAGCCATGATTGATGTGAAGGAAAATGTGACAGAGAGATGGTTTGAGAAGTATGATGAGTCAATGAGAATTGTGATCAAAGGTTTGGAGCTAACTGTGGGGAGAATCTTGACTACTTTCACTACCATTGATATGTCCAACAATGGTTTTTCTGGCAAAATTCCGGAGTCCATGGGGAAGCTTAACTCTCTGAGGTACTTGAATTTGTCGCGCAATGGTCTCACAGGACGTATACCTTCGTCTCTTGGAAATATGATCATACTCGAGTCGATGGATCTGTCATCAAACCGGCTGGATGGTGAGATTCCGAGGCAGATGACTGACTTGACGTTTCTTGCCAAGTTAAATCTTTCGATGAATAATCTTGTCGGGAGGATACCTCAGTCTCGTCAGTTTAATACATTTGAGAATGATTCGTACGTTGGAAACGAAGGGTTGTGCGGGTTGCCGTTGACGAGAAAGTGTGAAGACGGAGCGAACGCACCTGGAAAATTGCCAGATGAAAGTGATGAGGATGATGATGATGTGGTGGATGGATTAACATGGCTAGTTGTGTTTTTGGGGTATGGATGTGGTGTGGTGATAGGTGTTAGTATGATATATTTCATGTTTCAATATGGATGGCCCACATGGTTGATGAAATTATCTGTGGTTGTTGAGTACAAAATTGAGAAGATGAAGAAAAGCATTAGAAGAAATAAAAGAAATGAGGAGGAGCCAGGGAGAGATTAATTGCACCTAAAATAAGGTGGTTCGACTGGTATGAGAAATAGAGAAGTGATACTTTTGCTGTATATGAGATTTTAAAGTATCACATAAATTTACAAAAAATATCACGAGAGTTTCACACAAATTTTTTTTTGCATATGTTGGAACACTACTTTGGGCACAATGTGTGAGGAATGTTCCTCTGTTTCTTGCATTTATTCATAGATTGGTTTGAAAATTTTCAGATTAGTGTGTATATGTTTGGCTATAATAGTTGGCATTTGTAAATATTTTTAAGCAAACAAATTTGTATACTTAGTTGGATGTTACATATTTTAACAAAGTCTTTGTATGTACCAAATGTATCTTATAATTTAAGCGAAATTTTAAGGAGTTGCTCTAGTTTTATTGAAAAGTTAGCTTTGTTTCTATTGGAAAATTATTTCACGTTAAATAACTTTTTAGTATAAATAAAAATTATTTTTTAATAATGATATAAATATTTTTTAAAAAATATACTTAAATTGCAAAGTATACTTAATATATAAGGTAATGTTTGTTTTCGTCTGAAGATGGATAGAGCACATCCGGGTGGAGAAAAAAAATGGATGGGCAAATCTTGTGAATAGTAAATTTATGTTTGGTTTGAATTAGATGTGGTTGGGGTGGATGGAACTTTATATCAAATTAATTCTTTTTGGAGATGATGTTTTATTTTATTATTGTTAGTTAGTGGAAAAATGATCGAATGAATGTATATTAATGAAAAAAAAAGATAAATAAAATATATATTTGATATGTAAGATAAAATTGATGTGATTGATATTGAATTATGTGAATATGTTTATAGATGTATAATAGGGGTGGATGTGTATTTTGGATGAGATAGGGGGAAATCCATCCACGGTCCACCATCCGGATATGTCCATCCGTAAACAAACACTCCCTAATAGACTTACTCTTTAAGGTAGTGATTGTTTTCGTCTGGGGGTGGATGGAGCACATCCAGATGGGGAAAAAAAAGTGAATGAGGCAAATCCTGTGAATAATAAATTTGTGTTTGCTTTGAATTGGATGTGGTAGGGGTGGGTGTAACTTTATGACATATCAATACTTTTTGGAGATGATATATTATTTTATTATTGTTAGTTAGTGTAGTAATGATTGAATGATTGTATATTAATTATATTTTTTAATACATAAATCATTTAAAAAAAAGAAATAAATTTGACAATGAATAATTTTTTAGGTAAATTAAATTAATAATACTCCCTCCGTCCCAAAACTACTTTCACACTTTCCTTATTTGGACGTCTCAACTCTTCTTTCACACACCAAAAAAGAAAACTTTTCTCTCTCACAAAAGTCAACAAAATACACTTTTTCTTATTTTATTATTTAACTTTACACTCACATATTTATTTTTCCTTGGTTCGCGTGCCCGGAACTACTATGAAAGTAGTTCCGGGACGGAGGTAGTATATAATATAAAAGCTGTGTATATATAATAAAAATTTTCTATATATAATAAATGAATAATTTGATAATAAATTATGTATACATAATAAAAAAATTCTTTAATTCCAAATCGCAAATAATTACTAATAGTAGATGTCTTGTTATACTCCAAGATAATAATAGTTTTGTACGTCATACAAAATACATTATCCAATGAACATAATCATTCTTAAGTTTCTTAAAATCATATCTATAGTACACCCCTATTTTGCCACATATAATTTGCGATTGCATCTCTTCGTTTGTATATATTAGTTTAAAAAACTGCATCATTATTATAAATTAAATATAACTATAATCTTAATAAAAATTTAAATATAACTTTAATCTTAATTAATTACATATACATTAGTTTACATATATTAATAATTAATATATATATATATATATTAGAATATTATAATATATATATATAAATATATAATTAAAATTAATTCTTATTTTTATATTAGTTGATAAGAATTGAATAAAAATGTATATGGAATATGTGAAAATGAAATAAATAAAATATATATCTGATATGTAAATTTTTTTTTGATGTGATTGGTATTGAATTATGTGAAATAGCTTTGTAGATGTATAATAGGGGGTGGATGTGTATTTTGGATGAGATGAGATGAGCAAATCCGAAAAATGAATGAGATTGGGGAAAATTCATCCCCATCCGAATGTGTTCATCCATAAGGTAGTGTTTGTTTTTGTCTGAAGATTGATGGAGCACATCCGTATGGAGGAAAAAAAAAAGGATGTTGCAAATTCTGTGAATAGTAAATTTGTGTTTGGTTTGAATTGAAAGTGGTAGGTGTGGATGAAACTTATGTCAAATCAATACTTTTTGAAGATAATGATGTATTAATTTATTATTGTTAGTTAGTGAAATAATAATTGAATGATGGTATATTAACAGAAAAGAGATAAATAAAATATATATTTGATATGTAAGATAAAGTTAATATGATTATTATAAAATTATATGAAATAAGTTTATATATATATATATATATATAATAGGTATGGATGTGAATTTTGGATGAAATTGGATTTGAATCCCCCATCTGAATATGTCCGTCAATGTAGAACAAAGTGGGATAAGAATATTCATGCATAATATACTTTTTCTTGGCAATCTTCATTAATTATTTCACTTTTTTTACTTTTATTGTCATTTTAATTGATTGTGATTTTATAATATTTTACAAAATGAAATTAATTCCAAAAACATACATACAAAAATTGGACGGCCAAACCAAAGCATGCCCAAATGTCAAAATCTCAAGAAAAACATATCACAAAAGCTTAAATATATTAATTCACCTTGCAATTGCCAGCAACTAAGCAAATTAACAACTACAATGACAACCTATTACACCCTGTGTCCTCAAACACCTTTGCATTTTAATTTTGCATATTCCTTTTTTTTTTTTTAATTTGTAATAAATTTAAAATAATAAAATTAATTGAATTGGATATATGAGAATAAAATTTAATATAAATTTCTATTATAAAATGTGCAAAGTATGTAGAAACGAATGAAAAAATAAAGTGTGCAAGGTATTTGGAGATGGAGGGCGACAAGAAAAACATCAAAGTTAAATAACAACACTTGACATAGAAAAACACCATGCAAAACTCACAAGATATGCAGTTTGAAGAAAGGTTGATGGGAATGGGAAGCGGCTTCGATCCTGAAACTGGGATCTACCATTCGCTTCTCCATCTCACCCACCACCAGAAGATCCCTACTCACCCGAACCTCGACATAGCAACCTACGTCCTATCGCACTTCCCACCACCCGAACAAGCTGAAAAACGGGTTGCTCTCATCGATGCAGCCACTAGCCACCAGCTCACCTACGCCCAGCTCCACCGCTCGGTCACCACCCTTGCTGCAGGCTTGTATCATGGACTCGGGGTGAGAAAGGGCGACGTGGTGTTCCTCTTATCCCCCAACTCACTCTTGTATCCTATCACATGCCTTGCTGTACTCTACATTGGGGCAGTGATCACAACTGCCAACCCACTCAACACTGAGGGAGAGATTGCCAAGCAAGTGCATGATTCGGGTGCCAAACTAGCCATTTCTGCCCCGGAAGAGGTGCACAAGTTATCCTCAACTGGGGTACCTGTTCTACTCACGTCGAGGGGCAAAGAGGACAATCAACTTTCGGTAGAAGAGCTGATCGAAAAATGTGAATCATTAGAGATTCCAGGAGACAAGCCAACTCAATCAGATACAGCAGCAATTCTGTACTCCTCAGGAACCACTGGAACTAGTAAAGGAGTTGTGTTAACTCATTCCAACTTCATATCGGTTGTGACACTGCTCAAATGGTCTGTTGATGCATCCAAGGCTAATGATGACATCATGTTATGCTTCATACCTATTTTCCACATATACGGTCTAGCATTTTTCGGGCTGGGGTTATTCTGCGCAGGCAATACGATAGTCCTAATGAAAAGATACGATTTCAAAGAAATGCTGGTCACTATACAGAAATACAAAGTGAGCAACATACCTGCAGTTCCTCCGGTGATTCTTGGCCTGGTTAAGAATGGCGGAGGAGGGTACGACTTGTCATCCTTGAGACGGGTGGGATCAGGGGCGGCCCCACTGAGCAACGAGGTAGCTCAAGGGTTCAGAAAGAAGTTTCCATGGGTTGAGCTTAGGCAAGGCTATGGATTGACAGAGAGCTGCGGAGCAGCGACTTACTTTGTTTCTGATGAAGAAGCAAAAGCTCATCCCGCCTCATCTGCAAGACTGCTTCCATGTTTTAGTGCAAAGGTTGTTGACTCGGAGACTGGATTGGCTGTGCCTCCTTTCAGTGAAGGAGAACTCTGGCTGAAAAGCCCAACCATGATGAAAGAGTACTTGGGAAATGAGGAGGCAACTGCTGCAACATTTGATTCAGAAGGGTGGCTGAAAACAGGGGATCTCTGTTACTTTGATGATAAAGGGTATGTCTACATAGTGGATCGCATTAAAGAATTGATCAAGCACAAGGGTTATCAGGTATATTTGTGTAGTAAATATTCTGATAAAAGAAATAATATGGTTAAAATTACTTACAGTTTGGATAGCTGAAGAATGATGGTATAATGCAGGTGGCTCCAGCAGAGTTAGAAGCAATACTTACAGGCCATGCTGATATAGTTGATGCAGCTGTCATACCGTGAGTTCTCACTAATATACCTTCCTTCATCTCTTCCACATCCCACACACTCGACGTAGACAATATATGTGTTAAGTCTGTTAGCGCTCTAACACAGCTAGAAAATTGTGCAGAGTTGAAGATGAAGAAGCAGGACAAATACCCATTGCATATGTGGTCAGCGCACCTGGTGCTCGGCTAACAGAAGATCAAGTGTGTCAATATGTAAATAACCAGGTATTCTTCAAATAACTCTCACAATACCTATTCCAGTGAACATGATTACAGTTCTAAGATATATGAAATTTCTCAGGTAGCACCATACAAGAAAATCAGGAGAGTAAATTTCATCAGTGCCATACCAAGGTCTACTGCAGGAAAAATTTTGAGGAGGGAACTGATAATGCTTAGTGAACAACATATATCCTCCAAA
This sequence comes from Prunella vulgaris, assembly GCA_026898435.1. Taxonomy (NCBI): domain Eukaryota; kingdom Viridiplantae; phylum Streptophyta; class Magnoliopsida; order Lamiales; family Lamiaceae; genus Prunella; species Prunella vulgaris. The sequence continues at coordinate 904,601 of JAPKLY010000009.1, read as the reverse complement.
TTATGAAGCATATGTGTGGAAGTTCATGCAAATTTCATGTAAATCTTTAAAAACTGTGCAACAGTATCATTGTGTAAATAATGCAAGTTTGCAGTGTGATTCTGTTGAAAAACAGTTTTGGTATAAATGTGCATGCTTTTTATGCCTGTTCAAGTAACTGCGTACATAAGAATTCCCCTCCACATTGAACCGAAGTATTCAAGTAATATAACCTTCCATAGCATATGCAATTCTTTACAATTCAAAATTTAAATACTTAGAATCGCATTACATGAAGAAGCAAAGGAATTTACTTTGGGTAAATAATTCAAAAACACAATATCAAGTCGAAGAGGTAAAGAGAATTGGAAAGGGAATTTTGCTTTGTATACATTTTTTCTACACCATAAAATTATACAAGAGCAGAGACGGCTTCAAAATCCACTCAAGCAAAACACATTGTTCTAAGAAAAGGTTATGGCAATCTCTGGGGTATCTTCAGCAGGACCGCGGCTGCACAATGTATTTGGTTTCTAGGAGAAACTGCTGCCACTGACCGCAGCAACTTTGTCCGTTCATCCACCAACCCACTTCCAAATGCCACCAGATCGCTGCTTTTGATCTGATGCATGCTCCATATCATGTTCAAATGCAGATTTTTCTCTCCTAAGTGCTTGAATCTCTTCTTCCAGTGATGGCATTGATTCGAGCACCTTCTGTAGCTCTCCTATTTGTGCCTGAAAAAGGCAACAGATCAACCAAAATCAACTACAGGTTACTACTATTGACAGACCATCTAAGAGATCATAAAAATACTTCTGAACAGGAATAAATTTAGAAAAAAAACACTGATCATAGGGGGGAAAGGTTCAAGAAAAACTAAATGACTATAGATAGAGGGGGAGGGGGAGGGAGAGAGTTATGACCTCCAGTTTGGCGCATCTTGATCTCTCAGAAACAAGTTGCCCTTGCATTGAATGTAATTCCTGCAACAAGTTCATGAAGATATTAAGGATTTATTTTAACTATAATTAAAAGTTTCAACGTTTATTTTCAGGCACCAGACCTTAGACAGCTCCGCATAACTTCCATTCAATTCTTCAATCTTAATCTTGATTGCAGAGTTCTCAGTTGTACAATCTGCAAGCGATAATTCCAAAGCCTTCTTATCTTCTCTGATTGAAGTAATTTCATTTAAAAGATCTTGCTGAGATGTATCCACTTGGATTTCCTTCGAATCCAAATCTTCTTTCTCAGTGAAGTGCGATGTTTCAGATTTCGTTAAGGCGAATGCAGCAGTAACAGAAGCTGCAGCTGCAGCAGCTGCTGGTGATTGCAAAATCTTGGGATGTAAAGAGTCCCTTGGTTTGACCCTCATTGCAAATACCTATAAATGAATGTATACAAGACCCTATTGGTGAATTGAATAAAGCATTACCCAAGTTAATATCTTCATTTCAGATGACTCTGAAAGGACCAGTAAAATTCATTTTGCAGTTAATGCTCGACTCTCGACATCGCCAATATTTTTTATAAAAGAACTAGCAACATGCATATATATGATAATGTGATATTATAATTGTTAATGACGATGACTGGACTTGAAACCTATACTGAAATCTCTTCACCAACTAATGAGAAATCATAGGTATCAGTCAAGATTCACTTTAAGGGATCAACACTAAATTCAGCAAGATTTTACTATATAATATGATTATGTATACTCCAAACCCTATCATGATCCTTTCTGATATGAAGGCAGGTATATACTTGCAGATTGGTATGAAATGTACCTCATTATAGTACTTCCCATTGTACCCACCAAATGCAATCAAGAAATCTTCACCACCTAGTGTTGCAGATGAAATGCTGATTCCCTGTTTTTGCAGCTTCATATTAAAATCTCATGCAGAAATAGATATATGGGATTCGTTTGAAGAATACTGCAGGTGATACAAATCAAAATGCAAACTGACATGCTAAACATACATAGGATTACATTATTAACAATCATATTCATCACCATCATTGGTAGAAGACTAGAAGTCTTACAGCTAGGAATAGTATATAAACATGATATAAAAATTAGGTACTTTCAGGGACAAATCAACCAGTTCTATACTTATTTCTGATTCTCCAGCCCACCTGCTTGTATTCAAGACATACCATAACCCTTCTAATTATCATTCTCCAGCTCAAATTTTTTTAAAATAAGAGGAAACTGAAGCTAGTGTAGTACCTCACTTGCTAGTGGATCTCTTCCTTTTACACTAGTCAGCACGGATACAACTAGCTTGGACAAATTTATAACAAGGGTGTCCAGAGCACCTGTAAAGAAATGGTTTAACGCAAATACACCGAAATAAAATAAGCACAAGTTATTGTGAGAATGATATATAAGAACTACAGCAAATTGGACTCTGTATTTGTACTTCACTTACCACTTTTATTATCACCACCACCAACTATATACCAGTTCCCATCAATTGCAACACCAGTGTGGCCTGCCCTGGCAGTCACCAGATCACCCTGCAATTGTGGTTGGGACCATTCCATCTGCATAATGGTGAATATATGACAGTTTTAATGTTTGAGTTGTTAACAAGTTATGGCACATAATCCATGATAATAATGGTCCAAACTAATCCCAAATGCTAGCTCCCTTCACGCAAATTGTAATAATAATGAACATAATTATTTAAACACCTTTGATATATATCATAAAGTAAACTTACCTGAAAAGATCCCCCGTCCCATACTTAAAATATACTTTGGGAAATTCAGAACACAAATATATATTGCATCACAATTTGATCTTTGACCTTCCATCTACGAAGTGACTATAGATGGAGGTAATTTCTTACTCCATATTCTATATTTTATTTATTCTCAATAAATTTGCTTGCAGTTTTCCATTATCTCCAACCAAATTGACCTCATGTTTTACAAAAACTCAAAAAGTGATATTTTCTCACAAACTTCTATAACTACATGTATGTAAAAGATTAACTTATGTTTAAAAATAATACATAAACATTAAATATCTACTCACGAAGAGTGTACACAAAACTAACACTAAAATTGTAAGGAAATCATATGCTGTGTTAACTACTAAATTCAAACTTCACTTTCTAGTTCATAGTTCAATATCATTGCTAAGGCAATGGAAAAATAGAAGTACTATAAAATTATGGCTAAAGCACTAGTATATTAAGTATTAACAGAACATGAGAAGCTTACTGTTTCCAAATCCAATACATGGACGTCATTGAAGAAGACAGAGTGAGAGCATCCACCAAATATAAAAAGATATCGTTCAGCATGTAGAGCAGCCGCATGATCAAATCTAGGCGTTGGAGGTGTCTGCCTGTTGAAGTACAAAAGAATTTATAGAACTCTTCCATGAATCTATACATATAATAGCAGTTTGAGTATAAAACATACGTAGTCTCAACAGCACTCCATGTCATTGTTTCCAAATCAAGGACGTGAACATCATTTAGTAATCGCCTATTTCGATCTTCTCCACCAAACATGATAACTTTAGAACCAAAAGGAGTAGCAGACTGTCCGCTGCGAGCTACCTAATAAAGTATCACAAGAATCTTCAGATAGTGAAGAAAGACACAGCTCAACCAAAGAAGGCGGGACTTGTAAGAAAGAAAAGAAAAACATACAAAGAATCAACTTATTACCGGAATATTTCCAAGAGTCTCAACAACACCACAGTTGTATGATTCAAGATCAATGAACCGAACTACAGAGGAGACACTAAAATAACATAAGATTCACAAGGAAAATAGGAATGATCCATTTTTGTTGGATGATACAGACAGAATTTAAATCAGAAATTCAGGATTATTACTAGGATCCTTATTACAAACCTGTTACCCAGTCAGTACTATTCTTCGTAAGGCCAGCTAGAAGAATAAGTCTTTTCCCCCACACAATCTGGAAACAAGGATTTAAGTCTTAGTAAGCCAACTATTATATAAAATATATTACTATAACTCATAAACTTATCCGAGTTACTCTGCAGCCAAAATTGAAGTACGAGACAAAAAATAAAATATTCAGCACTTCTTTACCATGCTATGATCCGATGTTGCCGGGAAAATTTCGAGTCTGGTACCATCTTCATAAGTGGCATCCATTTTCAGTTTGATGGTTGACCATGTCAAGTTTTTCAGATCAAAAACCTAAAAGAATAGCAAGAAAAAAAAAACATAATCCCTCAGGGTACAAAAGAAAACATTCATGAGTTACAGAATAAATGAATTAGCATACCTGAAAATCTGATAAGTATCTACCATTGCGAGTTCCACCAATAACGTATAACTTCTCATCAAAAATTGTGGCAGCGTGCTACAAGGGAAGAAATTATACATAGGAAACAAGTGCAACAAGATAGTGCAAATGACCAATATCATTCATGTTTAAAAACTGGAAATGCCTTTACTAAGAAAAGAAAAATCGTCTTTACTGAAAATTTGAAGAAAAAATCCTTAACCTATAGATTGATTCTTTCTTTTTTGAACAACATCCACCAAAGTATGGAGACAATCGTAGCATGCTTTTGCTGATACATGAAAGGAGAGAATAGCAATTCAAACCTTGTACCGTGGTACAGGGCGCTGACCAGATGCAGGGAGTGCAGCCCATTGGTCAAACTTCAAATCCAAATGCCAACTTTGACTGTCTGTTCCCATCGAGCTATCTTGCCATACACTATAATTTATCAGTTCAGAGAAAATACAATCAATGGTTACAACGATACAAAGGGAGTGTTTGCAGCTATTTTTGAAGGGGCAGAATCACTCTTTTTTTAAAGCTTCCCCCTCACAAATTGTGAATTTCAGAAGTGAGTCTCCCTATTCATTAGAGATTGAAAACATCCAGAAGACACAAGTAGAAGCTACAAAGACCTTAGGAATAAATATATACCTCTAAGTTAAAGTTAGTTCTTTATAATATAATTATTTGTTTTTGGGAAACATGTTCCCAAGCCAAAAGTATACATTTATTTTTTTATTATGATTATAATTTTATACATTTATTAATAGAGTGTCGATAATCAATTTCTTGAGTCCCAAAACCAAATGGGGCATAAAATTTTGTTTGCATTATTAAGGGGAGAAAAGGATAAATTTCCATTCTCAAAAAAAAAAAAAAGATGAATTTATGAATTAAGAATCACAACCCTCACTTTATCACATGTATAATAAGTACCATATTTCAAAATAATTTCATCCATTAACTCCAACAGTCCAACCCAACTACGCAAGGGAATTCTTGATCAAAAACTTGAATTAAACCAAACGAATTTTAAGTTGCTGCAACTTGCAAAGCCATCAAAGTCCAAAAGAACACTTCAAAATGTGATCCATTGGCCCGAACAACACAAATATTCATTCTCAATCGATAATCATCGGATCAATATTCTCATTATCAATCTCTTTTGGACGGGTAGAACTAATCGAAGTAATTGATGGCGATACAGTCTACAGCGTTAAATCGATTAAGCAATCACATAGCAAAGGCAACGAAACAACATAATTGAAAATCAACCGAAAATTTGAGAATTCTAAAGGCACATACCTTGCAGGCGAGTTGGGGGAATTGGATCCGAGCAATGGAGCGAGATCGGACGGGGGAAGCGCCCGATCTCGTTGGGGAAACAAGGAGCAGATGCGTTCACCGACAAAGAAACCAAAAATCAAGAAGCCGTTGCTCTCTGGTTTAATAGATGAGGGGGGTTTTACAGTGCTCTAGTTGAAAATAAATACAAGTCAAAGGGGCAACACGGTCATTTTCTTCAATCTTTTCGCTTTACTTTCCATTCTTATTTTTGCCAGCTGTTGCAAAATCTTCCGTAAAAACTAAAAATCCTAACTCTCCAAATAAAACGAAGGAATATACAAATTTAGAAATTCATAATAGCAAGATTTCTTTTATTTGTTTAAATTATCTGAGATCATACCATATAATTGGAATGAAATATAAAATTTTGATTAAAATTTTGTATGAAATTAATTAATGATAAGCTCATCGTGAATCAGTTTTAAAATATTAAACATTTGACCAAAAATATTAAAAATATCTTCAGAAGTATAACAAAGTTGGGTCAGTAAAATTATGTTATAATAGTTATTGATTTTATTGACATAAAACTTTTGATACTCCTGATATATATATTTTGATACACTTAATCACAAATATACAACACTTTAAAATAATTTCATGATAAATTTATCATTAACCATTTCATATAAAATCTACTCAAAATTTTGTGGGCATTGAAATCTTGGACCTTGAAACTTGTTTCAATTTTAGTATGCATCAATTGTATCGTATTATTCAAATTATTTTTTAGAAGTAATTTTATTATTGATTTTTTAGTCCAAACATGGGTAATTTCTTTAAAGTACGAGTAACTTTAATAAAACTCACTTGAATTGCATATACATATTATACGCAATTGAATTTCATGATTCGAAAAAAAAAAAGATATAAATTTGAATTCAATATTAACTCGATTTTATCAATTATCACTAGTATATACAATTATTGTTAAAAAATTAAGTATATTTTATAATAGTAATTACTTTTTGGGGTATTTGGAATATTAAAAAAAATTAATCTAAGTGCAAGATATGAACATGGTGCATGCTAGAATGACTTCAAAAAGAATTAAATAATAAAATTAATCAGAAAATGTGGAGACAATATTTTGTTGTGCAAATAAAAGAAATAATAGAATTTTTAATGTATGAATATTAAATTTATTTATAATATTATGTGGTATAAACATTATATTTTTAAATTATAAATAATTAATGTATTTATTGAAATATAATAAGATAACATTAAAAAAGTAACAAATTTTAATTTTTAAACTATAAAATAGAAATACAATGGTAGAGCATCAAACAAATACAATGATAAAAAAAAATTACCATAATTTAAATTAAGAAAACGCACAAGGCAATGAAATATAAATTAAATTAAACATGATCAATAAGAGTTTTGATATTATCCAAGATCACTTGTAGATCTTCCAATATCACTAAATTATTTAAACGCGTTATGAATTTAATTATATACAAATAAAAAAATTAATTAAAGTAATATATGAGTTTAATAATTAAAAGTAATTTTATTACTGATAGTAAATTTAATGGTCAATAAATATTTTTAGTGGCAAATTTGCTACTAGAATTGGGAGTGTTTTTAAAACAAAACGGATTATTCCAAATACAACGTCGAATTACTATGGTAGTAAAATAACAATTATTTGAAACACTTGTGTAAAGTAATTAAGACAGTTTTTGTTTAAAATTTTTGAAAGTAAAAATTGGTAATTAAAATTATAGTGTGTATTTAAAATAACTTCAATTCTCAAAACCTAAAAATCTACCTATGATTCAATTATTTGAAAAATATAACTTTCATTCCATACTTTTTCTAATTTCAATATTTTTTCATTCCTTATAATTTTACCATTCACTACTTAAAATGTTCACATCAACAATTACAAGTGTCATTCTCAGCGAGTACGGTTGTTACAATTAATCTATTTTTTTTTATCAATAATATTAATTGTTAACAGTTGGAAGTTAGTTCACCAAGTCCCCACATACTTTTAGATTTTTCTCCAAACCACCTTAAAATATACAACTTCTACTTTTGAATTTGTAATTTGGAAGATACCACATTTTTTTTTTAAAATACACTCTATCTGCATTATATTAATCTTCACATATAAAAAAAACACTTAAAAAATATTTATTCTTTTAGATCAATAAATAAAAAATATTTTAAAATAAAATAAATATTATAAAAGTATTTTTATTTATTAGATATAAAATTTATTGAGGAACGTCAAAAAATTATATAGAAATTATTATGAAAAGAAAGGAGTAGTATTTGATAGACAAGAAAAAAAAATTTTAAAAAAAAGGGGATAAAGAATGAAAAAGTGAATATAATAAACAAGAAATGTTGGATCAAAACTTTACTTAAATATTAAAGTTAAATGGAGGGAAATTACAAGTAATTACTCTTGCATCATATCTAGCAACAGTAGTAGCACTGCTGTAGTACATGCTGCTCTCAAACTCTATAAGGTATGCCGTAACTAAGTTGTAAACGAACATTAACATATAATTTTGCCTGGTTTGGTTGATTTTATGTATAATCAAACCTTTAGAACTAATACAAACAAAAACAATTGATATGAAAAGGTGACTTGAGTCAATTTTAGAGTGATTCACACATTGTACATGACAAAGATGGTCTGTGCATTGGATCAAACAATAGATCTTCAATGCTTTAACAAATTACCAACTGCTACTTCGAAATAGTTAGAAGCCTAGGGACAGATTGATTAAACTTGGCAAATGACGATACAATAGATACAAACCAGCACCTAGTCCTGCTCCGCGTCTTCTATTTCTTCATCCTCAGGGACACCACAAAGATACAGAACATTGTTGCATCTGCAAAGACGAGTACAACAGAAGGTGAGAAACCTTTATCCCTTGAAGAGCAGTAATACACAAGAGTACTATACAACAAACTTCAATATCCATGGTACCATTAATAAGATAATTGCAAAAAAATATGGATAATTGCAAAAGAAGAAAACTGGAACCTGATCAAGATCTCTCCCAGACTTCCAGTGCATTGCCCATCGATATATTCTTCAGCATTTGCCAGCTGCCAACATTAAATGTTAAATGGCTAAAAGTAAACATCATTTTATCTTTCAAATAAATCTTCTGAAGTTTGAAGCCCTAATCTAAGCTCTTGCTACCCTTTCTATTTTCTAATTTCATGTCATCCTTATTCCCTTCTGAAATTAGGGCCAACCATTTCAAATGCTTACTATTCCCTCACTTCACTTACTCATTGTGAACATTGATGACTACTCTAGCTCAATTATAACAGCTTCATAGTGTATGACAAGACACAAGAATTGTTAGAGAATCCTACACTAGACAGCTAGGAATATCAACCAGAAATGGGTGGGCATGACTGCATCAGAGTTCATTAATTTTCTGGTGTAAACATAGGTAAGTTGCACTGCAACCACTTCACTACATAATATGAGTAATAAGTTTATGTATTAACGGAAGATAAATCATATCTTCCCATGCTGTATCACTTCAGGAGCACCAATGAACAAAGTAGTTGCTCGTAAAAATTCATATACAAAATCATATGTATTTTTTCAATAAAAATGGAGCATCAATATAAAAAATCACAAGAAAGCCTGTTTTGATGAAGTACCTGCAAGTTCATGTATGAATCCACAGAAACAAGAAAACCTGAAATAGAATAAAACAGAAGATCATTTTTTCCACTTATATCTGAATATAAATGCATGATTAATAATGAGTTCTTTTGTTTTAAAATAAAATAAGGAAGTTCTACAATCTACATATAAGCAAATGAGTTCTGAATAACCTTTGTATTCCATTCCCCATTTGAGTTTGACCATGACGGGCTTCCCAGTCAAATTGTTCAAGAAAGGCTTTGGGTTAACTGGAACAGTCTGCAAATACAATGACCAAGATTTTAGAATGATAACAAGGGAAAGGTAAGAACGATTCAGAATGCTGAAATTTATAACCACGTCCAAGCTTAAACTAAATATGCGCAATCAAATCCTGTGGGCACAACAACACAGCATCATTCCAACATGGGAAATAACACACAATAGCACACTTTACAAGTTCTTCGTGTTTTGCTAAACCCTAGTCCCCAAATTTCAGCATTTAGATACAGGATGCAATTCTAAATGAGAAACCTGACTCAGTTCCCAGTTTTCACATGAGAACCCTCAGTTGATGCCATTCATGGTTATGACCTGGGGGACTCAAAAGAAGGTTTGTATGAATTTGCAATGTCAAAAATGAGCTCATGCCACTGGTCAAATATTGAAATTGTTCAAAGTCCAGATACAAGGCTTTAATTCTAATCATGTTCACATCATCACAGTGATGAATGTAAAATTCCATTTTATATCGTCAGTCGGAATAGCAGCGCCTGTAGCAGCAACATCCAAGTCTCCTTATTTAAGGCTTCGATGCATGTCAGAGGGCAAGATGTGGAACTAACCCTAGAGCACCATCGCTTATGTGAAATTTAACCACTCTTTACATTTAGAACAACCACCACAACGCTAAACCATTTGCAAAACGAAGAAACATAATACAATTACAGATGGTAAAAGCGAACAAGGAAGAATTCAAAAGGCACAAAAACACTTATTCCAACCCTCAAGATTTCATTACCGTCTATATATTATTCTCCGTTTGCAGCCAATTAATTTTACAACTTGAATACGCATCAAAAAAAAAAAACATTCGTTGAATTTAACAGAGAATGAGGAGAGTTTCTTACAGCCATTGCAGCGGTTATGATTTCTCTGGGCGGGCAATTCACCAGCTTCAAAAGGGTTTTAGGGTTTTGGACGGTGAAGCAGATATCACGTCGCAATCGACAGCGTTAGTGTTTATAATTGGAAATCATCTTTCAAAATTTTCCATTTCCTTGTAATCTATTGGGCTCTTATTGGGCTTATGCCTATTTATTTTTTGGGCTAATTGGTGAGTCCGATTTATTTGGTAAGCTATAGCAAATGGCCCATTATGTGAGTTGTCCGTTTTTTATATGAACCTCTTAATTTGATAATTTAATAATTTATAAATAGGTTCAAAATCGTAATAATATTTATAAATAGATTTTAAATATTTATACGGATATATAAATTATATTTGCACAAATGTATAAAAAAATTTGTATATATAAAAATTTTGAATTTATTGACAAATGTGATCACTTTTATGAACTTATTTGTACTTTTCTCAAAAATATATAGCACCACGGAACATATTATCAAAAAATATATTATGAAATGTGGGGGTGAACTGATCTTATGGGTGATGAATTTATTTATTTATAAATTTTAGAAATATTTTCCAAACAAATTCATATTTTCAAGAAATATATATAAGTGCAATTAAAAAAAAAATTACATTCAATGTTTGAAATTTTGTATCTTTTTTTTTTCCACGAAATATGAATGAGCAGTTTGGGTAATTTGAAGGGGTTAACTTATTGAATGGGATAGACAGAACCAAACCGTAAACTATCAAATTTAAAAGGGCCCATATAATTGTGGCCTAAAATTTTTCTTCCAAGAAATTTCGACCAAAATTAATTTGGTGAACAAGTGCTAGACCGATCTAATTCTACAAATTTACATAAATAGTTAAAAGAAAAGTTAGTATTTTACATAAATAGCAGTAATTCTACTTATAAGAAACTCTCTTTTCTTGTTGTAAATTAGTAGATAAAAGTTAGATTTTACAAATTCTGCAATTACTACAAGAAAAGAGAGTTTCTTATAAGTAGAATTACTGCCCTTTCAAAAAAAAATAAAAAAATTACTGCTCATAATGATCTTTAAAAAAAGTGTAATTCAAAATACTTTTATCCATATTTTGCAATTTTCAACTAAAAGAAAGTATCTTGTACGTTAACAATTAATGCTCATTATGATTGTAATTCTTTTAATTGCTAAGTAAAATATAATTACAAAATTTTATCAAGGGGCGCTTGGTAAAAGAAAAAATTCAATGATAATGAAAATGGGATATACACGTAGTAATTAGGAAAAATACACATTTTTATCCTATAAGTTTTGTTGACTTTGATTTTCGTCCTCGTAAGTTTGAAATTTTTTTTTCGTACTTTAACTTATCAAAAATTATGGTTTTCGTCCTCTTAAGTTTTGAATTTTTGTTTTCATCCTTTAACTTACCAAAAATTATGATTTTCATCCTCCAACTGCTTATAACCAGTCATACAACCGGTAATACACACATGGATCCATTTTTCTTTCTTTTTTTTAAACAAAATACTAACGCGTGAGTATTTGTAGGGAATTAGATCTTGACAAAATACATTTTTAACCGTAAATTCCCTCGCAAATACCGTCCAATACTTACATCCATAAAATCTTCTGTCCGGATTTATTTTTGAATATGATGTACAAACCGTGCAACGAAACCACAATGACACTTAATATTGATCTCGAAACTCGTTGATTCATATGAATTTCTTGAAGACATCCCTCTTTCTTTCCGTACAGTGAGTATGCGCTCAAAAAAAAATTATATCCATACTCCTCAATCAATCCCCCGTACCACAACCAACAAATTTTTTTTTTTTTGTCAACTTTTTCAAAATTGGATAACAACATTAATGATGTAATCACCATAAACATAAACTCTCATTCAACATATGTAAGGATAAAGAAGGAAAAAAAAATTCATTCTCATTCTCATTACCATTAAAAAAATTGAAACAAGTGCCCAGTAAGTTTCTCAATTTCAACTTACAGAGTTCTTCTTATAAGTTAACAAATAATGCTCATTATGGCCGTAATAGCTATTTTCATTAAAGAAAATATAAGTGTATCAAATGCGTACAATTCAAATATACATTTGAAAAATTGCCTTTGTTGCTATTAATATTTACACTGAAAATTTGTCCCACATAAAACATTCAGTAAACATAAGTATAATTTTGCATAATAGTATTGGTTTTTTTAAAATTAAAAAAAAAAAATTGAACCATATGGTGCAATTAATGCGCATGGACTTATTCAAAATGTAATTTACAATATTTTTGGTTTTTTTTCTAACTTTCGCAATTTCAACTAATTAAAATAGTTTTCTTATATTATATGTAGACAATTACAGTTACCGCTATGACCAGAATTTACTATTTTATAATAAAATTTGTAATTTGGTGAGAGTTTCTGTCAACTAGTAAAATAGGAAAAAAGTGATAACAGACTGACGATTTAGAAAGAAAGACTTATTCAGGCAATAATGTACACGATCTTAGAGCATATGCAAACAATTATAATTATAAATTAATACATTAATCTGATTATGGTTTATAAAGTAGTAACTATTTTAGAATGCAGAATAAATAGACTTCCTCGTGAGAAAATTCAACAGAAAAATTAAAAATATAAGATAAGAATCACCAATAAAAAAAAAATTACAATTTCTGAAAGAAAAAAAAAAGTTTACCTTAGTAAAATACTAACTCCATAATTTTAAAATGGGTAAGTCTGGTGTAAGACCGTTTCATGACATGAGACTAGTCATTTATTAATAAAAAAAGTTACAGCTTTTAAAAGTAATAAAAATTTAATAAAAATTGATAATTACTATTTTTCTTAATAATATTATCATTTTTTATTAAAAAAAATTTACTTTTTAAAAGTGATAAAATTTTATTGATGAGTGATATATTTATATGGATCTCATGTTATGATACGATTTCATATAAGTTTTTTCTTTTAAAATACATTATATTATTACATCTAATACTGGCAACTTCTAATATTTAACTCAAATGATAATTTTTTTAGATTATACTCCCTCCATCTCTTTGCTCCTTGTTTCTTTTACTCCCTCTATCCATTAAAAATGTGCACCTTTATTTGTACGTGGTTTACTGCAATATATCGAAGGATATATTAGTGTGGTTTTATGTGACCCGTTTATAAATAGAGTGAATATTGAAAAGTATATCATATATATATAGAAATGTGCATATTTTTAATGGATAGTGGAGTATGCAGATATTAAAATAAATAGTTTAATATAAGTAATATATATATAATGTAAAAGAGGTTTTTTTTTTTTTGTATAAGCAAAATAGAAATAAATAGAGGGATACTATATATCTTTATCAAGAAGTATGATTAAAAGATCAAATTATACTACTCCATAAATAATGTGTACGCAACATTTCAATCTCACACGCAAAGAAAGATGACTAAGACATGTCAACCATGCCATATATTAATGATAAATCAAATGGAAAATTAATAAAATAATTTTCGAATTTGACCTTCATTTATTCGTCCACACAGAACTAATCCATATAAAAACTTTAATAAAACTAAGTCTATCAATAATATCAATGGTTTGATGAAGAATTCCACTATATATCTCCAACTAAAATTTGTCTATAGATGACAACCATTTCTCAATCTTTTCATTCTTCATATACTGTTAATAAAACTTAATTATTTATTTAGGCTTTTCAAAAAAGAAAAAAAATTATTTATAGGATTTAATATATAAAAATAATAATTGACGAGACATAACTATGCTTTAATTATTGAACTCATGAGGAATCAAGTTTGAACATATTGATTTCCCTAGACATATATTCCCTCCGTCCCAACTCTTTCTTTCTATTTTTTCATTTCGGGACGTCCAAACTCTTTCTTCATAACTTAAAAAGGAAATAATTTACACTCACAAAAGTCAATAAAGTACACTTTTTATATTTTATTAATTAACTTCACACTCACATATTCTATTTTTTTCTCAATCCGCGTGCCCGGGTCTTAAAAAGACCCGGGACGGAGGTAGTATTTTTCTATATATAGTGTTGATCGATTGAGAAAATAAAAAATGGAATCAATTAAGTTTGAATAGCTTGATTTTTTTAGATATTAAAACTAATTTCTACCATCAATTAATTGACGCTCTTAGTAGATTTTTGGGTTAGATGTTTTCTTTAATATTTTAGTTTTATAATTTTAAATTGATATATTTTTAAAATATTATTTTAAATTAATATAAAAAATTTGCATAATAGAATAAATATGAATTGAATAATAATTTATTTTTCTATATATTATACCAATTTAAAAATAATATTTTAAAATGCACATGCCCCCTTCATTTTTTATTTTTACCGTGACTTTTAATTGTTCAATCGGAAGATTTTACTGTCGGTTAGTGTTGGCTGTTTGACCTCTTTTATCATGTTTTTTTATTTTTTCGAGAAAAAATGGCACTCGATTTTAACTATTTCTTTATCAAATTGGGAAAAAAAAAAGTGCCGTTCGAAAATTACAGCTACATGTCTGTTTTAGTGGTCGTGAAACTTCAATAATAAGGGATTATAATTAAGAGAAAAAATAAATTAGTGATATTATTATTATTATTATTATTATTATTTCTGTTAATTTTCTTATGTATGTACATATGCATGCATGTATGCAAGGATTGAAATTTCGGGAAATTTCGCCGAAATTTCGCCAAATTTCGGAAATTTGAGGGTACCGATATGAAAATTCACTTGAACGATTATTTTTCCAAAATTTCGGTTAAATATCGAGAAATTTCGGTTACAATATCGATATCGGTCCAGGGTAATTCAAAATATGCAGATTATCGAGAAATATCGTGGAAATTTCGGTAATTTATCAGTCAAAATTTCGGAAAATTTTGGAAAATAATTTTTTTTTTTTCAATTCTCAATCCTCTGGACTTGGTACCATTATTGCTTAGACCAAGATGGTCTTTCTTCTTTTATATTTGAGGCTCATAGGACATCATTTTGGTATTAGTTGTGTAATATTCAATAATTATGAACAATTGTTGTATCGTTTTATATTTCTTGCGTATGTTTTCTTGATATGTTTGTTGTAAGATTCTCATTTTATTGAGATTTTAAATTCAATTAATGTATTAAGACTAGTAATAATATTGTCTAAAATTTCATGTTAAATTTTTATCATTTTTATGAAATTTCCGTGAATTTTCTATTTTTTTACCGATATCGATATTCGATATCGATATTTTCACCTATATATCCATAAATTCAGGGTACCGATATTTCCATCGATATCGATATTTTCATCCTTGCATGTATGTATGTCGTAGAACATATTAGTATGTGTAAAGTGGAAGTAAGGATGATATCATGTATGCATGTGGACATAAAAAAGAGTTGAATGTAGGGAAGACAGTTGTCACTCTTGGGAGAGCTATGTGCATTATACAACAGTAGCTTTTAATATAAACAAAAGCAGAAGCATGCTTATGAATGTGGCCCCCACTAACCTACTATCACTTCTTCAGACAACACAATTTTGGTTTGGTAAGAGTTAAGACGGTGGTGGTGATGGTGGTGGAGAGGAAATGTTTGACGTACAATTTTCATGCTCTTACCATCAAAAAATTAGAAGCATACAATTAAATAAAAAAAAGTAGATTTGCCTATAAAATTAAAATTGTCTATGAGATTTTTCAGTAAATTTTTTTTTTTAATGAGATTATTGTCTACATGAAAAGCATCTTCGTTCTTCAAAATACAAAAAATTTGTCCATGAAATGAAATTTATAGGTAATTAGTCATCTACAAGCAATTTCCGATAAAAGTTTCTTACAACTATCAATGCGAGATTGTCATTTATATGAGGTTGATATAAACAAAGAACTACTACAATTATAAATGTGAATGATTGAGATTTATATTAGAAAGATATATATGAAGAATGCCGAAGAACATCAATAACAAAGCAATAAATAACTCAGAGATTTTATAAGTTGGTGTTTTGACGAGTTTGAAGGTTGTGATCTTTTATTATGAATTTAAAAATTATATTTATAGTACAAGAATGTTGATGGGCGAGCCACTCGAGGTAATTCGAAGAATCAAGAGGTCGCCCCTGTAGTGATAGAGCTCGCCCAGGGCTCACCCCATACCATCATGGAGGTCTCGCCAGAGTTCATCATCACGCAACACTCACAGACCACGCAAGGCAGTAGAGCTCGCCTAAGAGATCGCCCGACTCGTCTAAGAGCTCGCCCATGAGCTCGCCCTTAATCTATAGGACCCCGATGGCGCACTCTTTTTCCCTCCGTCCGGTTTATCCACAAGGGTGGTTTACGGCGAGGTTTTTAATGAGGCCCATCTAGTCTAAGGCATTGTAGTAGAACGAGGCACTAGATAGGAAGCAGTGTGGGGAGATCAAGACGAGGGTAAGGAGCCCTCGTCAACACCAGAGGCCATATAGGCTCGTAAGGTGCCGTCTCACACTCACACACCTATAAATAAGACCTCTCTTGTACTATTCAGACACTTCTCACAAATTCTGAAAGTTAATACAACCTACGTTGCAGTATTTCTCTCTCTACTCTCCCTCCTCATATTACACCCAAGAACACAAAATCTTGGATTATTGTTTGATAGAATTAATATGTTGAAAAGCCACATAAACAAACACCGTTAACAAATTCTGTCAACAAAGAATATTTCTATTGCTCAAGTACTTGGGCAATTAAATGCATGGATTTGAGTTCTTACAATGTCTGCATCGAATACTCTGTGTAAGATGAATTCGGACTTATGGAATTTGGACACCAATATATCTGTTCGTACGAACCCTTTAAAAAGAGAATATATATTACTTAAATTAGTTTCGGAACATCTTACTCTAAATTTAATATTTTGTATTATGTCTTAATGGGATATGATGTTGCGAATGGGGATTCATCTTGTGCTCCTTTTGACGTGGTCTGAGATCCTTTAGATATGAAACTCTTAAAAGTTGTTGAGGTCCTGTCGAAGTCCGGCCGAAGTCAACAAGGTCTTATTAGGATTTCACTGAGGTCTAGTGTAGTCATGTCTGGATCATGCCAAGGTCATCGGGCTTCTCACGATGAGGTCTCATGATAGAGATGAGGGCTTTGAGCTTCGTTGATTTTGGCCTAGACTCGATGACATGGACCTAATATTGTCTTAGGTCCAAACTATTAGGAGAGTTCTAGTTTGAATTTTAAAAATTATTTTTAAAATTTTAACTCTATCTTTCATAAATAACATAAAATCTATCAAATAACTATTATTATATTTTTTAATCTATTCAATATCTATTTTACTTTTATTTTTTCTTATACCATAAAGTTAAAACTTATTTTATTAAAAAGAAAAAAGAACACAAATTTTTAAAAAATAAAAATCACTTGAATCCCAAAACGAACATGTATCCCTTTGCAATATAAATAAAATTAAAAAAATGAAATAGAGAAGTAGCTAGCATATATAGAGTGAGATTGAATTCTTGATCAAACTCAAATGTGAAAAGAAACCAATTTAATTAGTGGGAAATGCTTAGGAGTAAGAAGCATGATTGGACCCATACTCTGAGAAGTTGCTTACAGCCTCAAGTCAAAAGTGGAAGATAACATGATATCATTATCACCAGAGTAGAAAGTTTGCATGAAAATAAAATAATAATATAATTTCTAAAATTTGGAATAAATTTTGGCAGAGTCGTCTAATTAAGTCTAGCACCAGTCCATCCATCACACCACAACGTTACTGCACCTACACCACTATATATCTTTTTTAATTATTCCACATCCCTCATTAGACACGTTATTGTTATTTATCTTCAATTAAATATTTAATTAGTGGAAGAAGAAGCTACTAGAAATATTATAATTAAGCCATGCAACTGTCGGAAGGTTTACCCCCACTCCTATAAATAGGGCTCAATCTTCTACCTTTTTCTTCATCACTTGCACTTTCAATTACACTTTTATACATTTAAAAAGAAGTGAAGATTTTCATTCATCAGTTTTAATTTATTAGTAATAAGATTGTGTTTATTTTCAAGAATTCGAAAATATGGCACGATTTCATAAGGTTGTGAGTGCAGCATTGTTGATGATGCTGTTTTTGGACCTTGCAATTGGTGCTAGGATGCTGAAGGGCGCCGGAGGTGGTAGAGGAGGTGGCGGAGGTGGGGGAGGAGGAAAAGGGTCGGCACTTGGTTCCGGTTCCGGTTATGGGTCGGGTTCCGGGAGTGGGTCCGGATATGGAGCGGCTGATGATGGGGAGTATTATGGGGATGCCGGTGGAGGAGGAGGGGGTGGAGGAAGCGGTGGTGGCGGCGGAGGAGGATCTGCTGGCGGTTCTGGATCCGGATACGGGTCTGGATACGGATCCGGATATGGGTCAGGGTACGGTTCGGGTGGAGGGGGAGGAAAGGGAGGAGGTGGTGGAGGTGGAGGCGGCAAAGGAGGAGGTGGTGGAGGTGGCGGTGGTTCGGGGAATGGGTCAGGATATGGGAGTGGCAGTGGTTCCGGATATGGCAGTGGAGGAGGAAAGGGTGGTAAAGGCGGAGGAGGAGGTGGTGGCGGCGGTGGCGGAGGCGGAGGAGGTGGTGGAGGTTCGGGCAACGGGTCAGGATATGGAAGCGGGTCCGGTTCGGGACATGGTGGCGGAGATGGGGGATGGAACGAGCCATGAAGAGATCATAAAAGCAAATAAAATTTAATTTTGTTTGCATATATATAATTAGTATTGGGATTTTACAGTAGTTTATTGTAATAAAATTGCATGGTTTTACCAACTTTTATAGTTTAGTCATATAAGTGATGGGGCTTTGCATGGTTATAGCTTACTTGTATCATTCTCACCGTTCATTGCTACTGTTATCATTATCGTACGTGATACAATCACAATAATATTTATATTTCTTTCTTCTGGTATTATTTAAAATTCGTATCCCCCTTATTTCCCTTAATTTTGATATAGAATATCATATCCCATAAAATTGTACCATGTAATACATAATAATATATTTATATTACTTTAGACTAACATAATTCAAACATCCATTTTTTTTCCCTCTCCTCATTTTTATTTTACACACCTTTTTCCTACTTTGGAGCATCCACATTAATATTCATCCACCCTCTCTCCTTTGCATCATTTTCACATAATTTTCTTAATCATCTAATGTTAGACACATATTTATATCCATTCATCCATCCATGCAATTAGCTCTCAAGTAGTGGGAGGAGCCATGGTTCTGACCGCGTGTCTGTTAAAGAATGAG
This sequence comes from Prunella vulgaris, assembly GCA_026898435.1. Lineage (NCBI taxonomy): Eukaryota > Viridiplantae > Streptophyta > Magnoliopsida > Lamiales > Lamiaceae > Prunella > Prunella vulgaris. The sequence continues at coordinate 884,881 of JAPKLY010000009.1, read as the reverse complement.
CCGGCGACTCATAGGCAGTGGCTTAGTTGAGGGAACCCACCGAAGCCGCAGCGAAAGCGAGTCTTCATAGGGCAATAGTCACTGCTTATGGACGTTCAGAATAATAATAAAATACACAACATATGTATATAAGCAAGAAAGCTCCAAAAAAAAAACTCTTTTTTTCAAAAATTTAGACGAAAACAATTCTCTCTCCTATGTAACAGTATACTATATTGGTTACAAATGGTATATACATCCATTTAATAATTTTCAATACACATTCAATATTTTATTTTTAAAGTTTTATCTTATTAGATTTTACAAAATCTGCAATTCAACCACATAAAAAAAAATTAAATTACACATTTTACTATTTATGTTTTTAAGTTCGAACGATCACCAATCTGAAGTGGAATTGCATAAAAATGTGAAGTGGAAATGTATACTCTATTAAGAAAATTGCATAATAAGAACAGAGCCGGCAAGGTTTCCAGTTTTAAGCAGATTCAGCCGACAGGTCCTATCCGAATTTTAAAATATTATTTACTAAATTCGTATTTAAAATCCCCTTATATCCATAAACAAACAACCTTCTGCAAATATTAAGAGAGCGGTGAAAAATGCTCATTCCTTATTATAGAATTCGAGTTTACTATTTTTAAAAGAGAATAATATCGCCACTTTTTTGTTATACTCGGTAGCTGACCCAAGAACCGATTAATCCAAGACTCATAAACCACCGTTCACTTATGAAGCGATCCATTTTAAGCTAGAGCTAGAACAAAGCTCTATCTAGACCGACCCATCTCAAAACTTGATCGCACCATATGAGTTTAAAATTTGCCCAAGAGTTTTAAAACAATGCAAAAACATCTGATTCTTTGGGCCGCTGTCAAGTGTCAAATAAGCTCACAAATACTAATTTAAAGAAAAATCATTAATGAGCAAATCATAAGTTATATGAACCAATATAATGGAGCAATAATTATCATCTCAGCTATAAGTATAAATGGGTCCCAAAGACTAAATATATGCTCAATAACAATAAACAACATGAAGTAGAAATCTTGTGATGAAGCTCCTAGAGTAAAATGCAGAAAGAGTTGCATCGAAAACGTATAAACCTTTCTCAGAATCATTTGATCTTTAGTCTAGATTTCATGAAATATATAGCTCGATGAACACAAATTACATTTATCGAATGACAGTTTAGCAAAGCCAAAAACGAAGCATTTCTTTTCCACATTTACGTCGACCAATTTAAATAATGCCTCTCAAGTTCAGTTAGTTTCACCGAGACGAAAGACATGTACGAATTCGGGGAGTCCCAGATGCTAAACCATATTCTGGACCATATAAAACAGTTATCCAACAGATTAGAAGAGTTAAAGGAGTACTCCGTTATCTCTCAGCAGCAACCGAAGCAACTTTCCCCAGTATCATGGACTCAGCTGCACGGATTGCTCTCTGAGACCCTGTGATGGTGACTTTCCTGCAGAAGGTGCAAGAAGTCAAGATGTATAACTAATTACATAGTCCTGATATTTGTTGAAGATTCCATATGGTGATACCTATTAGTTGTTCCGGACATGAAGTCGCCCCTATCAGAGATCTTTAAACGAGCTCCGGTGATCTGCATGTCAAGAGGCATTTAGTTGACAACCAAAGATAACAAACACTACCCTCAAGTTTAACCAAATACAAGGGAGTGGGGGAAACGGGAGAGGAGCTTGTTTTCAAAATGTAGATATATCACCCTTGGCATTCATTTTTTCCCTAAACAAATTGCACCTTTTGAGAAGGTTGTAAGAAAATTACAATGCTCGAGGGGATATGTTAATTTTAGAATATGGCAGAGTGCTTTGTAAATAGATCAATCTACAAGGATAGTTTTTGTATATGACCACCGAATAATCAAAACCTACAAAACCCACCTGACTGATCTCCATAATACTCCTTCCACCACGTCCAACAACTAAACCAATGTGTTCATCTGCAACTCCAATAGTCACCGAACTGCTTTTGTCCTCCTGAAATAATAGCACATTGCAATCACTACTAAGTCAGACAAAAAGATCTATGAGAAACTTTCAAAAGGGGAAGAAAGCTACACCCAGTGAATCAGACTGACCATCAGGGGCATCCAAAAGAAACTACAACAGCACATTTTTTAATTTCAACGGACACAAGCAGGTCTAATTCAAAATTACAGTTGGGATGTACTGATTGCAACCCAAGCACACCTCTAAACTAGGATACAGTCACAATTCAAAAAAAATAAAAACATCTTAGGAAAACATCCCAGAAGAATCTGTAGGTTCTCCTTAAAATCATTGCTAGTACACAAGTCCTTGCAAGTAAAGAGTGCAATAGCCACCACGGAAACTAAGCAATTATATTGCGCACAAAAAACATAACTTGGTTGGGCAAAGAAAAGGGAGCATTTATCTTAAAACAATTTAAGTCAAAGCAGCAGCAGAAACAAACAAATAGGTAGGCAAAATGAGAACACAAACATTTATCAAATGATTAGTGAAGAGAGCATACCTTGTTTGGAGGCCTGTTATTCTGATGCATCCCACCAACCCCATTTGGTCCATAGTTCATCCCATTGTACACAAGTGCTAGAAAAGAAGGATACGTCAAATGATTAAATATTCACTAAAACCCTACATATCACCAGTTTAATAGTAAAAGCATTAAAAAAAAAAACAGTACAGTTTTTTTCCGTCCAAGATCATTTATAGGTTATATTATTTGCAAATTAACAACTATCATAGTCTTTGTTGCCTTAAAATAAACTTAAATATTCAGAATTGCATGCATCTATGATCCTCAAGCTCTTGTGCTTCCTGTTGATTTAGATTGCATTGTAAATTCCACTTGAACTGGTTATTCAAGAATACACAATTGTATCAGGTCTTCTGAAAGTGAACAACTCCTTATGGAAAATAAATGGGAGAAAAGAGAGACACGTAGATGAGAGAGATTTGCTTTCGATTGGAGGAGCGCATCTTCCAAACAGCCTGAAAATATCTATGCCTGTCCATTACGATGACAAATTTATAATGCAAGAAAGAATTTAAGAATGGAAGCCAGAGTGGATTTTCTTCTCTCCAAATTCATGAAGAAAAATTCTCATTTGTGACGTAACTTGTGGGTCTGTTATAGAGTAACTGAGAAAGTTGATCCTTATTCTGTTCATGGTTCCCCTTGTAGACATACTTGTAGAGACTCCAATCCCCATATATTATATCACGCCTTGCAAATGGACTATGATAAGTTGAGGAATATAAGTTGAAAAACATGAATTTGTACATCCACACCATCTTTTCTTTCTTTAGGTAATGATCCAACTTGATATTATTGAGTTTAATCATCAATCATTTGACTAAGAGAAGGATAATTCTTGCCCCACTGCGTAATGTTGACCATTTGGCTGATTCAAGAAACAAACTCTTACTCCCTATCAGAAACGAGATATGGTACACAACTGCTGATAATACTGAAGATTGCTTGCGTATATATCTTTTGGAAGAACTGAATTTAAACAGTTAAAACTCACTTTGGTACAAGAATTTTGGTGGGGACAAAAAGTGAAAACCTTCAGACAAGAAACATTGTGAAGAACATCAAAAGGAAATGCGGAGTGATTTAAAATCCTAATGCCTTGGGGAAAAAAATGAAAAATATATAATTCCGAACTCTATCCTTTTCCACCTCATTTTGCCATAATAATCCTTATTATTTCATTCGTACAAAATTTAAGTCTGGCATTTATTCATTTTTTTGTCCATTTTCATGAAATTTTCACTCCCTCCAAAATCCATGAACCAAAAGCCATTAAAGAATTGCTGAAGAGTGAAGATATTACACACACACACACATACACACACACACACACACACACACACACACACACACACACA